>CAWUFW010016295.1:0-317029 GCA_963921515.1 Calotriton arnoldi
TGCCATTCCAGTTTGAACCCAGCAATATACAAATCAGTGTTGACCTTGTGCCTCATGGGAACAGTCCAGCCTGAACTGCCAGGTCAGGTCTTCCCTGGACTGGATGCAAGCATCCTAGGAACGGTTTCAGGGGTTCACCTCTCATCAGCCAGGATAGCTTGACTCCAGTGGCATGGAGAACACAGGACCCATGTCTGGGTATACCCGTCCCACTCGGGGTGACAAATGCAAAAAGAACAATTGAAGGACAGAATGCAGAACAATGTCATACATTCACCCCAGTACAGGGATCTGGGCCTAAATCCATCGTTTTTTTGCTCACCCTGCCATTCCAGTTTGAACCCAGCCATAAGCAAATCAGTCTTGACCCTGTGCCTCATGGGAACAGTCGAGCCCGAACTGCCAGGCCAGGTCCTCCCTGGACTGGAAACAAGCATCCTAGGACCGGTTTCAGGGTTTCACCCCTCATCAGCTAGGATAGCTTGACTCCAGTGGAATGGAGAGCACGGGACCCATGTCTGGGTATACCCGTCCCCTCGGGGTGACAAATGCAAAAAGAACAATTGAGGGAGAGAATGCAAAACAATGTCATACATTCACCCCTGTACAAAGATCTGGGCCTAAATCCATTGTTTGTTTGCTCACCATGCCATTCCAGTTTCAACCCAGCTGTATGCAAATCAGTCTTGACCCTGTGCCTCATGGGAACAGTCCAGCCCGAACTGCCATGTCCTATCTGAACTGGAAACAAGCATCCTAGGACCGGTTTCGGGGTTTCACTTCTCATCAGCCAGGATAGCTTGACTCCAGTGGCATGGAGAGCACGGGACCCACGTCTGGGTATACCCGTCCCACTCGGGGTGACAAATGCAAAAAGAACAATTGATGGACAGAATGCAGAACAATGTCATACATTCACCCCAGTACAGAGATCTAGGCCTAAATCCATCGTTTGTTTGCTCACCATGCCATTCCAGTTTCAACCCAGCCATATGCAATCAGTCTAGACCTTGTGCCTCATGGGAACAGTCCAGCCCGAACTGCCAGGCCAGGTCCTCCGTGGACTGGAAACAAGCATCCTAGGTCCGGCTTCGGGGCTTCACCCCTCATCAGCCAGGATAGCTTGACTCCAGTGGAATGGAGAGCATGGGACCCACGTCTGGGTATACCCATCCCACTTGGGGTGACAAATGCAAAAAGAACAACTGATGGACAGAATGCAGAACAATGTCATACATTCACCCCAGTACAGAGCTCTGGGCCTAAATCCATCGTTTTATTGCTCACCATGCCATTCCAGTTTGAACCCAGGCATATGCAAATCAGTCTTGGCCCTGTGCCTCATGGGAACAGTCCAGCCCGAACTGCCAGGCCAGGTCCTCCCTGGACTGGAAACAAGCATCCTTGGACCGGTTTCGGCGTTTCACCCGTCATCAGCCAGGATAGCTTGACTCCAGTGGAATGGAGAGCACGGTGACGGGACCCACGTCTGGGTATACCCGTCCCACTCGGGGTGACAAATGCAAAAAGAACAATTCAGGGACAGAATGAAGAACAATGTCATACATTCACCCCAGTACAGTGATCTGCGCATAAATCCATCGTTTTTTTGCTCACCATGCCATTCCAGTTTGAACCCAGCCATATGCAAATCAGTCTTGACCCTGTGCCTCATGGGAACAGTCGAGCCCGAACTGCCAGGCCAGGTCCTCCGTGGACTGGAAACAAGCATCCTAGGTCCGGTTTCGGGGTTTCACCCCTCATCAGCCAGGATAGCTTGACTCCAGTGGAATGGAGAGCACGGGACCCACGTCTGGGTATACCCATCCCACTCGGGATGACAAATGCAAAAAGAACAATTGATGGACAGAATACAGAACAATGTCATGCATTCACCCCAGTACAGAGATCTGGGCCTAAATCCATCGTTTTATTGCTCACCATGCCATTCCAGTTTGAACCCAGCAATATACAAATCAGTGTTGACCTTGTGCCTCATGGGAACAGTCCAGCCTGAACTGCCAGGTCAGGTCTTCCCTGGACTGGATGCAAGCATCCTAGGAACGGTTTCAGGGGTTCACCCCTCATCAGCCAGGATAGCTTGACTCCAGTGGCATGGAGAACACAGGACCCATGTCTGGGTATACCCGTCCCACTCGGGGTGACAAATGCAAAAAGAACAATTGAAGGACAGAATGCAGAACAATGTCATACATTCACCCCAGTACAGGGATCTGGGCCTAAATCCATCGTTTTTTTGCTCACCCTGCCATTCCAGTTTGAACCCAGCCATAAGCAAATCAGTCTTGACCCTGTGCCTCATGGGAACAGTCGAGCCCGAACTGCCAGGCCAGGTCCTCCCTGGACTGGAAACAAGCATCCTAGGACCGGTTTCAGGGTTTCACCCTCATCAGCTAGGATAGCTTGACTCCAGTGGAATGGAGAGCACGGGACCCATGTCTGGGTATACCCGTCCCCTCGGGGTGACAAATGCAAAAAGAACAATTGAGGGAGAGAATGCAAAACAATGTCATACATTCACCCCTGTACAAAGATCTGGGCCTAAATCCATTGTTTGTTTGCTCACCATGCCATTCCAGTTTGAACCCAGCCATATGCAAATCAGTCTTGACCATGTGCCTCATGGGAACAGTCCAGCCCGAACTGCCAGGCCAGGTCCTCCCTGGACTGGAAACAAGCATCCTAGGACCGGTTTCAGGGTTTCACCCCTCATCAGCTAGGATAGCTTGACTCCAGTGGCATGGAGAGCACGGGACCCATGTCTGGGTATACCCATCCCCTCGGGGTGACAAATGCAAAAAGAACAATTGAGGGAGAGAATGCAAAACAATGTCATACATTCACCCCTGTACAAAGATCTGGGCCTAAATCCATCGTTTGTTTGCTCACCATGCCATTCCAGTTTCAACCCAGCTGTATGCAAATCAGTCTTGACCCTGTGCCTCATGGGAACAGTCCAGCCCGAACTGCCATGTCCTCCCTGAACTGGAAACAAGCATCCTAGGACCGGTTTCGGGGTTTCACTTCTCATCAGCCAGGATAGCTTGACTCCAGTGGCATGGAGAGCACGGGACCCACGTCTGGGTATACCCGTCCCACTCGGGGTGACAAATGCAAAAAGAACAATTGATGGACAGAATGCAGAACAATATATACATTCACCCCAGTACAGAGATCTGGGCCTAAATCCATCGTTTGTTTGCTCACCATGCCATTCCAGTTTCAACCCAGCCATATGCAATCAGTCTAGACCTTGTGCCTCATGGGAACAGTCCAGCCCGAACTGCCAGGCCAGGTCCTCCGTGGACTGGAAACAAGCATCCTAGGTCCGGTTTCGGGGTTTCACCCCTCATCAGCCAGGATAGCTTGACTCCAGTGGAATGGAGAGCATGGGACCCACGTCTGGGTATACCCATCCCACTTGGGGTGACAAATGCAAAAAGAACAACTGATGGACAGAATGCAGAACAATGTCATACATTCACCCCAGTACAGAGCTCTGGGCTAAATCCATCGTTTTATTGCTCACCATGCCATTCCAGTTTGAACCCAGCAATATGCAAATCAGTCTTGACCTTGTGCCTCATGGGAACATTCCAGCCTGAACTGCCAGGCCAGGTCCTCCCTGGACTGGAAACAAGCATCCTAGGACCGGTTTCAGGGTTTCACCCCTCATCAGCCAGGATAGCTTGACTCCAGTGGCATGGAGAACACGGGACCCATGTCTGGGTATACCCGTCCCCTCGGGGTGACAAATGTAAAAAGAACAATTGAGGGAGAGAATGCAAAACAATGTCATACATTCACCCCAGTACAGAGACCTGGGCCTAAATCCATTGTTTGTTTGCTCACCATGCCATTCCAGTTTGAACCCAGGCATATGCAAATCAGTCTTGGCCCTGTGCCTCATTGGAACAGTCCAGCCCGAACTGCCAGGCCAGGTCCTCCCTGGACTGGAAACAAGCATCCTTGGACCGGTTTCGGGGTTTCACCCGTCATCAGCCAGGATAGCTTGACTCCAGTGGAATGGAGAGCACGGGACCCACGTCTGGGTATACCCGTCCCACTCGGGGTGACAAATGCAAAAAGAACAATTCAGGGACAGAATGAAGAACAATGTCATACATTCACCCCAATACAGTGATCTGCGCATAAATCCATCGTTTTTTTGCTCACCATGCCATTCCAGTTTGAACCCAGCCATATGCAAATCAGTCTTGACCCTGTGCCTCATTGGAACAGTCCAGCCCGAACTGCCAGGCCAGGTCCTCCCTGGACTGGAAGCATGCATCCTAGGAACGGTTTCAGGGGTTCACCCCTCTTCAGCCAGGATAGCTTGACTCCAGTGGCATGGAGAACACGCGACCCATGTCTGGGTATACCTGTCCTACTCGGGGTGACAAATGCAAAAAGAACAATTGAAGGACAGAATGCAGAACAATGTCATACATTCACCCCAGTACAGGGATCTGGGCCTAAATCCATCATTTTTTTGCTCACCATGCCATTCCAGTTTGAACCCAGCCATATGCAAATCAGTCTTGACCCTGTGCCTCATGGGAACAGTCGAGCCCGAACTGCCAGGCCAGGTCCTCCCTGGACTGGATACAAGCATCCTAGGACCGGTTTCAGGGTTTCACCCCTCATCAGCTAGGATAGCTTGACTCCAGTGGCATGGAGAGCACGGGACCCATGTCTGGGTATACCCGTCCCCTCAGGGTGACAAATTCAAAAAGAACAATTGAGGGAGAGAATGCAAAACAATGTCATACATTCACCCCTGTACAAAGATCTGGGCCTAAATCCATCGTTTGTTTGCTCACCATGCCATTCCAGTTTGAACCCAGCCATATGCAAATCAGTCTTGACCCTGTGCCTCATGGGAACAGTCCAGCCCGACCTCCCAGGCCAGGTCCTCCCTGGACTGGAAACAAGCATCCTAGGACCGGTTTCGGGGTTTCACCTCTCATCAGCCAGGATAGCTTGACTCCAGTGGCATGGAGTGTACGAGACCCACGTCTAGGTATACCCATCCCACTCAAGGTGACAAATGCAAAAAGAACAATTGATGGACAGAATGCAGAACAATGTCATACAGTCACCCCAGTACAGAGATCTGGGCCTAAATCCATCGTTTGTTTGCCCACCATGCCATTCCAGTTTCAACCCAGCTGTATGCAAATCAGTCTTGACCCTGTGCCTCATGGGAACAGTCCAGCCCGAACTGCCATGTCCTCCCTGGACTGGAAACAAGCATCCTAGGACCGGTTTCGGGGTTTCACTTCTCATCAGCCAGGATAGCTTGACTCCAGTGGCATGGAGAGCACGGGACCCACGTCTGGGTATACCCATCCCACTCGGGGTGACAAATGCAAAAAGAACAACTGATGGACAGAATGCAGAACAATGTCATACATTCACCCCAGTACAGAGCTCTGGGCCTAAATCCATCGTTTTATTGCTCACCATGCCATTCCAGTTTGAACCCAGCAATATGCAAATCAGTCTTGACCTTATGCCTCATGGGAATAGTCCAGCCCGAACTGCCAGGCCAGGTCCTCCCTGGACTGGAAACAAGCATCCTAGGACCAGTTTCAGGGTTTCATCCCTCATCAGCCAGGATAGCTTGACTCCAGTGGCATGGAGAACACGGGATCCATGTCTGGGTATACCCATCCCCTCGGGGTGACAAATGCAAAAAGAACAATTGAGGGAGAGAATGCAAAACAATGTCATACATTCACCCCAGTACAGAGACCTGGACCTAAATCCATCGTTTGTTTGCTCACCATGCCATTCCAGTTTGAACCCAGCCATATGCAAATCAGTCTTGGCCCTGTGCCTCATGGGAACAGTCCAGCCCGAACTGCCGGGCCAGGTCCTCCCTGGACTGGAAACAAGCATCCTAGGACCGGTTTTGGGGTTTTACCTCTCATCAGCCAGGATAGCTTGACTCCAGTGGCATGGAGAGCACGAGACCCACGTCTGGGTATACCCGTCCCACTCAGGGTGACAAATGCAAAAAGAACAATTGATGGACAGAATGCAGAACAATGTCATACATTCACCCCTGTACAAAGATCTGGGCCTAAATCCATCGTTTGTTTGCTCACCATGCCATTCCAGCTTCAACCCAGCCGTATGCAAATCAGTCTTGACCCTGTGCCTCATGGGAACAGTCCAGCCCGAACTGCCATGTCTTCCCTGGACTGGAAACAAGCATCCTAGGACCGGTTTCAGGGTTTCACCTCTCATCAGCCAGGATAGCTTGACTCCAGTGGCATGGAGAGCACGGGACCCACGTCTGGGTATACCCGTCCCACTCGGGGTGACAAATGCAACAAGAACAATTGATGGACAGAATGCAGAACAATGTCATACATTCACCCCAGTACAGAGATCTGGGCCTAAATCCACAGTTTGTTTGCTCACCATGCCATTCCAGTTTGAACCCAGCCATATGCAAATCAGTCTTGACCCTGGCCTCATGGGAACAGTCCAGCCCGAACTGCCAGGCCAGGTCCTCCGTGGACTGGAAACAAGCATCCTAGGACCAGTTTTGGGGTTTCACCCCTCATCAGCCAGGAAAGCTTGACTCCAGTGGCATGGAGAGCACGGGACCCACGTCTGGGTATACCCGTCCCAGTTGGGGTGACAAAGGCAAAAAGAACAATTGATGTACAGAATGCAGAACAATGTCATACATTCATCCCAGTACAGAGATATGGGCCAAAATCTATTGTTTTTTTGCTCGCCATTCCTGTTTGAACCCAGTCATATGCAAATCAGTCTTGACCCTGTGCCTCATCGGAACAGTCCAGCCCGAACAGCCAGTCCAGGTCCTCCCTGGACTGGAAACAAGCATCCTAGGACCATTTTCGGGGTTTCACCCCTTATCAGCCAGGATAGCTTGACTCCAGTGGCATGGAGAGCACTTGACCCATGTCTGGGTATACCCGTCCCCTCAAGGTGACAAATGCAAAAAGAACAATTGAGGGAGAGAATGCAAAACAATGTCATACATTCACCCCAGTACAGAGACCTGGACCTAAATCCATCGTTTGTTTGCTCACCATGCCATTCCAGTTTGAACCCAGCCATATGCAAATCAGTCTTGGCCCTGTGCCTCATGGGAACAGTCCAGCCCGAACTGCCGGGCCAGGTCCTCCCTGGACTGGATACAAGCATCCTAGGACCAGTTTTGGGGTTTTACCTCTCATCAGCCAGGATAGCTTGACTCCAGTGGCATGGAGAGCACGAGACCCACGTCTGGGTATACCCGTCCCACTCAGGGTGACAAATGCAAAAAGAACAATTGATGGACAGAATGCAGAACAATGTCATACATTCACCCCAGTACAAAGATCTGGGCCTAAATCCATCATTTGTTTGCTCACCATGCCATTCCAGCTTCAACCCAGCCGTATGCAAATCAGTCTTGACCCTGTGCCTCATGGGAACAGTCCAGCCCGAACTGCCATGTCCTCCCTGGACTGGAAACAAGCATCCTAGGACCGGTTTCAGGGTTTCACCTCTCATCAGCCAGGATAGCTTGACTCCAGTGGCATGGAGAGCACGGGACCCACGTCTGGGTATACCCGTCCCACTCGGGGTGACAAATGCAACAAGAACAATTGATGGACAGAATGCAGAACAATGTCATACATTCACCCCAGTACAGAGATCTGGGCCTAAATCCACAGTTTGTTTGCTCACCATGCCATTCCAGTTTGAACCCAGCCATATGCAAATCAGTCTTGACCCTGTGCCTCATGGGAACAGTCCAGCCCAAACTGCCAGGCCAGGTCCTCCGTGGACTGGAAACAAGCATCCTAGGACCAGTTTTGGGGTTTCACCCCTCATCAGCCAGGAAAGCTTGACTCCAGTGGCATGGAGAGCACGGGACCCACGTCTGGGTATAGCCGTCCCAGTCGGGGTGACAAAGGTAAAAAGAACAATTGATGGACAGAATGCAGAACAATGTCATACATTCATCCCAGTACAGAGATATGGGCCAAAATCCATTGTTTTTTTGCTCACCAAGCCATTCCTGTTTGAACCCAGTCATATGCAAATCAGTCTTGACCCTGTGCCTCATCGGAACAGTCCAGCCCGAACAGCAAGTCCAGGTCCTCCCTGGACTGGAAACAAGCATCCTAGGACCGCTTTCGGGTTTCACCCCTTATCAGCCAGGATAGCTTGACTCCAGTGGCATGGAGAGCACTTGACCCATGTCTGGGTATACCCGTCCCCTCGGGGTGACAAATGCAAAAAGAACAATTGAGGGAGAGAATGCAAAACAATGTCATACATTCACCCCAGTACAGAGATCTGGGCCTAAATCCATCATTTGTTTGATCACCATGTCATTTCAGTTTGAACCCAGCCATATGCAAATCAGTCTTGACCCTGTGCCTTATGGGAACAGTCCAGCCCGAACTGCCAGGCGAGGTCCTCCCTGGACTGGAAACAAGCATCCTAGGCCCGGTTTCGGGGTTTCACCTCTCATCAGCCAGGATAGCTTGACTCCAGTGGCATGGAGAGCACGAGACCCACGTCTGGGTTTACCCATCCCACTCGGGGTGACAAATGCAAAAAGAACAATTGATGGACAGAATGCAGAACAATGTCATACAGTCACCCCAGTACAGAGATCTGGGCCTAAATCCATCGTTTGTTTGCTCACCATGCCATTCCAGTTCCAACCCAGCTGTATGCAAATCAGTCTTGACCCTGTGCCTCATGGGAACAGTCCAGCCCGAACTGCCATGTCCTCCCTGGACTGGAAACAAGCATCATAGGACCGGTTTCGGGGTTTCACTTCTCATCAGCCAGGATAGCTTGACTCCAGTGGCATGGAGAGCACGGGACCCACGACTGGGTATACCCATCCCACTCGGGGTGACAAATGCAAAAAGAACAACTGATGGACAGAATGCAGAACAATGTCATACATTCACCCCAGTACAGAGCTCTGGGCCTAAATCCATCGTTTTATTGCTCACCATGCCATTCCAGTTTGAACCCAGCAATATGCAAATCAGTCTTGACCTTGTGCCTCATGGGAACAGTCCAGCCCGAACTGCCAGGCCAGGTCCTCCCTGGACTGGAAACAAGCATCCTAGGACCGGTTTCAGGGTTTCATCTCTCATCAGCCAGGATAGCTTGACTCCAGTGGCATGGAGAACACGGGACCCACGTCTGGGTATACCCGTCCCACTCAGGGTGACAAATGCAAAAAGAACAATTGATGGACAGAATGCAGAACAATGTCATACATTCACCCCAGTACAAAGATCTGGGCCTAAATCCATCATTTGTTTGCTCACCATGCCATTCCAGCTTCAACCCAGCCGTATGCAAATCAGTCTTGACCCTGTGCCTCATGGGAACAGTCCAGCCCGAACTGCCATGTCCTCCCTGGACTGGAAACAAGCATCCTAGGACCGGTTTCAGGGTTTCACCTCTCATCAGCCAGGATAGCTTGACTCCAGTGGCATGGAGAGCACGGGACCCACGTCTGGGTATACCCGTCCCACTCGGGGTGACAAATGCAACAAGAACAATTGATGGACAGAATGCAGAACAATGTCATACATTCACCCCAGTACAGAGATCTGGGCCTAAATCCACAGTTTGTTTGCTCACCATGCCATTCCAGTTTGAACCCAGCCATATGCAAATCAGTCTTGACCCTGTGCCTCATGGGAACAGTCCAGCCCAAACTGCCAGGCCAGGTCCTCCATGGACTGGAAACAAGCATCCTAGGACCAGTTTTGGGGTTTCACCCCTCATCAGCCAGGAAAGCTTGACTCCAGTGGCATGGAGAGCACGGGACCCACGTCTGGGTATAGCCGTCCCAGTCGGGGTGACAAAGGTAAAAAGAACAATTGATGGACAGAATGCAGAACAATGTCATACATTCATCCCAGTACAGAGATATGGGCCAAAAACCATTGTTTTTTTGCTCACCAAGCCATTCCTGTTTGAACCCAGTCATATGCAAATCAGTCTTGACCCTGTGCCTCATCGGAACAGTCCAGCCCGAACAGCAAGTCCAGGTCCTCCCTGGACTGGAAACAAGCATCCTAGGACCGTTTTCGGGGTTTCACCCCTTATCAGCCAGGATAGCTTGACTCCAGTGGCATGGAGAGCACTTGACCCATGTCTGGGTATACCCGTCCCCTCGGGGTGACAAATGCAAAAAGAACAATTGAGGGAGAGAATGCAAAACAATGTCATACATTCACCCCAGTACAGAGATCTGGGCCTAAATCCATCATTTGTTTGATCACCATGTCATTTCAGTTTGAACCCAGCCATATGCAAATCAGTCTTGACCCTGTGCCTCATGGGAACAGTCCAGCCCGAACTGCCAGGCGAGGTCCTTCCTGGACTGGAAACAAGCATCCTAGGCCCGGTTTCGGGGTTTCACCTCTCATCAGCCAGGATAGCTTGACTCCAGTGGCATGGAGAGCACGAGACCCACGTCTGGGTTTACCCATCCCACTCGGGCTGACAAATGCAAAAAGAACAATTGATGGACAGAATGCAGAACAATGTCATACAGTCACGCCAGTACAGAGATCTGGGCCTAAATCCATCGTTTGTTTGCTCACCATGCCATTCCAGTTCCAACCCAGCTGTATGCAAATCAGTCTTGACCCTGTGCCTCATGGGAACAGTCCAGCCCGAACTGCCATGTCCTCCCTGGACTGGAAACAAGCATCATAGGACCGGTTTCGGGGTTTCACTTCTCATCAGCCAGGATAGCTTGACTCCAGTGGCATGGAGAGCACGGGACCCACGACTGGGTATACCCATCCCACTCGGGGTGACAAATGCAAAAAGAACAACTGATGGACAGAATGCAGAACAATGTCATACATTCACCCCAGTACAGAGCTCTGGGCCTAAATCCATCGTTTTATTGCTCACCATGCCATTCCAGTTTGAACCCAGCAATATGCAAATCAGTCTTGACCTTGTGCCTCATGGGAACAGTCCAGCCCGAACTGCCAGGCCAGGTCCTCCCTGGACTGGAAACAAGCATCCTAGGACCGGTTTCAGGGTTTCATCTCTCATCAGCCAGGATAGCTTGACTCCAGTGGCATGGAGAACACGGGACCCATGTCTGGGTATACCCGTCCCCTCGGGGTGACAAATGCAAAAAGAACAATTGAGGGAGAGAATGCAAAACAATGTCATACATTCACCCCAGTACAGAGACCTGGACCTAAATCCATTGTTTGTTTGCTCACCATGCCATTCCAGTTTGAACCCAGCCATATGCAAATCAGTCTTGGCCCTGTGCCTCATGGGAACAGTCCAGCCCGAACTGCCGGGCCAGGTCCTCCCTGGACTGGAAACAAGCATCCTAGGACCGGTTTTGGGGTTTTACCTCTCATCAGCCAGGATAGCTTGACTCCAGTGGCATGGAGAGCTCGGGACCCACGTCTGGGTATACCCGTCCCACTCAGGGTGACAAATGCAAAAAGAACAATTGATGGACAGAATGCAGAACAATGTCATACATTCACCCCAGTACAACAATCTGGGCCTAAATCCATCGTTTGTTTGCTCACCATGCCATTCCAGCTTCAACCCAGCCGTATGCAAATCAGTCTTGACCCTGTGCCTCATGGGAACAGTCCAGCCCGAACTGCCATGTCCTCCATGGACTGGAAACAAGCATCCTAGGACCGGTTTCAGGGTTTCACCTCTCATCAGCCAGGATAGCTTGACTCCAGTGGCATGGAGAGCACTTGACCCATGTCTGGGTATACCCGTCCCCTCAAGGTGACAAATGCAAAAAGAACAATTGAGGGAGAGAATGCAAAACAATGTCATACATTCACCCCAGTACAGAGACCTGGACCTAAATCCATCGTTTGTTTGCTCACCATGCCATTCCAGTTTGAACCCAGCCATATGCAAATCAGTCTTGGCCCTGTGCCTCATGGGAACAGTCCAGCCCGAACTGCCGGGCCAGGTCCTCCCTGGACTGGATACAAGCATCCTAGGACCAGTTTTGGGGTTTTACCTCTCATCAGCCAGGATAGCTTGACTCCAGTGGCATGGAGAGCACGAGACCCTCGTCTGGGTATACCCGTCCCACTCAGGGTGACAAATGCAAAAAGAACAATTGATGGACAGAATGCAGAACAATGTCATACATTCACCCCAGTACAAAGATCTGGGCCTAAATCCATCGTTTGTTTGCTCACCATGCCATTCCAGCTTCAACCCAGCCGTATGCAAATCAGTCTTGACCCTGTGCCTCATGGGAACAGTCCAGCCCGAACTGCCATGTCCTCCCTGGACTGGAAACAAGCATCCTAGGACCGGTTTCAGGGTTTCACCTCTCATCAGCCAGGATAGCTTGACTCCAGTGGCATGGAGAGCACGGGACCCACGTCTGGGTATACCCGTCCCACTCGGGGTGACAAATGCAACAAGAACAATTGATGGACAGAATGCAGAACAATGTCATACATTCACCCCAGTACAGAGATCTGGGCCTAAATCCACAGTTTGTTTGCTCACCATGCCATTCCAGTTTGAACCCAGCCATATGCAAATCAGTCTTGACCCTGTGCCTCATGGGAACAGTCCAGCCCGAACTGCCAGGCCAGGTCCTCCGTGGACTGGAAACAAGCATCCTAGGACCAGTTTTGGGGTTTCACCCTCATCAGCCAGGAAAGCTTGACTCCAGTGGCATGGAGAGCACGGGACCCACGTCTGGGTATACCCGTCCCAGTCGGGGTGACAAAGGTAAAAAGAACAATTGATGGACAGAATGCAGAACAATGTCATACATTCATCCCAGTACAGAGATATGGGCCAAAATCCATTGTTTTTTTGCTCACCAAGCCATTCCTGTTTGAACCCAGTCATATGCAAATCAGTCTTGACCCTGTGCCTCATCGGAACAGTCCAGCCCGAACAGCAAGTCCAGGTCCTCCCTGGACTGGAAACAAGCATCCTAGGACCGTTTTCGGGGTTTCACCCCTTATCAGCCAGGATAGCTTGACTCCAGTGGCATGGAGAGCACTTGACCCATGTCTGGGTATACCCGTCCCCTCGGGGTGACAAATGCAAAAAGAACAATTGAGGGAGAGAATGCAAAACAATGTCATACATTCACCCCAGTACAGAGATCTGGGCCTAAATCCATCATTTGTTTGATCACCATGTCATTTCAGTTTGAACCCAGCCATATGCAAATCAGTCTTGACCCTGTGCCTCATGGGAACAGTCCAGCCCGAACTGCAAGGCGAGGTCCTCCCTGGACTGGAAACAAGCATCCTAGGCCCGGTTTCGGGGTTTCACCTCTCATCAGCCAGGTTAGCTTGACTCCAGTGGCATGGAGAGCACAAGACCCACGTCTGGGTTTACCCATCCCACTCGGGGTGACAAATGCAAAAAGAACAATTGATGGACAGAATGCAGAACAATGTCATACAGTCACCCCAGTACAGAGATCTGGGCCTAAATCCATCGTTTGTTTGCTCACCATGCCATTCCAGTTTCAACCCAGCTGTATGCAAATCAGTCTTGACCCTGTGCCTCATGGGAACAGTACAGCCCGAACTGCCATGTCCTCCCTGGACTGGAAACAAGCATCCTAGGACCGGTTTCGGGGTTTCACTTCTCATCAGCCAGGATAGCTTGACTCCAGTGGCATGGAGAGCACGGGACCCACGACTGGGTATACCCATCCCACTCGGGGTGACAAATGCAAAAAGAACAACTGATGGACAGAATGCAGAACAATGTCATACATTCACCCCAGTACAGAGCTCTGGGCCTAAATCCATCGTTTTATTGCTCACCATGCCATTCCAGTTTGAACCCAGCAATATGCAAATCAGTCTTGACCTTGTGCCTCATGGGAACAGTCCAGCCCGAACTGCCAGGCCAGGTCCTCCCTGGACTGGAAACAAGCATCCTAGGACCGGTTTCAGGGTTTCATCCCTCATCAGCCAGGATAGCTTGACTCCAGTGGCATGGAGAACACGGGACCCATGTCTGGGTATACCCGTCCCCTCGGGGTGACAAATGCAAAAAGAACAATTGAGGGAGAGAATGCAAAACAATGTCATACATTCACCCCAGTACAGAGACCTGGACCTAAATCCATTGTTTGTTTGCTCACCATGCCATTCCAGTTTGAACCCAGCCATATGCAAATCAGTCTTGGCCCTGTGCCTCATGGGAACAGTCCAGCCCGAACTGCCGGGCCAGGTCCTCCCTGGACTGGAAACAAGCATCCTAGGACCGGTTTTGGGGTTTTAGCTCTCATCAGCCAGGATAGCTTGACTCCAGTGGCATGGAGAGCACGGGACCCACGTCTGGGTATACCCGTCCCACTCAGGGTGACAAATGCAAAAGAACAATTGATGGACAGAATGCAGAACAATGTCATACATTCACCCCAGTACAACGATCTGGGCCTAAATCCATCGTTTGTTTGCTCACCATGCCATTCCAGCTTCAACCCAGCCGTATGCAAATCAGTCTTGACCCTGTGCCTCATGGGAACAGTGCAGCCCGAACTGCCATGTCCTCCATGGACTGGAAACAAGCATCCTAGGACCGGTTTCAGGGTTTCACCTCTCATCAGCCAGGATAGCTTGACTCCAGTGGCATGGAGAGCACGGGACCCACGTCTGGGTATACCCGTCCCACTCGGGGTGACAAATGCAACAAGAACAATTGATGGACAGAATGCAGAACAATGTCATACATTCACCCCAGTACAGAGATCTGGGCCTAAATCCACAGTTTGTTTGCTCACCATGCCATTCCAGTTTGAACGCAGCCATATGCAAATCAGTCTTGACCCTGTGCCTCATGGGAACAGTCCAGCCCGAACTGCCAGGCCAGGTCCTCCGTGGACTGGAAACAAGCATCCTAGGACCAGTTTTGGGGTTTCACACCTCATCAGCCAGGAAAGCTTGACTCCAGTGGCCTGGAGAGCACGGGACCCACGTCTGGGTATACCCATCCCAGTCGGGGTGACAAAGGCAAAAAGAACAATTGATGGACAGAATGCAGAACAATGTCATACATTCATCCCAGTACAGAGATATGGGCCAAAATCCATTGTTTTTTTGCTCACCATGCCATTCCTGTTTGAACCCAGTCATATGCAAATCAGTCTTGACCCTGTGCCTCATCGGAACAGTCCAGCCCGAACAGACAGTCCAGGTCCTCCCTGGACTGGAAACAAGCATCCTAGGACCGTTTTCGGGGTTTCACCCCTTATCAGCCAGGATAGCTTGACTCCAGTGGCATGGAGAGCACTTGACCCATGTCTGGGTATACCCGTCCCCTCGGGGTGACAAATGCAAAAAGAACAATTGAGGGAGAGAATGCAAAACAATGTCATACATTCACCCCAGTACAGAGATCTGGGCCTAAATCCATCGTTTGTTTGCTCACCATGTCATTTCAGTTTGAACCCAGCCATATGCAAATCAGTCTTGACCCTGTGCCTCATGTGAACAGTCCAGCCTGAACTGCCAGGCGAGGTCCTCCCTGGACTGGAAACAAGCATCCTAGGCCCGGTTTCGGGGTTTCACCTCTCATCAGCCAGGATAGCTTGACTCCAGTGGCATGGAGAGCAAGAGACCCACGTCTGGGTATACCCATCCCACTCGGGGTGACAAATGCAAAAAGAACAATTGATGGACAGAATGCAGAACAATGTCATACATTCACCCCAGTACAAAGATCTGGGCCTACATCCATCGTTTGTTTGCTCACCATGCCATTTTAGTTTCAACCCAGCCGTATGCAAATCAGTCTTGACCCCGTGCCTCAAGGGAACAGTCCAGCCTGAACTGCCATGTCCTCCCTGGACTGGAAACAAGCATCCTAGGACCGGTTTCGGGGTTTCACCTCTAATCAACCAGGATAGCATGACTCCAGTGGCATGGAGAGCACGGGACCCACGTCTGGGTATACCCGTCCCACTCGGGGTGAGAAATGCAAAAGAACAATTGATGGACAGAATGCAGAACAAAGTCATACATTCACCCCAGTACAAAGATCTGGGCCTAAATCCATCGTTTTTTAGCTCACCATTACTTTCCAGTTTGCACCCAGCCATATGCAAATTAGTCTTGACCCTGTGCCTCATGGGAACAATCCAGCCCAAACTGCCAGGCCAGGTCCTCCCTGGACTGGAAACAAGCATCCTAGGTCCAGTTTCGGGGTTTCACCTCTCATCAGCCAGGATAGCTTGACTCCAGTGGCATTTAGAACACGAGACCCACGTCTGGGTGTACCCGTCCCACTCGGGGTGACGAATGCAAAAAGAACCATTGATGGACAGAATGCAGAACAATGTCATACATTCACCCCAGTACAGAAATCTGGGCCTAAATCCATCTTTTTTTTGCTCACCATGCCATTCCAGTTTGAACCCAGCCAAATTCAAATCAGTCTTGACCCAGTGTCTCATGGGAACAGTCCAGCCCGAACTGCCAGGCCAGGTCGTCCCTGGACTGGAAACAAGCATCCGAGGACCGGTTTCGGGGCTTCACCCCTCATCAACCAGGATAGCTTGACTCCAGTGGAGTGGAGAGCACGGGACCCACGTCTGGGTATACCCGTCCCACTCGGTGTGACAAATGCAAAAAGAACAATTGAAGGACAGAATGCAGAACAATGTCATACATTCACCCCAGTACAGAGATCTGGGACTAAATCCATCATTTTTTTGCTCACCATGCCATTCCAGTATGAACCCAGCCATATGCAAATCAGTCTTGACCCTGTGCCTCATGGGAACAGTCCAGCCCGACCTGCCAGGCCAGGTCCTCCCTGGACTGGAAACAAGCATCCTAGGACCGGTTTCGGGGTTTCATCTCTCATCAGCCAGGATAGCTCTACTCCAGTGGCATGGATAGCACGAGACCCACGTCTGGGTATACCGTCCCACTCGGGGTGACAAATGCAGAAAGAACAATTGATGGACAGAATGCAGAACAAAGTCATACATTCACCCCAGTACAGAGATCTGGGCCTAAATCCATCGTTTTTTTGCTCACCATGCCATTCCAGTTTGAACCCAGCCATATGCAAATCAGTCTTGACCCTGTGCCTCATGGGAACAGTCGAGCCCGAACTGCCAGGCCAGGTCCTCCCTGGACTGGAAACTAGCATCCTAGGACTGGTTTCAGGGTTTCACCCCTCATCAGATAGAATAGCTTGACTCCAGTGGCATGGAGAGCACGGGACCCATGTCTGGGTATACCCGTCCCCTCGGGGTGACAAATGCAAAAAGAACAATTGAGGGAGAGAATGCAAAACAATGTCATACATTCACCCCTGTACAAAGATCTGGGCCTAAATCCATTGTTTGTTTGCTCAACATGCCATTCCAGTTTGAACCCAGCCATATGCAAATCAGTCTTGACCCTGTGCCTCATGGGAACAGTCCAGCCCGAACTGCCAGGCCAGGTCCTCCCTGGACTGGAAACAAGCATCCTAGGACCGGTTTCGAGGTTTCACCTCTCATCAGCCAGGATAGCTTGACTCCAGTGGCATGGAGAGTACGAGACCCACGTCTAGGTATACCCGTCCCACTCAGGGTGACAAATGCAAAAAGAACAATTGATGGACAGAATGCAGAACAATGTCATACAGTCACCCCAGTACAGAGATCTGGGCCTAAATCCATCGTTTGTTTGCTCACCATGCCATTCCAGTTTCAACCCAGCTGTATGCAAATCAGTCTTGACCCTGTGCCTCATGGGAACAGTCCAGCCCGAACTGCCATATCCTCCCTGGACTGGAAACAAGCATCCTAGGACCGGTTTCGGGGTTTCACTTCTCATCAGCCAGGATAGCTTGACTCCAGTGGCATGGAGAGCACGGGACCCACGTCTGGGTATACCCATCCCACTCGGGGTGACAAATGCAAAAAGAACAATTGATGGACAGAATGCAGAACAATGTCATACATTCACCCCAGTACAGAGATCTGGGCCTAAATCTGTCGTTTGTTTGCTCACCATGCCATTCCAGTTTCAACCCAGCCATATGCAATCAGTCTTGACCTTGTGCCTCATGGGAACAGTCCAGCCCGAACTGCCAGGCCAGGTCCTCCCTGGACTGGAAACAAGCATCCTAGGACCGGTTTCAGGGTTTCATCCCTCATCAGCCAGGATAGCTTGACTCCAGTGGCATGGAGAACACGGGACCCATGTCTGGGTATACCCGTCCCCTCGGGGTGACAAATGCAAAAAGAACAATTGAGGGAGAGAATGCAAAACAATGTCATACATTCACCCCAGTACAGAGACCTGGACCTAAATCCATTGTTTGTTTGCTCACCATGCCATTCCAGTTTGAACCCAGCCATATGCAAATCAGTCTTGGCCCTGTGCCTCATGGGAACAGTCCAGCCCGAACTGCCGGGCCAGGTCCTCCCTGGACTGGAAACAAGCATCCTAGGACCGGTTTTGGGGTTTTAGCTCTCATCAGCCAGGATAGCTTGACTCCAGTGGCATGGAGAGCACGGGACCCACGTCTGGGTATACCCGTCCCACTCAGGGTGACAAATGCAAAAAGAACAATTGATGGACAGAATGCAGAACAATGTCATACATTCACCCCAGTACAACGATCTGGGCCTAAATCCATCGTTTGTTTGCTCACCATGCCATTCCAGCTTCAACCCAGCCGTATGCAAATCAGTCTTGACCCTGTGCCTCATGGGAACAGTCCAGCCCGAACTGCCATGTCCTCCATGGACTGGAAACAAGCATCCTAGGACCGGTTTCAGGGTTTCACCTCTCATCAGCCAGGATAGCTTGACTCCAGTGGCATGGAGAGCACGGGACCCACGTCTGGGTATACCCGTCCCACTCGGGGTGACAAATGCAACAAGAACAATTGATGGACAGAATGCAGAACAATGTCATACATTCACCCCAGTACAGAGATCTGGGCCTAAATCCACAGTTTGTTTGCTCACCATGCCATTCCAGTTTGAACGCAGCCATATGCAAATCAGTCTTGACCCTGTGCCTCATGGGAACAGTCCAGCCCGAACTGCCAGGCCAGGTCCTCCGTGGACTGGAAACAAGCATCCTAGGACCAGTTTTGGGGTTTCACACCTCATCAGCCAGGAAAGCTTGACTCCAGTGGCCTGGAGAGCACGGGACCCACGTCTGGGTATACCCATCCCAGTCGGGGTGACAAAGGCAAAAAGAACAATTGATGGACAGAATGCAGAACAATGTCATACATTCATCCCAGTACAGAGATATGGGCCAAAATCCATTGTTTTTTTGCTCACCATGCCATTCCTGTTTGAACCCAGTCATATGCAAATCAGTCTTGACCCTGTGCCTCATCGGAACAGTCCAGCCCGAACAGACAGTCCAGGTCCTCCCTGGACTGGAAACAAGCATCCTAGGACCGTTTTCGGGGTTTCACCCCTTATCAGCCAGGATAGCTTGACTCCAGTGGCATGGAGAGCACTTGACCCATGTCTGGGTATACCCGTCCCCTCGGGGTGACAAATGCAAAAAGAACAATTGAGGGAGAGAATGCAAAACAATGTCATACATTCACCCCAGTACAGAGATCTGGGCCTAAATCCATCGTTTGTTTGCTCACCATGTCATTTCAGTTTGAACCCAGCCATATGCAAATCAGTCTTGACCCTGTGCCTCATGTGAACAGTCCAGCCTGAACTGCCAGGCGAGGTCCTCCCTGGACTGGAAACAAGCATCCTAGGCCCGGTTTCGGGGTTTCACCTCTCATCAGCCAGGATAGCTTGACTCCAGTGGCATGGAGAGCAAGAGACCCACGTCTGGGTATACCCATCCCACTCGGGGTGACAAATGCAAAAAGAACAATTGATGGACAGAATGCAGAACAATGTCATACATTCACCCCAGTACAAAGATCTGGGCCTACATCCATCGTTTGTTTGCTCACCATGCCATTTTAGTTTCAACCCAGCCGTATGCAAATCAGTCTTGACCCCGTGCCTCAAGGGAACAGTCCAGCCTGAACTGCCATGTCCTCCCTGGACTGGAAACAAGCATCCTAGGACCGGTTTCGGGGTTTCACCTCTAATCAACCAGGATAGCATGACTCCAGTGGCATGGAGAGCACGGGACCCACGTCTGGGTATACCCGTCCCACTCGGGGTGAGAAATGCAAAAAGAACAATTGATGGACAGAATGCAGAACAAAGTCATACATTCACCCCAGTACAAAGATCTGGGCCTAAATCCATCGTTTTTTAGCTCACCATTACTTTCCAGTTTGCACCCAGCCATATGCAAATTAGTCTTGACCCTGTGCCTCATGGGAACAATCCAGCCCAAACTGCCAGGCCAGGTCCTCCCTGGACTGGAAACAAGCATCCTAGGTCCAGTTTCGGGGTTTCACCTCTCATCAGCCAGGATAGCTTGACTCCAGTGGCATTTAGAACACGAGACCCACGTCTGGGTGTACCCGTCCCACTCGGGGTGACGAATGCAAAAAGAACCATTGATGGACAGAATGCAGAACAATGTCATACATTCACCCCAGTACAGAAATCTGGGCCTAAATCCATCTTTTTTTTGCTCACCATGCCATTCCAGTTTGAACCCAGCCAAATTCAAATCAGTCTTGACCCAGTGTCTCATGGGAACAGTCCAGCCCGAACTGCCAGGCCAGGTCGTCCCTGGACTGGAAACAAGCATCCGAGGACCGGTTTCGGGGCTTCACCCCTCATCAACCAGGATAGCTTGACCCCAGTGGAGTGGAGAGCACGGGACCCACGTCTGGGTATACCCGTCCCACTCGGTGTGACAAATGCAAAAAGAACAATTGAAGGACAGAATGCAGAACAATGTCATACATTCACCCCAGTACAGAGATCTGGGACTAAATCCATCATTTTTTTGCTCACCATGCCATTCCAGTATGAACCCAGCCATATGCAAATCAGTCTTGACCCTGTGCCTCATGGGAACAGTCCAGCCCGACCTGCCAGGCCAGGTCCTCCCTGGACTGGAAACAAGCATCCTAGGACCGGTTTCAGGGTTTCACCCTCATCAGCCAGGATAGCTTGACTCCAGTGGCATGGAGAGCACGGGACCCATGTCTGGGTATACCCGTCCCTTGGGGGTAACAAATGCAAAAAGAACAATTGAGGGAGAGAATGCAAAACAGTGTCATACATTCACCCCAGTACAGAGATCTGGGCCTAAATCCATCATTTGTTTGCTCACCATGGCATTCCAGTTTGAACCCAGCCATATGAAAATCAGTCTTGACCCTGTGCCTCATGGGAACAGTCCAGCCCGAACTGCCAGGCCAGGTCATCCCTGAACTGGAAACAAGCATCCTAGGACCGGTTTCGGGGTTTCATCTCTCATCAGCCAGGATAGCTCTACTCCAGTGGCATGGATAGCACGAGACCCACGTCTGGGTATACCGTCCCACTCGGGGTGACAAATGCAGAAAGAACAATTGATGGACAGAATGCAGAACAAAGTCATACATTCACCCCAGTACAGAGATCTGGGCCTAAATCCATCGTTTTTTGCTCACCATGCCATTCCAGTTTGAACCCAGCCATATGCAAATCAGTCTTGACCCTGTGCCTCATGGGAACAGTCGAGCCCGAACTGCCAGGCCAGGTCCTCCCTGGACTGGAAACTAGCATCCTAGGACTGGTTTCAGGGTTTCACCCCTCATCAGATAGAATAGCTTGACTAAAGTGGCATGGAGAGCACGGGACCCATGTCTGGGTATACCCGTCCCCTCGGGGTGACAAATGCAAAAAGAACAATTGAGGGAGAGAATGCAAAACAATGTCATACATTCACCCCTGTACAAAGATCTGGGCCTAAATCCATTGTTTGTTTGCTCAACATGCCATTCCAGTTTGAACCCAGCCATATGCAAATCAGTCTTGACCCTGTGCCTCATGGGAACAGTCCAGCCCGAACTGCCAGGCCAGGTCCTCCCTGGACTGGAAACAAGCATCCTAGGACCGGTTTCGAGGTTTCACCTCTCATCAGCCAGGATAGCTTGACTCCAGTGGCATGGAGAGTACGAGACCCACGTCTAGGTATACCCGTCCCACTCAGGGTGACAAATGCAAAAAGAACAATTGATGGACAGAATGCAGAACAATGTCATACAGTCACCCCAGTACAGAGATCTGGGCCTAAATCCATCGTTTGTTTGCTCACCATGCCATTCCAGTTTCAACCCAGCTGTATGCAAATCAGTCTTGACCCTGTGCCTCATGGGAACAGTCCAGCCCGAACTGCCATATCCTCCCTGGACTGGAAACAAGCATCCTAGGACCGGTTTCGGGGTTTCACTTCTCATCAGCCAGGATAGCTTGACTCCAGTGGCATGGAGAGCACGGGACCCACGTCTGGGTATACCCATCCCACTCGGGGTGACAAATGCAAAAAGAACAATTGATGGACAGAATGCAGAACAATGTCATACATTCACCCCAGTACAGAGATCTGGGCCTAAATCTGTCGTTTGTTTGCTCACCATGCCATTCCAGTTTCAACCCAGCCATATGCAATCAGTCTTGACCTTGTGCCTCATGGGAACAGTCCAGCCCGAACTACCAGGCCAGGTCCTCCGTGGACTGGAAACAAGCATCCTAGGTCCGGTTTCGGGGTGTCACCCCTCATCAGCCAGGATAGCTTGACTCCAGTGGAATGGAGAGCATGGGACCCACGTCTGGGTATACCCATCCCACTACGGGTGACAAATGCAAAAAGAACAACTGATGGACAGAATGCAGAACAATGTCATACATTAACCCCAGTTCAGAGCTCTGGGCCTAAATCCATTGTTTTATTGCTCACCATGCCATTCCAGTTTGAACCCAGCAATATGCAAATCAGTCTTGACCTTGTGCCTCATGGGAACAGTCCAGCCCGAACTGCCAGGCCAGGTCCTCCCTGGACTGGAAACAAGCATCCTAGGACCGGTTTCAGGGTTTCATCCCTCATCCGCCAGGATAGCTTGACTCCAGTGGCATGGAGAGCACGGGACCCACGTCTAGGTATACCCGTCCCACTCGGGGTGACAAATGCAACAAGAACAATTGATGGACAGAATGCAGAACAATGTCATACATTCACCCCAGTACAGAGATCTGGGCCTAAATCCACAGTTTGTTTGCTCAACAGTTTGAACCCAGCAATATGCAAATCAGTCTTGACCTTGTGCCTCATGGGAACAGTCCAGCCCGAACTGCCAGGCCAGGTCCTCCCTGGACTGGAAACAAGCATCCTAGGACCGGTTTCAGGGTTTCACCCCTCATCAGATAGAATAGCTTGACTCCAGTGGCATGGAGAGCACGGGACCCATGTCTGGGTATACCCGTCCCCTCGGGGTGACAAATGCAAAAAGAACAATTGAGGGAGAGAATGCAAAACAATGTCATACATTCACCCCTGTACAAAGATCTGGGCCTAAATCCATCGTTTGTTTGCTCAACATGCCATTCCAGTTTGAACCCAGCCATATGCAAATCAGTCTTGACCCTGTGCCTCATGGGAACAGTCCAGCCCGAACTGCCAGGCCAGGTCCTCCCTGGACTGGAAACAAGCATCCTAGGACCGGTTTCGAGGTTTCACCTCTCATCAGCCAGGATAGCTTGACTCCAGTGGCATGGAGAGTACGAGACCCACGTCTAGGTATACCCGTCCCACTCAGGGTGACAAATGCAAAAAGAACAATTGATGGACAGAATGCAGAACAATGTCATACAGTCACCCCAGTACAGAGATCTGGGCCTAAATCCATCGTTTGTTTGCTCACCATGCCATTCCAGTTTCAACCCAGCTGTATGCAAATCAGTCTTGACCCTGTGCCTCATGGGAACAGTCCAGCCCGAACTGCCATATCCTCCCTGGACTGGAAACAAGCATCCTAGGACCGGTTTCGGGGTTTCACTTCTCATCAGCCAGGATAGCTTGACTCCAGTGGCATGGAGAGCACGGGACCCACGTCTGGGTATACCCATCCCACTCGGGGTGACAAATGCAAAAAGAACAATTGATGGACAGAATGCAGAACAATGTCATACATTCACCCCAGTACAGAGATCTGGGCCTAAATCTGTCGTTTGTTTGCTCACCATGCCATTCCAGTTTCAACCCAGCCATATGCAATCAGTCTTGACCTTGTGCCTCATGGGAACAGTCCAGCCCGAACTACCAGGCCAGGTCCTCCGTGGACTGGAAACAAGCATCCTAGGTCCGGTTTCGGGGTGTCACCCCTCATCAGCCAGGATAGCTTGACTCCAGTGGAATGGAGAGCATGGGACCCACGTCTGGGTATACCCATCCCACTACGGGTGACAAATGCAAAAAGAACAACTGATGGACAGAATGCAGAACAATGTCATACATTAACCCCAGTTCAGAGCTCTGGGCCTAAATCCATCGTTTTATTGCTCACCATGCCATTCCAGTTTGAACCCAGCAATATGCAAATCAGTCTTGACCTTGTGCCTCATGGGAACAGTCCAGCCCGAACTGCCAGGCCAGGTCCTCCCTGGACTGGAAACAAGCATCCTAGGCCCGGTTTCGGGGTTTCACCTCTCATCAGCCAGGATAGCTTGACTCCAGTGGCATGGAGAGCACGAGACCCACGTCTGGGTTTACCCATCCCACTCGGGGTGACAAATGCAAAAAGAACAATTGATGGACAGAATGCAGAACAATGTCATACAGTCACCCCAGTACAGATATCTGGGCCTAAATCCATCGTTTGTTTGCTCACCAAGCCATTCCAGTTTGAACCCAGCCATATGCAAATCAGTCTTGGCCCTGTGCCTCATGGGAACAGTCCAGCCCGAACTGCCGGGCCAGGTCCTCCCTGGACTGGAAACAAGCATCCTAGGACCGGTTTTGGGGTTTTACCTCTCATCAGCCAGGATAGCTTGATTCCAGTGGCATGGAGAGCACGAGACCCAAGTCTGGGTATACCCGTCCCACTCAGGGTGACAAATGCAAAAAGAACAATTGATGGACAGAATGCAGAACAATGTCATATATTCACCCAAGTACAACGATCTGGGCCTAAATCCATCATTTGTTTGCTCACCATGCCATTCCAGCTTCAACCCAGCCGTATGCAAATCAGTCTTGACCCTGTGCCTCATGGGAACAGTCCAGCCCGAACTGCCATGTCCTCCATGGACTGGAAACAAGCATCCTAGGACCGGTTTCAGGGTTTCACCTCTCATCAGCCAGGATAGCTTGACTCCAGTGGCATGGAGAGCACGGGACCCACGTCTGGGTATACCCGTCCCACTCGGGGTGACAAATGCAACAAGAACAATTGATGGACAGAATGCAGAACAATGTCATACATTCACCCCAGTACAGAGATCTGGGCCTAAATCCACAGTTTGTTTGCTCACCATGCCATTCCAGTTTGAACCCAGCCATATGCAAATCAGTCTTGACCCTGTGCCTCATGGGAACAGTCCAGCCCGAACTGCCAGGCCAGGTCCTCCGTGGACTGGAAACAAGCATCCTAGGACCAGTTTTGGGGTTTCACCCCTCATCAGCCAGGAAAGCTTGACTCCAGTGGCCTGGAGAGCACGGGACCCACGTCTGGGTATACCCGTCCCAGTCGGGGTGACAAAGGCAAAAAGAACAATTGATGGACAGAATGCAGAACAATGTCATACATTCATCCCAGTACAGAGATATGGGCCAAAATCCATTGTTTTTTTGCTCACCATGCCATTCCTGTTTGAACCCAGTCATATGCAAATCAGTCATGACCCTGTGCTTCATCGGAACAGTCCAGCCCGAACAGCCAGTCCAGGTCCTCCCTGGACTGGAAACAAGCATCCTAGGACCGTTTTCGGGGTTTCACCCCTTATCAGCCAGGATAGCTTGACTCCAGTGGCATGGAGAGCACTTGACCCATGT
Source organism: Calotriton arnoldi (assembly GCA_963921515.1). Classification (NCBI taxonomy): domain Eukaryota; kingdom Metazoa; phylum Chordata; class Amphibia; order Caudata; family Salamandridae; genus Calotriton; species Calotriton arnoldi. Next base: position 25,974 of record CAWUFW010016295.1, read on the forward strand.
CTGGGTATACCCGTCCCCTCGGGGTGACAAATGCAAAAAGAACAATTGAGGGAGAGAATGCAAAACAATTTCATACATTCACCCCAGTACAGAGATCTGGGGCTAAATCCATCGTTTGTTTGCTCACCATGTCATTTCAGTTTGAACCCAGCCATATGCAAATCAGTCTTGACTCTGTGCCTCATGGGAACAGTCCAGCCCGAACTGCCAGGCGAGGTCCTCCCTGGACTGGAAACAAGCATCCTAGGCCCGGTTTCGGGGTTTCACCTCTCATCAGCCAGGATAGCTTGACTCCAGTGGCATGGAGAGCAAGAGCCCACGTCTGGGTATACCCATCCCACTCGGGGTGACAAATGCAAAAAGAACAATTGATGGACAGAATGCAGAACAATGTCATACATTCACCCCAGTACAAAGATCTGGGCCTACATCCATCGTTTGTTTGCTCACCATGCCATTTTAGTTTCAACCCAGCCGTATGCAAATCAGTCTTGACCCCGTGCCTCATGGGAACAGTCCAGCCTGAACTGCCATGTCCTCCCTGGACTGGAAACAAGCATCCTAGGACCGGTTTCGGGGTTTCACCTCTAATCAACCAGGATAGCTTGACTCCAGTGGCATGGAGAGCACGGGACCCACGTCTGGGTATACCCGTCCCACTCGGGGTGAGAAATGCAAAAAGAACAATTGATGGACAGAATGCAGAACAAAGTCATACATTCACCCCAGTACAAAGATCTGGGCCTAAATCCATCGTTTTTTTGCTCACCATTACTTTCCAGTTTGCACCCAGCCATATGCAAATTAGTCTTGACCCTGTGCCTCATGGGAACAATCCAGCCCGAACTGCCAGGCCAGGTACTCCCTGGACTGGAAACAAGCATCCTAGGTCCAGTTTCGGGGTTTCACCTCTCCTCAGCCAGGATAGCTTGACTCCAGTGGCATTTAGAACACGAGACCCACGTCTGGGTATACCCGTCCCACTCGGGGTGACGAATGCAAAAAGAACCATTGATGGACAGAATGCAGAACAATGTCATACATTCACCCCAGTAAAGAAATCTGGGCCTAAATCCATCTTTTTTTTGCTCACCATGCCATTCCAGTTTGTACCCAGCCTTATTCAAATCAGTCTTGACCCAGTGTCTCATGGGAACAGTCCAGCCCGAACTGCCAGGCCAGGTCGTCCCTGGACTGGAAACAAGCATCCGAGGACCGGTTTCGGGGTTTCACCCCTCATCAACCAGGATAGCTTGACTCCAGTGGAGTGGAGAGCACGGGACCCACGTCTGGGTATACCCGTCCCACTCGGTGTGACAAATGCAAAAGAACAATTGAAGGACAGAATGCAGAACAATGTCATACATTCACCCCAGTACAGAGATCTGGGACTAAATCCATCATTTTTTGCTCACCATGCCATTCCAGTATGAACCCAGCCATATGCAAATCAGTCTTGACCCTGTGCCTCATGGGAACAGTCCAGCCCGAACTGCCAGGCCAGGTCCTCCCTGGACTGGAAACAAGCATCCTAGGACCGGTTTCAGGGTTTCACCCCTCATCAGCCAGGATAGCTTGACTCCAGTGGCATGGAGAGCACGGGACCCATGTCTGGGTATACCCGTCCCTTGGGGGTAACAAATGCAAAAAGAACAATTGAGGGAGAGAATGCAAAACAGTGTCATACATTCACCCCAGTACAGAGATCTGGGCCTAAATCCATCATTTGTTTGCTCACCATGGCATTCCAGTTTGAACCCAGCCATATGAAAATCAGTCTTGACCCTGTGCCTCATGGGAACAGTCCAGCCCGAACTGCCAGGCCAGGTCATCCCTGAACTGGAAACAAGCATCCTAGGACCGGTTTCGGGGTTTCATCTCTCATCAGCCAGGATAGCTCTACTCCAGTGGCATGGATAGCACGAGACCCACGTCTGGGTATACCCGTCCCACTCGGGGTGACAAATGCAGAAAGAACAATTGATGGACAGAATGCAGAACAAAGTCATACATTCACCCCAGTACAGAGATCTGGGCCTAAATCCATCGTTTTTTTGCTCACCATGCCATTCCAGTTTGAACCCAGCCATATGCAAATCAGTCTTGACCCTGTGCCTCATGGGAACAGTCCAGCCCGAACTGCCAGGCCAGGTCCTCCCTGGACTGGAAACAAGCATCCTCGGACCGGTTTCGGGGTTTCACCTCTCATCAGCCAGGATAGCTTGACTCCAGTGGCATGGAGAGTACGAGACCCACGTCTAGGTATACCCGTCCCACTCAGGGTGACAAATGCAAAAAGAACAATTGATGGACAGAATGCAGAACAATGTCATACAGTCACCCCAGTACAGAGATCTGGGCTTAAATCCATCGTTTGTTTGCTCACCATGCCATTCCAGTTTCAACCCAGCTGTATGCAAATCAGTCTTGACCCTGTGCCTCATGGGAACAGTCCAGCCCGAACTGCCATGTCCTCCCTGGACTGGAAACAAGCATCCTAGGACCGGTTTCGGGGTTTCACTTCTCATCAGCCAGGATAGCTTGACTCCAGTGGCATGGAGAGCACGGGACCCACGTCTGGGTATACCCATCCCACTCGGGGTGACAAATGCAAAAAGAACAATTGATGGACAGAATGCAGAACAATGTCATACATTCACCCCAGTACAGAGATCTGGGCCTAAATCTATCGTTTGTTTGCTCACCATGCCATTCCAGTTTCAACCCAGCCATATGCAATCAGTCTTGACCTTGTGCCTCATGGGAACAGTCCAGCCCGAACTACCAGGCCAGGTCCTCCGTGGACTGGAAACAAGCATCCTAGGTCCGGTTTTGGGGTATCACCCCTCATCAGCCAGGATAGCTTGACTCCAGTGGAATGGAGAGCATGGGACCCACGTCTGGGTATACCCATCCCACTACGGGTGACAAATGCAAAAAGCACAACTGATGGACAGAATGCAGAACAATGTCATACATTAACCCCAGTTCAGAGCTCTGGGCCTAAATCCATCGTTTTATTGCTCACCATGCCATTCCAGTTTGAACCCAGCAATATGCAAATCAGTCTTGACCTTGTGCCTCATGGGAACAGTCCAGCCCGAACTGCCAGGCCAGGTCCTCCCTGGACTGGAAACAAGCATCCTAGGACCGGTTTCAGGGTTTCATCCCTCATCCGCCAGGATAGCTTGACTCCAGTGGCATGGAGAACACGGGACCCATGTCTGGGTATACCCGTCCCCTCGGGGTGACAAATGCAAAAAGAACAATTGAGGGAGAGAATGCAAAACAATTTCATACATTCACCCCAGTACTGAGACCTGGGCCTAAATCCATCATTTGTATACTCACCATGCCATTCCAGTTTGAACCCAGCCATATGCAAATCAGTCTTGGCCCTGTGCCTCATGGGAACAGTCCAGCCCGAACTGCCGGGCCAGGTCCTCCCTGGACTGGAAACAAGCATCCTAGGACCGGTTTTGGGGTTTTACCTCTCATCAGCCAGGATAGCTTGACTCCAATGGCATGGAGAGCACGAGACCCACGTCTGGGTATACCCGTCCCACTCAGGGTGACAAATGCAAAAAGAACAATTGATGGACAGAATGCAGAACAATGTCATACATTCACCCCAGTACAAAGATCTGGGCCTAAATCCATCGTTTGTTTGCTCACCATGCCATTCCAGCTTCAACCCAGCCGTATGCAAATCAGTCTTGACCCTGTGCCTCATGGGAACAGTCCAGCCCGAACTGCCATGTCCTCCCTGGACTGGAAACAAGCATCCTAGGACCGGTTTCAGGGTTTCACCTCTCATCAGCCAGGATAGCTTGACTCCAGTGGCATGGAGAGCACGGGACCCACGTCTGGGTATACCCGTCCCACTCGGGGTGACAAATGCAACAAGAACAATTGATGGACAGAATGCAGAACAATGTCATACATTCACCCCAGTACAGAGATCTGGGCCTAAATCCACAGTTTGTTTGCTCAACATGCCATTCCAGTTTGAACCCAGCTATATGCAAATCAGTCTTGACCCTGTGCCTCATGGGAACAGTCCAGCCCGAACTGCGAGGCCAGGTCGTCCGTGGACTGGAAACAAGCATCCTAGGACCAGTTTTGGGGTTTCACCCCTCATCAGCCAGGAAAGCTTGACTCCAGTGGCATGGAGAGCACGGGACCCACTTCTGGGTATACCCGTCCCAGTCGGGGTGACAAAGGCAAAAAGAACAATTGATGGACAGAATGCAGAACAATGTCATACATTCAACCCAATACAGAGAGATGGGCAAAATTCCATTGTTTTTTTGCTCACCATGCCATTCCTGTTTGAACCCAGTCATATGCAAATCAGTCTTGACCCTGTGCCTCATCGGAACAGTCCAGCCCGAACAGCCAGTCCAGGTCCTCCCTGGACTGGAAACAAGCATCCTAGGACCGGTTTTGGGGTTTCACCTCTAATAAACCAGGATAGCTTGACTCCAGTGTCATGGAGAGCACGGGACCCACGTCTGGGTATACCCGTCCCACTCGGGGTGAGAAATGCAAAAAGAACAATTGATGGACAGAATGCAGAACAAAGTCATACATTCACCCCAGTACAGAGATCTGGGCCTAAATCCATTGTTTTGTTGCTCACCATGCCATTCCTGTTTGAACCCAGTCATATGCAAATCAGTCTTGAACCTGTGCCTCATCGGAACAGTCCAGCCCGAACAGCCAGTCCAGGTCCTCCCTGGACTTAATACAAGCATCCTAGGACCGGTTTTGGGGTTTCACCTCTAATAAACCAGGATAGCTTGACTCCAGTGTCATGGAGAGCACGGGACCCACGTCTGGGTATACCCATCCCACTCGGGGTGACAAATGCAAAAAGAACAATTGATGGACAGAATGCAGAACAATGTCATACATTCACCCCAGTACAAAGATCTGGGCCTACATCCATCGTTTGTTTGCTCACCATGGCATTTTAGTTTCAACCCAGCCGTATGCAAATCAGTCTTGACCCCGTGCCTCATGGGAACAGTCCAGCCTGAACTGCCATGTCCTCCCTGAACTGGAAACAAGCATCCTAGGACCGGTTTTGGGGTTTCACCTCTAATAAACCAGGATAGCTTGACTCCAGTGTCATGGAGAGCACGGGACCCACGTCTGGGTATACCCGTCCCACTCGGGGTGACGAATGCAAAAAGAACCATTGATGGACAGAATGCAGAACAATGTCATACATTCACCCCAGTACAGAAATCTGGGCCTAAATCCATTGTTTTGTTGCTCACCATGCCTTTCCAGTTTGCACCCAGTCATATGCAAATCAGTCTTGACCCTGTGCCTCATGGGAACAATCCAGCCCGAACTGCCAGGCCAGGTCCTCCCTGGACTGGAAACAAGCATCCTAGGTCCAGTTTCGGGGTTTCACCTCTCATCAGCCAGGATAGCTTGACTCCAGTGGCATGGAGAACAAGAGACCCACGTCTGGGTATACCCGTCCCACTCGGGGTGACGAATGCAAAAAGAACCTTTGATGGACAGAATGCAGAACAATGTCATACATTCACCCCAGTACAGAAATCTGGGCCTAAATCCATCGTTTTTTTGCTCACCATGCCATTCCAGTTTGAACCCAGCCATATTCAAATCAGTCTTGACCCAGTGCCTCATGGGAACAGTCCAGCCCGAACTGCCAGGCCAGGTCCTCCCTGGACTGGAAACAAGCATCCGAGGACCGGTTTCGGGGTTTCACCCCTCATAAGCCAGGATAGCTTGACTCCAGTGGAATGGAGAGCACGGGACCCACGTCTGGGTACACCCGTCCCACTCGGGGTGACAAATGCAAAAAGAACAATTGAAGGACAGAATGCAGAACAAAGTCATACATTCACCCCAGTACAGAGATCTGGGCCTAAATCCATCGTTTTTTTGCTCACCATGCCATTCCAGTTTGAACCCAGCCATATGCAAATCAGTCTTGACCCTGTGCCTCATGGGAACAGTCGAGCCCGAACTGCCAGGCCAGGTCCTCCCTGGACTGGAAACTAGCATCCTAGTACTGGTTTCAGGGTTTCACCCCTCATCAGCTAGAATAGCTTGACTCCATTGGCATGGAGAGCACGGGACCCATGTCTGGGTATACCCGTCCCCTCGGGGTGACAAATGCAAAAAGAACAATTGAGGGAGAGAATGCAAAACAATGTCATACATTCACCCCTGTACAAAGATCTGGGCCTAAATCCATTGTTTGTTTGCTCAACATGCCATTCCAGTTTGAACCCAGCCATATGCAAATCAGTCTTGACCCTGTGCCTCATGGGAACAGTCCAGCCCGAACTGCCAGGCCAGGTCCTCCCTGGACTGGAAACAAGCATCCTAGGACCGGTTTCAGGGTTTCACCTCTCATCAGCCAGGATAGCTTGACTCCAGTGGCATGGAGAGTACGAGACCCACGTCTACGTATACCCGTCCCACTCAGGGTGACAAATGCAAAAAGAACAATTGATGGACAGAATGCAGAACAATGTCATACAGTCACCCCAGTACAGAGATCTGGGCCTAAATCCATCGTTTGTTTGCTCACCATGCCATTCCAGTTTCAACCCAGCTGTATGCAAATCAGTCTTGACCCTGAGCCTCATGGGAACAGTCCAGCCCGAACTGCCATGTCCTCCCTGGACTGGAAACAAGCATCCTAGGACCGGTTTCGGGGTTTCACTTCTCATCAGCCAGGATAGCTTGACTCCAGTGGCATGGAGAGCACGGGACCCACGTCTGGGTATACCCATCCCACTCGGGGTGACAAATGCAAAAAGAACAATTGATGGACAGAATGCAGAACAATGTCATACATTCACCCCAGTACAGAGATCTGGGCCTAAATCTATCGTTTGTTTGCTCACCATGCCATTCCAGTTTCAACCCAGCCATATGCAATCAGTCTTGACCTTGTGCCTCATGGGAACAGTCCAGCCCGAACTGCCAGGCCAGGTCCTATGTGGACTGGAAATAAGCATCCTAGGTCCGGTTTCGGGGTTTCACCACCCATCAGCCAGGATAGCTTGACTCCAGTGGAATGGAGAGCATGGGACCCACGTCTGGGTATACCCATCCCACTACGGGTGACAAATGCAAAAAGAACAACTGATGGACAGAATGCAGAACAATGTCATACATTAACCACAGTTCAGAGCTCTGGGCCTAAATCCATCGTTTTATTGCTCACCATGCCAATGCAGTTTGAACCCAGCAATATGCAAATCAGTCTTGACCTTGTGCCTCATGGGAACAGTCCAGCCCGAACTGCCAGGCCAGGTCCTCCCTGGACTGGAAACAAGCATCCTAGGACCGGTTTCAGGGTTTCATCCCTCATCCGCCAGGATAGCTTGACTCCAGTGGCATGGATAACACGGGACCCAAGTCTGGGTATACCCGTCCCCTCGGGGTGACAAATGCAAAAAGAACAATTGAGGGAGAGAATGCAAAACAATGTCATACATTCACCCCAGTACTGAGACCTGGGCCTAAATCCATCATTTGTTTACTCACCATGCCATTCCAGTTTGAACCCAGCCATATGCAAATCAGTCTTGGCCCTTTGCCTCATGGGAACGGTCCAGCCCGAACTGCCGGGCCAGGTCCTCCCTGGACTGGAAACAAGCATCCTAGGACCGGTTTTGGGGTTTTACCTCTCATCAGCCAGGATAGCTTGACTCCAGTGGCATGGAGAGCACGAGACCCACGTCTGGGTATACCCGTCCCACTCAGGGTGACAAATGCAAAAAGAACAATTGATGGACAGAATGCAGAACAATGTCATACATTCACCCCAGTACAAAGATCTGGGCCTAAATCCATCGTTTGTTTGCTCACCATGCCATTCCAGCTTCAACCCAGCCGTATGCAAATCAGTCTTGACCCTGTGCCTCATGGGAACAGTCCAGCCCGAACTGCCATGTCCTCCCTGGACTGGAAACAAGCATCCTAGGACCGGTTTCAGGGTTTCACCTCTCATCAGCCAGGATAGCTTGACTCCAGTGGCATGGAGAGCACGGGACCCACGTCTGGGTATACCCGTCCCACTCGGGGTGACAAATGCAACAAGAACAATTGATGGACAGAATGCAGAACAATGTCATACATTCACCCCAGTACAGAGATCTGGGCCTAAATCCACAGTTTGTTTGCTCACCATGCCATTCCAGTTTGAACCCAGCTATATGCAAATCAGTCTTGACCCTGTGCCTCATGGGAACAGTCCAGCCCGAACTGCGAGGCCAGGTCCTCCGTGGACTGGAAACAAGCATCCTAGGACCAGTTTTGGGGTTTCACCCCTCATAAGCCAGGAAAGCTTGACTCCAGTGGCATGGAGAGCACGGGACCCACGTCTGGGTATACCCGTCCCAGTCGGGGTGACAAAGGCAAAAAGAACAATTGATGGATTGAATGCAGAACAATGTCATACATTCAACCCAGTACAGAGAGATGGGCCAAATTCCATTGTTTTTTTGCTCACCATGCCATTCCTGTTTGAACCCAGTCATATGCAAATCAGTCTTGACCCTGTGCCTCATCGGAACAGTCCAGCCCGAACAGCCAGTCCAGGTCCTCCCTGGACTGGAAAAAAGCATCCTAGGCCCGGTTTTGGGGTTTCACCTCTCATCAGCCAGGATAGCTTGACTCCAGTGGCATGGAGAGCACTTGACCCATGTCTGGGTATACCCGTCCCCTCGGGGTGACAAATGCAAAAAGAACAATTGAGGGAGAGAATGCAAAACAATGTCATACATTCACCCCAGTACAGAGATCTGGGCCTAAATCCATCGTTTGTTTGCTCACCATGTCATTTCAGTTTGAACCCAGCCATATGCAAATCAGTCTTGACCCTGTGCCTCATGGGAACAGTCCAGCCCGAACTGGCAGGCCAGGTCCTCCCTGGACTGGAAACAAGCATCCTAGGCCCGGTTTTGGGGTTTCACCTCTCATCAGCCAGGATAGCTTGACTCCAGTGGCATGGAGAGCACGAGACCGACGTCTGGGTATACCCATCCCACTCGGGGTGACAAATGCAAAAAGAACAATTGATGGACAGAATGCAGAACAATGTCATACATTCACCCCAGTACAAAGATCTGGGCCTACATCCATCGTTTGTTTGCTCACCATGCCATTTTAGTTTCAACCCAGCCGTATGCAAATCAGTCTTGACCCCGTGCCTCATGGGAACAGTCCAGCCTGAACTGCCATGTCCTCCCTGGACTGGAAACAAGCATCCTAGGATCGGTTTTGGGGTTTCACCTCTAATAAACCAGGATAGCTTGACTCCAGTGTCATGGAGAGCACGGGACCCACGTCTGGGTATACCCGTCCCACTCGGGGTAAGAAATGCAAAAAGAACAATTGATGGACAGAATGCAGAACAAAGTCATACATTCACCCCAGTACAGAGATCTGGGCCTAAATCCATTGTTTTGTTGCTCACCATGCCTTTCCAGTTTGCACCCAGCCATATGCAAATCAGTCTTGACCCTGTGCCTCATGGAAACAATCCAGCCCGAACTGCCAGGCCAGGTCCTCCCTGGACTGGAAACAAGCATCCTAGGTCCAGTTTCGGGGTTTCACCTCTCATCAGCCAGGATAGCTTGACTCCAGTGGCATGGAGAACAAGAGACCCACGTCTGGGTATACCCGTCCCACTCGGGGTGACGAATGCAAAAAGAACCATTGATGGACAGAATGCAGAACAATGTCATACATTCACCCCAGTACAGAAATCTGGGCCTAATTCCATCTTTTTTTTGCTCACCATGCCATTCCAGTTTGAACCCAGCCATATTCAAATCAGTCTTGACCCAGTGCCTCATGGGAACAATCCAGCCCGAACTGCCAGGCCAGGTCCTCCCTGGACTGGAAACAAGCATCCGAGGACCGGTTTCGGGGTTTCACCCCTCATCAGCCAGGATAGCTTGACTCCATTGGAATGGAGAGACCGGGACCCACGTCTGGGTACACCCGTCCCACTCGGGGTGACAAATGCAAAAAGAACAATTGAAGGACAGAATGCAGAACAATGTCATACATTCACCCCAGTACAGAGATCTGGGACTAAATCCATTGTTTGTTTGCTGACCATGCCATTCCAGTTTGAACCCAGCCATATGCAAATCAGTCTTGACACTGTGTCTCATGGGAACAGTCCAGCCCCAACTGCCAGGCCAGGTCCTCCCTGGACTGGAAACAAGCCTACTAGGACCGGTTTTGGGGTTTCACCTCTCATCAGCCAGGATAGCTTGACTCCAGTGGCATGGAGAGCACGAGACCCACGTCTGGGTATACCCGTCCCACTCGGGGTGACAAATGCAAAACGAACAATTGATGGACAGAATGCAGAACAATGTCATACATTCACCCCAGTACAAAGATCTGGGCCTAAATCCATCGTTTGTTTGCTCACCATGCCATTCCAGCTCCAACCCAGCCGTATGCAAATCAGTCTTGACCCTGTGCCTCATGGGAACAGTCCAGCCCGAAGTGCCAGGCCAGGTCCTCCGTGGACTGGAAACAAGCATCCTAGGACCGGTTTTGGGGTTTCACCCCTCATCAGCCAGGAAAGCTTAACTCCAGTGGCATGGAGAGCACGGGACCCACATCTGGGTATACCCGTCCCAGTCGGGGTGACAAAGGCAAAAAGAACAATTGATGGACAGAATGCAGAACAATGTCATACATTCACCCCAGTACAGAGATCTGGGCCTAAATCCACAGTTTGTTTGCTCACCATGCCATTCCAGTTTGAACCCAGCTATATGCAAATCAGTCTTGACCCTGTGCCTCATGGGAACAGTCCAGCCCGAACTGCGAGGCCAGGTCCTCCGTGGACTGGAAACAAGCATCCTAGGACCAGTTTTGGGGTTTCACCCCTCATCAGCCAGGAAAGCTTGACTCCAGTGGCATGGAGAGCACGGGACCCACGTCTGGGTATACCCGTCCCAGTCGGGGTGACAAAGGCAAAAAGAACAATTGATGGACAGAATGCAGAACAATGTCATACATTCAACCCAGTACAGAGAGATGGGCCAAATTCCATTGTTTTTTTGCTCACCATGCCATTCCTGTTTGAACCCAGTCATATGCAAATCAGTCTTGACCCTGTGCCTCATCGGAACAGTCCAGCCCGAACAGCCAGTCCAGGTCCTCCTGGACTGGAAACAAGCATCCTAGGCCCGGTTTTGGGGTTTCACCTCTCATCAGCCAGGATAGCTTGACTCCAGTGGCATGGAGAGCACTTGACCCATGTCTGGGTATACCCGTCCCCTCGGGGTGACAAATGCAAAAAGAACAATTGAGGGAGAGAATGCAAAACAATGTCATACATTCACCCCAGTACAGAGATCTGGGCCTAAATCCATCGTTTGTTTGCTCACCATGTCATTTCAGTTTGAACCCAGCCATATGCAAATCAGTCTTGACCCTGTGCCTCATGGGAACAGTCCAGCCCGAACTGGCAGGCCAGGTCCTCCCTGGACTGGAAACAAGCATCCTAGGCCCGGTTTTGGGGTTTCACCTCTCATTAGCCAGGATAGCTTGACTCCAGTGGCATGGAGAGCACGAGACCCACGTCTGGGTATACCCATCCCACTCGGGGTGACAAATGCAAAAAGAACAATTGATGGACAGAATGCAGAACAATGTCATACATTCACCCCGTACAAAGATCTGGGCCTACATCCATCGTTTGTTTGCTCACCATGCCATTTTAGTTTCAACCCAGCCGTATGCAAATCAGTCTTGACCCCGTGCCTCATGGGAACAGTCCAGCCTGAACTGCCATGTCCTCCCTGGACTGGAAACAAGCATCCTAGGACCGGTTTTGGGGTTTCACCTCTAATAAACCAGGATAGCTTGACTCCAGTGTCATGGAGAGCACGGGACCCACGTCTGGGTATACCCGTCCCACTCGGGGTGAGAAATGCAAAAAGAACCATTGATGGACAGAATGCAGAACAAAGTCATACATTCACCCCAGTACAGAGATCTGGGCCTAAATCCATTGTTTTGTTGCTCACCATGCCTTTCCAGTTTGCACCCAGCCATATGCAAATCAGTCTTGACCCTGTGCCTCATGGGAACAATCCAGCCCGAACTGCCAGGCCAGGTCCTCCCTGGACTAGAAACAAGCATCCTAGGTCCAGTTTCGGGGTTTCACCTCTCATCAGCCAGGATAGCTTGACTCCAGTGGCATGGAGAACAAGAGACCCACGTCTGGGTATACCCGTCCCACTCGGGGTGACGAATGCAAAAAGAACCATTGATGGACAGAATGCAGAACAATGTCATACATTCACCCCAGTACAGAAATCTGGGCCTAAATCCATTGTTTTTTTGCTCACCATGCCATTCCGGTTTGAACCCAGCCATATTCAAAACAGTCTTGACCCAGTGCCTCATGGGAACAGTCCAGCCCGAACTGCCAGGCCAGGTCCTCCCTGGACTGGAAACAAGCATCCGAGGACCGGTTTCGGGGTTTCACCCCTCATCAGCCAGGATAGCTTGACTCCAGTGGAATGGAGAGCACGGGTCCCACGTCTGGGTACACCCGTCCCACTCGGGGTGACAAATGCAAAAAGAACAATTGAAGGACAGAATGCAGAACAATGTCATACATTCACCCCAGTACAGAGATCTGGGACTAAATACATCATTTTTTTGCTCACCATGCCATTCCAGTATGAACCCAGCCATATGCAAATCAGTCTTGACCCTGTGCCTCATGGGAACAGTCCAGCCCGAACGGCCAGGCCAGGTCCTCCCTGGACTGGAAACAAGCATCCTAGGACTGGTTTCAGGGTTTCACCCCTCATCAGCCAGGATAGCTTGACTCCAGTGGCATGGAGAGCATGGGACCCATGTCTAGGTATACCCGTCCCCTCGGGGTGACAAATGCAAAAAGAACAATTGAGGGAGAGAATACAAAACAATGTCATACATTCACCCCAGTACAGAGATCTGGGCCTAAATCCATTGTTTGTTTGCTCACCATGCCATTCCAGTTTGAACCCAGCCATATGCAAATCAGTCTTGACACTGTGCCTCATGGGAACAGTCCAGCCCCAACTGCCAGGCCAGGTCCTCCCTGGACTGGAAACAAGCCTACTAGGACCGGTTTTGGGGTTTCACCTCTCATCAGCCAGGATAGCTTGACTCCAGTGGCATGGAGAGCACGAGACACACGTCTGGGTATACCCGTCCCACTCGGGGTGACAAATGCAAAACGAACAATTGATGGACAGAATGCAGAACAATGTCATACATTCACCCCAGTACAAAGATCTGGGCCTAAATCCATCATTTGTTTGCTCACCATGCCATTCCAGCTCCAACCCAGCCGTATGCAAATCAGTCTTGACCCTGTGCCTCATGGGAACAGTCCAGCCCGAAGTGCCAGGCCAGGTCCTCCGTGGACTGGAAACAAGCATCCTAGGACCGGTTTTGGGGTTTCACCCCTCATCAGCCAGGAAAGCTTAACTCCAGTGGCATGGAGAGCACGGGACCCACATCTGGGTATACCCGTCCCAGTCGGGGTGACAAAGGCAAAAAGAACAATTGATGGACAGAATGCAGAACAATGTCATACATTCATCCCAGTACAGAGATATGGGCCTAAAGCCATTGTTTTTTTGCTCATCATGCCATTCCAGTTTGAACCCAGTCATATGCAAATCAGTCTTGACCCTGTGCTTCATCGGAACATTCCAGCCCGAACAGCCAGGCCAGGTCCTCCCTGGACTGGAAACAAGCATCCTAGGACCGGTTTCGGGGTTTCACCCCTCATCAGCCAGGATAGCTTGACTCCAGTGGCATGGAGAGCACTTGACCCATGTCTGGGTATACCCGTCCCCTCGGGGTGACAAATGCAAAAAGAACAATTGAGGGAGAGAATGCAAAACAATGTCATACATTAACCCCAGTACAGAGATCTGGGCCTAAATCCATCGTTTGTTTGTTCACCATGCCATTCCAGTTTGAACCCAGTCATATGCAAATCAGTCTTGACCCTGTGCCTCATCGGAACAGTCCAGCCAAAACTGCCAGGCCAGGTCCTCCCTGGACTGGAAACAAGCATTCTAGGACCGGTTTCGGGGTTTCACCTCTCATAAGCCAGGATAGCTTGACTCCAGTGGAATGGAGAGCACGAGACCCACGTCTGGGTATACCCATCCCACTCGGGGTGACAAATGCAAAAAGAACAATTGATGGAAAGACCGCAGAACAATGTCATACATTCACCCCAGTACAAAGATCTGGGCCTACATCCATCGTTTGTTTGCTCACCATGCCATTCCAGTTTCAACCCAGCCGTATGTAAATCAGTCTTGACCCTGTGCCTCATGGGAACAGTCCAGCCCAAACTGCCATGTCCTCCCTGGACTGGAAACAAGCATCCTAGGACCGGTTTCGGGGTTTCACCTCTCATCAACCAGGATAGCTTGACTCCAGAGGCATGGAGAGCACGGGGCCCACGTCTGGGTATACCTGTCCCACTCGGGGTGACAAATGCAAAAAGAACAATTGATGTACAGAATGTAGAACAATGTCATACATTCACCCCAGTACAGAGATCTGGGCCTAAATCCATTGTTTGTTTGCTCACCATGCGATTCCAGTTTCAACCCAGCCATATGCAAATCAGTCTTGACCCTGTGCCTCATGGGAACAGTCTAGCCCGAACTGCCAGACCAGGTTCTCCCTGGACTGGAAACAAGCATCCTAGGACCGGTTTCGGGGTTTCACCCCTCATCAGCCAGGATAGCTTGACTCCAGTGGCATGGAAATCACGGGACCCACGTCTGGGTATACCCGTCCCACTCGGGGTGACAAATGCAAAAAGAACAATTGATGGACAGAATGCAGAACAATGTCATACATTCACCCCAGTACAGAGATCTGGGCCTAAATCCATAGTTTTTTTGCTCACCATGCCATTCCAGTTTGAACCCAGCCATATGCAAATCAGTCTTGACCCTGTGCCTCATGGGAACAGTCCAGCCCATACTGCCAGGCCAGGTCCTCCGTGGACTGGAAACAAGCATCCTAGGACCGGTTTTGGGGTTTCACCCCTCATCAGCCAGGAAAGCTTGACTCCAGTGGCATGGAGAGCACGGGACCCACGTCTGGGTATACCCGTCCCAGTCGGGGTGACAAAGTCAGAAAGAACAATTGATGGACAGAATGCAGAACAATGTCATACATTCAATCAATCAATCAATCAATCACAGAATTTGTAGAGCGCACTACTTACCCGCGAGGGTCTCAAGGCGCTGGGGAGAGGGAAGGGGGGTGCTGCTACTGGTCGAACAGCCAGGTCTTGAGTAGCCTCCTGAAGGTCAGCAGGTCTTGGGTCTGTCGTAGGCTTAGTGGAAGGGTGTTCCAGGTCTTGGCGGCGAGGTGTGAGAAGGATCTGCCGCCGGTGGTTGTTCTTCGAATGCGAGGGACGGTGGCGAGGGAGAGGTCGGCGGAGCGGAGCTGGCGGTTGGGGACGTAGAAGAAGAGTCGTCTGTTGAGGTAGGCTGGGCCAGTTTTGTGGAGTGCCTTGTGTGCGTGGATGAGGAGTTTGAAGGTGATCCTCCTGTCGACGGGGAGCCAGTGCAGGTTCCTCAAGTGGGGGTGATGTGGCTGTGGCGTGGTACGTCGAGGATCAGGCGTGCAGAGGCGTTTTGTATGCGTTGCAGTCGCTTGATGAGCTTGGCCGGGCTCCCGCGTAGAGGGCGTTCCCATAGTCAAGTCTGCTACTGACGAGGGCCTGGGTGACTGTTCTTCTTGTGTCTGTCGGGATCCACCTGTAGATCTTGCGAAGCATGCGGAGGGTGTTGAAGCAGGAGGAGGAGACTGCGTTGACTTGCTTGGCCATGGAGAGCGTTGAGTCGAGGATGACTCCCAGGTTGCGTGCGTGGTCGGTGGGTGTCGGGGCTGCTCCCAGCGTCGTTGGCCACCAGGAGTCGTCCCAGGCTGAGGGGTTGGAGCAGAGGATGAGGACCTCCGTCTTGTCCGTGTTCAGCTTTAGTCGGCTGATCTTCATCCAATCGGCGACGGCCTTCATTCCTTCATGGAGATTGGCTTTGGCGGCGAGGGGTCCTTGGTGAGGGAGAGGATCAGTTGAGTGTCGTCGGCGTAGGAGATAATGTTGAGGTCGTGCTGTCTGACGATGCGTGCGAGCGGGGCCATGTAGATGTTGAACAGTGTTGGGCTGAGGGAAGATCCCTGGGGTACGCCGCAGATGATCTCGAAGGCTTCGGATCGGAAAGGTGGGAGGCGGACTCTCTGGGTTCTGCCGTCGAGGAAGGAGGTGGTCCATTCCAGGGCCTTGTCTCGGATCCCTGCGTCGTGGAGGCGTGCGCGTAGAGTGCGGTGGCAGACAGTGTCGAAGGCAGCGGAGAGGTCCAGCAGGATGAGGGCTGCGGTCTCACCATTGTCCAGCAGGATCCTGATGTCGTCGGTGGCGGCGATGAGGGCAGTCTCAGTGCTGTAGTTGCTGCGGAACCCTGATTGGGATGGGTCCAGGATGCTGTTTTCTTCGAGGTATCGGGTTAGCTGTTTGTTGACGATCTTCTCGATAACCTTGGCTGGGAACGGAAGCAGGGAGATGGGCCGGAAGTTCTTGAGATCTCTCGGGTCCGCCTTGGGTTTTTTGAGTAGGGCGTTGATCTCTGCGTGTTTCCAGCTCTCTGGGAAGGTCGCGGTCTCGAAGGAGAGATTGATGACGTTGCACAGGTGGGGTGCGATGGAGCTGCTGGCTTTGTTGAAGATGTGGTGCGGGAAAGGGTCTGACGGGGAGCCGGAGTGTATTGTGCTCATGGTCTTGATGGTGTCCTCGATGTTCACGCTGGCCCAGGCTGGCAGGGGGTCGTGGTCGATGGTGTGCGGCGGGTCTGGTGCATCGATCTTAGTTGGGGCTGTCTGGGTGTTGAAGCTGTCGTGGATGTCGGCGATCTTGCGGTGAAAGAAGGTGGCGAGGGAATCGCACAGGGGTTGCGACGGCGGGATGTCGTTGGTGTTGGAGCTGGGATTGGAGAGTTCCTTCACTATGTTGAAAAGCTCCTTGCTGTTGTGTGCGTTGTTGTCGAGGCGGTCTTTGAAGGAGATTCTCTTGGCGGACCTGGTGAGGTGGTGGTGGTTACGGATGGCGTCTTTGTGGGCTGTGTGGCTGTCCGGTGTCTTATCACTGTGCCATTTCTTCTCTAGTTTCCGGCAGGTACGCTTGGAAGCTAGGAGTTCCGAGGTGAACCAGCTGGCTCTTTTGGTGGTGTCACTGTAGGTGAGCTTTTTCAGCGGGGCGAGGGTGTTGGCACAGTCGTCCATCCATCGTCTGAGGTTGCAGGCAGCGTCGTCGGTGTTGGATGGGTCGGAGGGAGGGCTGAGAGCGAGGGTTGCCCGAATTTGGTCTTCGGTGACTTTGCTCCAGCAGCGGCGTGGGATCTGTTGGGTGCAGTGGTGTGTGGTGGGTTTCTGGAAGGTGAAATGGATGCAGCGGTGGTCGGTCCAGAGGAGTTCCGTGGTGTGGCTGAAGGAGACGTGGGAGCTTGAGGAGAAGATGGGGTCAAGCGTGTGGCCGGCGGAGTGGGTCGGTGTTGTGACGAGCTGGCTCAGACCGAGGTTGGCGAGGCTGTCGATCAGGGTGGTGGAGTTGCTGTCGTTGTTGTTCTCCAGGTGAAAGTTCAGGTCTCCGAGGAGGATGTAGTCGGTAGAGGTCAGGGCGTGCGTGCTGATGAAGTCGGCGATGGAGTCGCTGAACTGGGGTCGGGGCCCAGGGGGTCTGTAGACAAGGGTGCCTCTAAGGGTGGTGTTGGGGTCTGTGTGGATCTGGAAGTGCATGTGTTCGGCGGTGCTGAGAGTGTCGTCGGTGCTGGTCGAGACCCTGATGGTGTTCTTGTGGACGATGGTGATTCCTCCTCCTACTGCGTTGATGCGGTCTCTGCGGGTGATCTTATAGCCGTCTGGGATGGCTATGGCGATGTCGGGGGCGGAGGAGTCGTTCATCCAAGTCTCAGTCAGGAAGGCGACGTCTGGTGATGATGTGTCGAGCAGGTCCCAGAGCTCGACGGCGTGTTTGCGTGCGGAGCGGGTGTTCAGTAGGATGCACCGGAGGTGGTTGAGGTCCTTCTTGGCGGGCGCCTCGGTGGCTCTGAGGCTGGTGTAGCTGCAGTTCCGGCAGGTGAAGGGACCATAGGTGCGTTTCGGGGCGGCCTTGAAGCAGTTGTGCGTCCGTCCGGGGTTGAGAGCGTGGAGTGTGGTGGCATCGTATCGGCGTCGGTCCTCGAGGCTGGAGCGGGGGGCGCGCGGCCCAGGGGTTCTGGCGCTGGGCGCGGTCCAGTCGCGGACGGGCGCAGACGGGCTTGCCTTGGCGCGCCAGCGGCGCGGCCGCGCAGCGGCCGCCATATATGGGGAGGTGGGAGGGAGGAGCAGCTGGGAGGCAGGGGCAGCGAATGGGCAGTCAGGGGGGCGGGGCCGCAGGGGACGCAGCGGCGGGAATGGAGAGAGGCAGCGAGGGGCACAGAAGGCAAAGTGGACACAAGGGAGGTGGGGGCAGCGAGGGAAAACAAAAGAAAAACACGGGCACAGTACAGTGGGGCAGCGAGGGCACAGAAGGCAAAATGGACACAAGGGAGGTGGGGGCAGTGAGGGAAAACAGAAGAAAAACACGGGCACAGTACAGTGGGGCAGCGAGGTCACAGAAGGCAAAATGGACACAAGGGGGTGGGGGCAGCGAGGGAAAACAGAAGAAAAACACGGGCACAGTTCAGTGGGGCAGCGAGGGCACAGAAGGCAAAATGGACACAAGGGAGGTGGGGGCAGCGAGGGAAAACAGAAGAAAAACACGGGCACAGTACAGTGGAGCAGCGAGGGCACAGAAGGCAAAATGGACACAAGGGGGTGGGGGCAGCGAGGGAAAACAGAAGAAAAACACGGGCACAGTACAGTGGGGCGGCGAGGGCACAGAAGGCAAAATGGACACAAGGGAGGTGGGGGCAGCGAGGGAAAACAGAAGAAAAACACGGGCACAGTACAGTGGGGCAGCGAGGGCACAGAAGGCAAAACGGACACAAGGGAGGTGGGGGCAGCGAGGGAAAACAGAAGAAAACACGGGCACCGAGGCCACAAGCGGAGGGGCGAGCTTACCAGCAGCAGCAGTGGGCGGACAGCACAGGCGGAGCTGTGTGGTGGGGGAGCGACCTACCTGGCAAGGTCAAGGGTCGCTCTCCTCACCGCGCAGTGGCCGCCATATATGGGGAGGTGGGAGGGAGGAGCAGCTGGGAGGCAGGGTCAGCGAATGGGCAGTCAGGGGGGCGGGGCCGCAGGGGATGCAGCGGCGGGAATGGAGAGAGGCAGCGAGGGGCACAGAAGGCAAAGTGGACACAAGGGAGGTGGGGGCAGCGAGGGAAAACAGAAGAAAAACATGGGCACAGTACAGTGGGGCAGCGAGGGCACAGAAGGCAAAATGGACACAAGGGAGGTGGGGGCAGCGAGGGAAAACAGAAGAAAAACACGGGCACAGTACAGTGGGGCAGCGAGGTCACAGAAGGCAAAATGGACACAAGGGGGGTGGGGGCAGCGAGGGAAAACAGAAGAAAAACACGGGCACAGTTCAGTGGGGCAGCGAGGGCACAGAAGGCAAAATGGACACAAGGGGGGTGGGGGCAGCGAGGGAAAACAGAAGAAAAACACGGGCACAGTGTTCCCAGTACAGAGATATGGGCCTAAATCCATCGTTTTTTTGCTCACAATGCCATTCCAGTTTGAACCCAGTCATATGCAAATCAGTCTTGACCCCGTGCCTCAAGGGAACAGTCCATCCCGAACTGCCAGGCCAGTTCCTTCCTGGACTGGAAACAAGCATCCAAGGACTGGATTTGGGGTTTCACCCCTCATCAGCCAGGGTAGCTTGACTCCAGTGGCATGGAGATGACGAGACCCACTTCTGGGTATACCCGTCCCACTCGGGTGACACATGCAAAAAGAACAATTGATGGACAGAATGCAGAACAATGTCATACATTCACCCCAGTACAGAGATCTGGGCCTAAATCCATCGTTTTTTTGCCCACCATGCCATTCCAGTTTGAACCCAGCCATATGCAAATCAGTCTTGACCCTGTGCCTCATCGGAACAGTCCAGCCCGAACAGCCAGGCCAGGCCCTCCCCGGACTGGAAACAAGCATCCTAGGACCGGTTTCAGGGTTTCACCCCTCTTTAGCCAGGATAGCTTGACTCCAGTGGCATGGAGAGCACGGGACCCACGTCTGGGTATACCCGTCCCCTCGGGGTGACAAATGCAAAAAGAACAATTGATGGACAGAATGCAGAACAATGTCATACATTCACCCCAGTACAGAGATGTGGGCCTAAATCCATCGTTTTGTTGCTCACAATGCCATTCCAGTTTGACCCCAGCCATATGCAAATCAGTATTGACCCTGTGCCTCATGGGCACAGTCCAGCCCGAATTGCCAGGCCAGGTCCTCCCTGGACTGGAAACAAGCATTCTAGGACCGGTTTCGGGGTTTCACCCCTCATCAGCCAGGATAGCTTGACTCCATTTGCATGGAGAGCACAAGACCCACTTCTGTGTATACCCGTCCCACTCGGGTGACAAATGCAAAAAGAACAATTGATGGACAGAATGCAGAACAATGTCATACATTCTCCCAAGTACAGAGATCTGGGCCTAAATCCATCATTTTATTTGCTCACCATGCCATTCCAGTTTGAACCCAGCCATATGCAAATCAGTCTTGACCCTGTGACTCATGGGAGCAGTCCAGCCCAAACTGTCAGGCCAGGACCTCCCTGGACTGGAAACAAGCATCCTAGGACCAGTTTCGGGGTTTCACCCCTCATCAGTCAGGATAGCTTGACTCCAGTGGCATGGAGAGCACGGGACCCACGTCTGGGTATACCCGTCCCCTCGGGGTGACAAATGCAAAAAGAACAATTGATGGACAGAATGCAGAACAATGTCATACATTCACCCAAGTACAGAGATCCGGGCCTAAATCCATCATTTTTTTGCTCACCATGCCTTTCCAGTTTGAACCCAGCCATATGCAATCAGTCTTTACCCTGTGCCTCATGGGAACAGTCCAGCCCGAACTGCCAGGCCAGGTCCTCCCTGGACTGGAAACAAGCATCCTAGGACTGGTTTTGGGGTTTCACCCCATATCAGCCAGGATAGCTTGGCTCCAGTGGAATGGAAAGCACTGGACGAACGTCCGGGTATACCCGTCCCACTCGGGGTGACAAATGCAAAAGGAACAATTGATGGATAGAAAGTTGGCATTTTATTACATTAGCTATGTTGTGCCTGCAGCCTGTCTCTGAGTCACATGACTGGGTGTGTGTGACAGTTGGGCTTTGTGCGTTCCTCCTAGACAGCCTCACACAACAAGGAGTCTAGTGTGACTGGATGGGCCATCACTTGCTGGATGGTAGGGTGGAGCTGGGCCCTATCCCACTTACACTTCAATATGCTATGTTCTGTCTCCATACCCCCTGTAGTTAGTCTGGAGCCAGGGCCAGGAAGTCAGGGCACATGTGTACTTCAAATGCATGCCTCTAGAAGCTTCTCCCCACTTCAAAGGCCCAACTGGGTATAGATACTGGACCTCAGATACCAACTATTCAGTTCACTTCTGGACCTGTGGATACTCTTCCAGGAAGAAGGATTGCTGGGCTGCTGAAAGGATTGACACTCTGCTGGACTGCTGCTCTGAAGAACTGCTGCCCTGCTGTGCTGACCTGCTGCCTGCTGCCCTCTTGCCTTGGTGAAAAGGACTAGACCTGCATCTCTTGAATCCAGAGTGACTCCAATCCTAGTTGGCTGGCCTCCTGATCTGAAGCCTCAGGGACATAGCAGGCTCCCAACAATCTTGCACCTGTACCTGGACTCTGCCATCTGTGAGTCTACCCTACCAAGTGGTGCCACCCCAGTCCTGGACCCTTGGCAGTGGTGTTCTGCCAGTCTGTAGATCCTCTGCTGTGCAGCACAAACCTGAGTAGATCAGATGCATCTCCGCTGTTGCATGGATTAGACCCATCGCAAAGACACGCTTTGCCTTTGCAGCCTCATCAGAACTGCCACTGTGTGATGCATCCCAGGCGTAGGCCCTCACATCCCTTGTCGACAGCAGCCTCGACGATGATGTCAGACACCGTTTCGCAGCAACACACCTCTTCTGAATGATGCATCGCCCCAACTGCATACCGCATCCTTGATGCTGGTCTTCACATCGCAAGCTCCATCGACAGGAGCCTCGACAACAATGCAGGCCCTCACATGGAAGCCTTGCTACTTCTGGGAACCAATGCATCGCTTTGGTTGAGCGACAGAACTGCGATGCGGATCCTCGAAACACTCCGTGAACCAGGAATTAAGGTACTCTGTTCAGTGGGCCTAACTGGGTTCCTTTAGCCAGGCCTGTGCTCCATTGCAGTCGGCCTGAACTTGTGACTTTGTCCCAATCCAGTGCTACCATATATCCACAGTTGGCACTTTGTGCTTTTTGGTGCTATTTTCCCTAAAATCTTTAACTTTGAATATCTTCAGTTCTACTGTTGTGGGATCCCTTTTGTGTGGTGTTTTTCACTTTATAACTGTCTGAAGTGTTGCACAAATACTTTACACATTGCCTCTAAGATAAGCCTGACTGCTCTGTGCCAGGCTACCAGAGGGTTGAGCACAGGTTAATTTATGGTTGGCTTGTGCCTCACCCTGACAATAATTATATTTGCTGCTTGACCAGGGCTCACACCCCAGTCAACCAACAACCCAATTTCTCACAGATACTATAGTAGTACAGCCCTGCACCTGACTACAGGTCAATGGAGCTGCCACAAGCAAGGAGGCAGCCAGCAAGCATATCGCTGGGAGATCAGCAGGCAGGATCCAGCGCCATCCACCTTAATCCTGACAGCGCACATGACAAAAACCTGTGAGATGTTTATCATCAGGCAACAAAGATAACATTTAGGTTATCCTGTTCTGGAGATCTTACCGCAGGGGGTGATTGATAATTATGACTGGCTTTTGGGCCAGCAATTGATAAAGACACAGCCAGGGACCCACGGTTGACTGTGGGAACATATTACAGATATAATTATTGTGGTTTCTGTGCATCCATGTGACATCAAAGGTGTCAATAAGGGATTTTTGTTTATCTCAACAGGAGGCTGTGTGACATTGCTGTGCATCACCACTGAGCAATCGAGGCCACAAGTAGTGGACCTTACACTAAATGAGCCTGAACAGTGGTGGCAGGCACAGGTAAATGCGGTGGGGCGGGACAGAGGAGAGGGGATTCGACAGACAACAGAATAGGTATAATTAAATAAATAAATAATACCTATTCCGTCACCTGTCGGCATCCCCCCACCGCACCTTGCCCCACCTCACCGCGCTTACATGTGCCGGCCGCCGCTGTGCCTGAAGCCACCTGCGAAGTTGATTAATATCCTGGACCTCTCAGGAATTAAGGTAATCAATGGAGGAGTGGAGTGTGGAAGCACCCAGGCGAACCTGGTAAGTGAAAAAATGTTGGAACAAAATGCTGAACATGTTGACTGGAGTAATAAATGTTGCGTGACATGTAATTGCAATTGTGTTTATATAGCGCCTACTATCCCTGATGAGGCATTGAAGTGCTTTTCGGCGAGTAGCACGCTACTCTGGAGCCCAAAGATGGATTAGTGTTGGATTAGTTGGGGGAAATATACATTGTTATTGGGAGTGGTGGGAGTGGTCGACATGTGAATCTGTTAGCTGGATGAATAGGATAGAGGGGGAAGAGTTCAGAGAGGATTATTTGGGAATTCATAGAAGTAAAAGAGGTTTAGGATGAGTCAGAGAGACTATTATTTGCATGAAAGGGATAAAGGATGGATAGAGGAGGGAAGAGTTTGGAAAGAGTTGTTTGGGAGTTCATAGTAGTAAAAGAGGTTTGGCATGAGTCACAGAGTGGAGGTAGGGGATATCCTGGAAGAGGAATAGGCTGAGTCATAGAGTGGTAATTTGATGACATTTGGGGAGATTAGTTATTTTTTTTCCCTGCAGTGTGAGATAAATATGTAGATACATGATCAAACATAAGAGGTATACATACATAGAGATTTTAACATCATATAAATATGGAAAAAAATAGAAAATTGTACTTGATAAAGTCCCATATGTAGAGAGAGAGAGAGAGAGAGAGAGGGAGATATATACCCATACTTTAATGCTGTGTGAGGGATTCAAGGATTTGAGCCATACAGTGCCGGTGATTCAGTAGTGATTGACATTACTGGACAGGAAATTGAGGTGGATCAAAAAGGAAAATAAAAGCAAGAATGACAGTAACATCTTTTGCAGATGGAAAAGCCTTTCCTTCTAGCTTATTCTCTTTTTTAAACATCCATTAGTTTTTGCTGGACATGTTTAATTAAATAGATTTGCAGCATTTTGTATCTTAGGAAAGAGATAGATCACAGGTAAAATACGAATGTTAACAAGAGTGGTTTCGATTGGTACACGTCAGAGGTGAGAATAAGTCATATGCGCTGCACAAGGAATGAATCACAAGCTAGACTACTTTTCTGATTATCCCAGTAGGGGCCAACAACTTCCCACTGTTATTGAGTGGATAAGTTACACGTACCAATCTCACTTTTGATCATGTCATGAGTGGGCAAGGTAAACTGTAAAAGACACCAATTAGCTGGTAAGAGGACAGTTGGTGCCTGGAAAACAGACGAAGGCATTGGGCACCAAGTACTGATAGAAACATTGGAATATTTATTTAAAAATATTTATATAGAGTTCAGATATCACTGCCTGGGGTAACATATATCTCTATTGCTATAGGTTTGCAATATGTAGGATAATTGAGTCTGCACCCCCTTTCCATTGTGTGTATGTTACCCTTGGGAGTTAAGTGGTGCCTTTCTATTAAAAAATAAACAAATTAACCTAATTTCAATTGCACTTAAGTGCAGAGGATGAAATGTAATAATGCCTTTTATGCTCATTTTAGCTCCTGTTACCATTCCGATGAAAGCGGTGACAATAAAACAAAGACTACAATCATATTGAAACAAAAAAGAAGATATTCACTGTAGATCACACTCAGCTACGGAAGTTATAAAAAACGATTGTGTGCAGCCAGATTCGATTCAGATGTGTGTGTTTGTGTTACTATCCTTTTGGGGACTTGGGTGTGATAACACACTCACGCTGTGGGGACTTGATTGCACTGTGGGGACCTTAACCCAGGTCCCCACAAGGCAATGTCTTCTAAATGACAAAAAATGACTTCAGGAACATCTGTGTCAATTTTTACAACTTTTTTAAAAAGTGCCTTGTGGGGACTTGTGTTTCATCAAGTGTGTTTATATTTTTGCTCAGCTCTGCCCCCGTAGACAGGATGAGGTAATGCAGTCTTAAACACACTTGGCATTTAAACACACTTTGCTCACTGGAAACACATACTGTCAGCAGGAAGGACAGACTCTCAAAGGAAAGCTGCATACTCCTGTGTTTATCCTAATATTTTTCATGCAAATTAATCATTTCTCTATTTATTAAAAATAAATTTTATGTTACATGAAGCTAATAAATTTAGATTTTTTTTGTGTCTGAGAATAGTTAGTGGTTTTATAAACATTGCTAAAAGCAATTTGCATCAGTTTTTAATCCCAGAATACTTCACTATTGCTGTTTGATCCTCATCTGAAATTAAAGAATGATGGTGCACTACACTACAATAGAATATAAACTGGTGCAATGTTACGTGGCTTTTCATGGCTTTATAAATATGTGCCCCTTTCACGTAGAAAACTGTGTGAAAGGCGCGTTCCATGGGTGCTGCCTGGGGCGATCCCAGCAACATCCATGGCTTTTTAACAGTGCCTCAGATTTATGAGAAATCGTAAGTCTGAGGCAGCTCCAAAAACCTACGCCTCCCCAGGGGAGGCGTAAGGGAGGCACAACAAGGAGAAATATCTTTATTTCTCCTCGTTTTTCCTCTTTCTATGTGTGCTGCATTTTACAGCACACACAGAAAGAGGAAAAAGCCTCTTGTGATTGTTTTTGTGCAGGAAGGTCTCTCTTCCTACGCAAAAATAATCATCCCTGCAATACAGGCCCCCTTGCACCATGGTGCAAGGGTGCCTGCGTTGGCACACGGCAGCCCATTGTGCGCCAGGGCAGAGGAAAAGGACAGGATTGCGCCGTATCTAACAGATACAGCACATTCCTGCCCTTTTCTTTTGCCGTAGGGCAGCGCAGCAGCAAGGCCTGCTGCGCTGCCCTATGGCAAAAAACCCATAAATGAGGCCCTAAGGGCTTATACGGTTCACCAAGGAGTATTGTTGGTGTAACTACCTGGAAGTCACAGCTTCCAAAAAGTCACCAAGCATCTTAATAATATATGGATTCTACCTAGGGGCAAAGTAGATAAACACCAGGGGAAGACGGTGCCCGAGGTTAGGAGTGGGTGCCACCCATGGGAAAATGCTGTTTCTAAGGTTCCACCTAGAACAAGAGAAGGCGCAACCCACGAGAGGATGAAGATTCCAAACATCACCTCAAAATTAAAAAGTCCATAGGGCCAATTAGAGGAAGCCTTGGCATAACCCACAAGGAGATGCAGCTTTCAAAAATGAATATGGAGTTCCTGAATCTGTGCATTTAGATTGATGACAGAGGGAAGATGGAGTGGATGGCTGAATGTATAAGTCTGTGTGTTTGAGGATGAAGATATAGTTTAATTCGATCTGCCGTTGAAAGTTAAGCGAGAACATATGGTAATTCATTAATAGATCGGCGCAAATACAATTTGCAGCATTTAGAAAGCAAAACCATGCAAAACAGAAATCTATCACATTTGTTTATGCAAAAACACATTTTGGTGTGACTTTCTGTCCAGATCTCAAACAGCAATGAGATGAAAAGGTATAAATGTGTTTTTTCATTCAGAAGACCTTTGCAAGATTATAGCTACAGAATGACACCCAAATCACATTTACAACCTGAACAAAGTTCACACTGTATAGGATGAAAGACTTCAAGTCTGGGGGAAATCTTATACCTGTCCATCCATAAACCCGCTATTCGAAGACTACATGGGGCAGTGTATGAGAAAAGCAGAAAACCCTGCTACATGGTGTACTAATTAGCAGTCAATGTATAAATACATTTTAACATTCAGAAACTTAGGTTTTCCTTCCTGTGTAGCTAAGGAGGAGAAATCGAGTGTTCACTCAAACAAAGCGCTGCACATGAAAGTGGGATGAACTGTTAGGTGGGAAATAAAACTGCCTGCATTGGCGACCCAATATCCCAGGTCACTTATAAACAGCACACTGCAATCTCACCAAGTAACCACAGGGACTTCTAAGCCAGTGCGCGGGTTACTACAGATCATCTTGTGAAATTAAAGTATGGTAAAATATGATACATTTAAGGGTGTGAAAGCGAAAGCAACAAATCCAATAAACTGCAACTGCGTTTCTCATTGAAAAACATCTTAAAATTCACACCAGTCATCAAAAAGAGACCCATGATGTTTGGGATTCTTTTAAACTCAGAAAGTCCTCTTGAAATAGCTGCGTTGAAAATCGGACTTGTTAATAGCTCCTCATATGAGAACAATGCAGGTGGTGTAAATGTAAAAAACGACCTTGCAAAAATAAAAAAATACAACAATTCCATGACAAGGAAGGAATCATCTCTTCCATCCTGGTTTAAACTCTTTTAAGTATTGAAGTCTTTTTTTACCTCACCCTTTCCTCTGTGTCTGAAAAGAGTATACTAGCTAGCCTGCAAACAAACTCAAGGCAAGACTTCAGGATGGGCGACTACAGATTTACAAATGCACTATTGCGCATAACAAAAGGGTCATTAGCAGGACAAAAGACCTGTGTGCTGTAAGCTGCTGAAGTTCATTACTCTCCAAGACTGGGGGATGGGCCCCTCATCAAAGAGCACACCTTTCTGCAGAGGAGCAGCCTGAGTCGGCTGAAGCGTCCAAGCAAGGGCTTTTTCAGATCCAAGGCTTCTGCTCAGAGTTATTTTCCAATGAAAATAATAAATCAGTTTGTATAATTTAGGAGTGCAAGTAATAAAATGTGCTATTGCTGTAGGAGAAGTTATTGTGGAATTAAAAAATTTGTCATGTAGAGTCTGCATCTATATCGAGATTAGTGACAAGGAAACACGTCTGAGGCAGTGGTCGAAGAGGGGGAAGAAAAGTAGGGGAACTGTGGGCGGAGAATCAGAGGGCGGGAATAACCCGTGGATTGGGTCAGTGGGCGGAGTCAGAGGTGTGGCAGAAAGAGCAAAATATCCTAATTTTTAGTATTTGTTTCCCATTTCACTAACCGGTTACAGCTTATTACGTTATTTAATTTAACCAATAGATACTCATGTTTATTTAAGGTGTAATATGAGTTATTGACATTAAAATACATTCACAAAGTGGGATACTTTTTCAATCACAGAATGTCTCAAATATTCTTAAAAGTGGAATCGCAAGCCATTTGTCTCCCAGCCATGGAGTTTCTGTCATCAGCACTTCTCCTCCCTTTTTCCACAAGAGCAGTTCAAACATGAATGGCAAAATATCCTAGTTTACAAATGTTTTCCACATAATTATGGCTCTGCCATATTTGCCACATAATACATCATCTGCTGCATAATCTGACGCTTTTAACTAATAAATTGTTTATAGCTCAAACGGATCAAAAGTTACTAAAAAATGTGACTTGTGCTGCTGTGAAGTTGAGGGCCCTTTGTAAAGGTTGACTGGTCACCTTTCTCACTGCTGCAGTTGTATGTTCCACTGGTACTAATAAGGAAAAATCTTTGCAGAGACTGTTAGCATGTGTAAAAATGTCAAAATAATAAAGTATCAGAAAATTTATAGCACCACTAATTCCGGTGTAGGTGTCAGAGCACTTTACATCACACATATTACACAGAGACAATCAATCATACATGTGTAAATCACTGTATAGGAAATGTTACATAAGACAAAGGACTACAAGGTGTAGGAGTCACATGACAACCATACTAGTAGGCAGCATAGTTTAATAGTGATTGGTCTGGAGAAACACAAACTCAGAATTTAAAACGTAATACCATGGTTGGGGGTTCTCTTTAATAAACAGAATTGATTTCTACCCAAATGAACCCTTTTTTTGCAACATTAGGATAATCAAAGACTGGGGGGAAAACCTTAACGCTCTAATTTATACCTTGCAGTTTGCATGCAGCTCTTACATGACAGTTAATAGCTCACTGTTCTATGTTAGGATTTTGACTTATTAACTGCAAGTAACAATAGGGTCTCTCTGACAAAAGCAGTAACCCACTGACCTATTTACATTATGTGCACTTTGTGTGTTCTGCATGGTACATGTTCTTAGCAGCAGGCACATTAACCCTCTGCGCTTCCTTTCCATGAGTCAAAACTTCCACTAGACAAAACACCATCTCTCTCTACTAAGATCATTAATCACTGGAGTTATCATGAAATTTTTATTGTTGCAGAAAATTGTTGGAGGCCAGGAAGGAGGCAGCAAGTGCTTTTAAAACCATATTATACTTACAAACACTACGCCCCCCACCTGAAGTCAGCGCCCGGTGCGGTCGCACTGCCGTAGAGCCACCCTGCTCAAGGGTCCTGTGACCTCAGTGACAGAGTCACTGTCACGCTATGGTGTGCTGCTTCATAGGCCTGCCCGCAAGACTGGAGGTGAACTTCATGGATTGTGGTGGACAGGCCTTCAAGGTTAACCCACACTTGCCACTGCTAGGGTCCCCCTGCTGGTGCTGAGACACCAGGGCTTTTAAGATCTTGTGGGGCCTTCTAAGGTCTAGCATGGGAATGTGCTCCCTCAAGGGGAGTGGTCTGGTGGACTGGTCTTGAAGGTTGAACCTGGTTTCCCAGTTCCAAATTCAGCAGCTCTGACCATAGTGCCACATCCTCCCCCCCACTGAACACCAAACTGTCCCACTGAGAGAAACTTGCACTGCACTGCCCCGCTATAAACACCTGGATATGACTCAATTCAAATTACACACTAGACAAGAGCAATATGCTGCCTAAAAAAAAGTTAACAACATCCTAGAAAAAGCAAACACTCATAGGGAATGCAAGATTAAGTAAAGCATGTGAAATGTAAGCAGGAACAACATGGTTACCTTTTTTCCTTTTACACTCATTATTCAGAAATTAGTGAGTGCTTTTGCCTGAAAAGTTAAGGCCATGACTACAGGGCCCAGAAGGGACCCGTTTCAATGCCCATTGCTTATATCCTTGCAAAACGTAAGCAGTATGGTTTAAAAAGACCACATTCGTGAACACACAGCCGCTGTACACATTTTGTTTTCCAATTCACCCATCAAGCAGGTATTTCAGCACCTCCAGGAATAGTGCACTTTCTCACCCAGGGAAAACAATGTTGTTCAAAGAGAGACGAGAAAACAAAAGTAGCGCTTCACTGGCAAACACTGTAAAGTGGCGCTAATGTGTTTAGGTGTGAATAAATCAATCTGGCCACCTTGCAGCCACTCTGTCTTGCTTTAGTTAGTTAGTTATTTATTTTTCATATTTGGAATGTTTTATTTCTCTCCACCCCGAGGCTGCACTTAGAATTTGAAAAATGTCACAAAAAGACAAGTTTCCAGCAAAAGTGTTTTTCATTTTTTGGATCCATTTCACAGGGGAGCAAATAAACGAAAGGAGGAAAGAGAGGGTAATACCCGTTTCTTGAAGTCTCGGTTTTCACTAAATGAGGAGGAGCGAGACAGAAAGAGAGGGAAGAGGGGGAACAAGAGAGGGGGGGGGGCAGCTGCCAGCGGCAGGAGAACTGGACACTGTCCTTGTTTTCTCTGGGCACGAAGGAAAAGACAGAGTCCTTTTCCTTCTCTGCCCATTCCGCCCGTCCCCAAAAGCCGAGCCTTAGCTATCGGCCTTGGCGATTTCTGCCGTCCGGGAGGCATGTTTAAAATAGGAAAGTAGGGGAACGGAATCTATGAAATTAGAGAAGTACGGGCACGCCGTGCCCTGCTGATCCCGCCCACTTCGACCACTGGTCTGAGGTCTCTCAGACCCCTTTCAGAAGCTAATTGTTTTGAGCTTTATCGAGGAAGCAATACAAAACATTCCTATTTGAGTAACTCCTATTATGGCGGAAAGGATCCTTGACTAGTAAAGTCCTACAGGTATAATAGGCAACAGTGTACAACTGCACGTTTTATAAATATTTTTTACCAAGTGTTTAGGTTCAGTTTTTGATGTAATACACATGTGCATGTTGTTATTCTTTAAGGGGCCACTGAGTGCGTAGATGTGAAAATAATAAAATTGATAGATTTACCGGAAAAAGGTAGAACTTTTTAGGTGTAGCATAAACCCTCACAGGGCTCTGTTTGGAATCCCCAGTGTCTCTTTAGATTATTAGTGAGTTTGAGAGCAGGTAGCTGAGGTGTTCCTGTGCTTCTGTCACAAGAGGAAGTGCTGATCATAACAAAGTCACAGTTTATAACCTGGCAGCGGCTGCTTTAGAGAGGCTTTCTCCTGCGATGGCACACACACATTAGACAGAGGATTGCATCCCCCAGTGCATCTCCAGCAATGGCACACACACATCGGATAGAGGATTGCATCCCCCAGTGCATCTCCAGCAATGGCACACACACACATCGGATAGAGGATTGCATCCCCCAGTCATCTCCAGCAATGGCACACACACACATCGGATAGAGGATTGCATCCCCCAGTGCATCTCCAGCAATGGCACACACACAAATCGGATAGAGGATTGCATCCCCCAGTGCATCTCCAGCAATGGCGCACACACATCGGATAGAGGATTGCATCCCCCAGTGCATCTCCAGCAATGGCGCACACACATCGGATAGAGGATTGCATCCCCCAGTGCATCTCCAGGAATGGCACACACACATCGGATAGAGGATTGCATCCCCCAGTGCATCTCCAGCAATGGCACACACACACATCGGATAGAGGATTGCATCCCCCAGTGCATCTCCAGGAATGGCACACACACATCGGATAGAGGATTGCATCCCCCAGTGCATCTCCAGCAATGGCACACACACATCGGATAGAGGATTGCATCCCCCAGTGCATCTCCAGCAATGGCACACACACATCGGATAGAGGATTGCATCCCCCAGTGCATCTCCAGCAATGGCACACACACATCGGATAGAGGATTGCATCCCCCAGTGCATCTCCAGCAATGGCACACACACATCGGATAGAGGATTGCATCCCCCAGTGCATCTCCAGCAATGGCACACACACATCGGATAAAGGATTGCATCCCCCAGTGCATCTCCAGGAATGGCACACACACATCGGATAGAGGATTGCATCCCCCAGTGCATCTCCAGCAATGGCACACACACATCGGATAGAGGATTGCATTCCCCAGTGCATCTCCAGCAATGGCGCACACACATCGGATAAAGGATTGCATCCCCCAGTGCATCTCCAGGAATGGCGCACACACATTGGACAGAGGAATGCATCCCCCAGTGCAGCCCTTGTGTTTTCCAGCGTTCACCACAAAAGAAAGGCTTTAGGAAAAAGGGATCAGTCTCAGAGTTCCCAATCCTGGGAAGTGAACGGAGGTAAGACAGAGGACTCACAGGTGTGTCTATTCAACCACAAGGACGTCATCACCAACAACCCTTTACATTGTTTAGAATTAAAAACGTATTTACAAAAGAACTGCACAGTTAAGTTAAACTCCAACTTTAATAATCTCTGCACAATGTGAACATTTGAGACCATGTGCTGAATATTATTCAGGCCTTTGTGTACAGCTGAATGGGAGAGCTCGTCACAGCAAACAGCCCTGCCAAGTACCACGTATCAGGCTTCAGACGAAGGCATTTCAATATGGTGATCCGCATCACTGCACTAAATGCAAAGTCATGCTTTCATAGCGCCTCCTGAAGCAGTCAAGCCAGAGCGCTGCTATGAGCACTGAGGAACGCAGCGCACAATGTGACTGACAGACTCTGACTGCTGCAGTCTGGGGCAGGCTCAGCTGCGCTCGCTGGTTCCAATCACCGTGGTATTGCCATTCATGTGACATAATGGCGTCATCATGGAGACTGTAACAACGTATCCCATGATTTGCCCAATGAATGCCGTCCGAGACAGAACTTATAATAGGCGCAGCCGACAGGTATATTATCTGTTTCTTAAAGGTTGGCTGGAGCCCGCAGCTGCTTGCACCACTATCTCTTGTGCCGACAGTTACTATGGTGCCTGCAGCCTCTCTCATCAAGATGCTGCTTGAGTCCAGGACCGGGCCGCTGCAGGACAGAATTTGGGGCCTGCAGCCTCTGACTGACATTTGCCCATGCTTACTGTGGCTGCTCTCCCTGCCACCAGACTGTCACTAGTCAGTCTCAGGCAATTTATCTATATTTTGGAGCATCATCATCACTGATGATCCTGTTACAGGCAGCTGTGCTCAGGCTACACTAGGGACAGTGCCGTGGTGGGCCTGGGCTGCACTCCTCTCAGCTGAGCTGTATGATCCAGATCATGAGATCATCTCACATTTATTATTGCATGATTGGAATGTAAGAGTAGGCACACTACAATTTGTTTAATTCGTCAGGTCATGATGGGTCCAACTTTCAAGCACAGTACAATATATTTAACAGCGTCACTGCCTCTCTGAGCCTGACTGTAGCTAACTGCTCTCAGGCTGCGCTGGTGCTGGAGCGGGGCTGGGCAGCGCACTGGATGGGACCGCTCATCTGACAGTGTGTGGAGTTGGTAAATTATTGGTTTTAATTATTAGCTAGTATTAGAGTTCTTGAAAATTACAGCCTGACTGAGCCGCAGCTCACTGCTCTCCTCAGGCTGCCGGTGCTGCGGCAGGCTGGGCTGTGCTGCTAACAGTAGTGAACTGACTTTGAGTAAATTAATTATTAATATCAGCTAAGATCGGCACTGGGGCCTCTCAGCCTGTTTGCTGTTGTCGGGTCCCATAGGGGACAGAAAGCCTACGGACTGATATCATGGTTACACATTTGTTTCACAGTACAATCAGATTACAAGGGCACAAGGTTAGTGCCCTTCCATTTCTGGTGCTTTGCAACATTTTAAAGATCTTCTTAGAGTTTCTCGCTGCTCAAATGGGTATCATTTCTGATATTTATATGTTTCTCGGGTCTTAATTGCTTGATTTTGCTCAGGAGAAAGTGTCACTCTAAGTGTCACACATAGTCGTTGAATGTCACTCATGAGTACACTGAAATTATGAAAGTGTCACACATAAGCAATCAGAAACCTTGGCAGTTATGAGCAAATAGGTTGTCGTTCATGGTTGAATTTCCTATTTAGTATATATATTTTTTTTAATGGACAGAAATGTTGGGGTGTAATTATAATGGCTTGTTTAGCAAAATTGTTCACCCAACTGCATTTTAAATTACCCAATTTTACACTTATCAAGTTAAAGAGCGCACTGAGGGTGATCTGTAACCCCAGCAGTAAAGAAACATTCTGACATTTGAGCAAATTTTGAAATTTTGAACTGATAAACAAGCTCTTTGTATCACATAACCATCAACCTTGAGTTGAAATGGGATGGGCACACACACTTCAAGAAAATACCTCTTAAGTGAGCCTCATTCTATGGGTCTAGCCAGCAGTTCAAACTAATTCCCTCATTAAGGACTTATTTTATATTCCTCCATTCTATAAACGAACAACACTGACTCTGTGTAAGCTCTAATTTCTATTTATTTTGCTACTCAGAATGATTAAAAACATTCATGATCCAGGTGCCTGAGTGTGGCTCTGTAGTGTGTAACTGCACCACCTATCAGAGCATTGTAACCTGAAACATAGCTCTGCTGTCTGTCTGTAGACCACGTCTGGTTATTTTATCTGGAGTTAAGCCCTGCTGGATTAAGCCAAGGCTTTAAGATATATCCTACAGGAGAGGAAATTATTGCAATTCCAGAATGCAAGAGCTGTATCTCAAAGGATACTTACTTACTTACTTATGCTTGCTCACCCTCCTGGGTATAGGCCATCAACCAGGAATCTCGAGCAATCTCTATTGTGGTGGGCTTTTTTTCAATCTGACGCCGGGTGTAACCCATCTCTTTGCAGTCAGCCTCAAGGCATCAATGTCAGGTGTTTCTTGGCCTTCCTCTTTTACTTTTCCCTTGAGGGTTCCAGGTGAGTGATTGCCTGGTGGTGTTTGATG
This sequence comes from Calotriton arnoldi, assembly GCA_963921515.1. NCBI lineage: Eukaryota > Metazoa > Chordata > Amphibia > Caudata > Salamandridae > Calotriton > Calotriton arnoldi. The sequence goes on from CAWUFW010016295.1 coordinate 61,270, forward strand.
CGGGCTTGCCGAGGGTGTGACCTATCCAGTTCCAGTGCCTTTTCATGATTTCTTCATGAGCAGGGAGTTGGAAAGTTTTCTGCCAAAGGTCCTTTTTGCTGATGGTGTTTGGCCAGCGGATTTGGAGAACTTTACTCAGACTGGTGTTGATGAAGGTCTGGACTTTGTTGGTGGTAGTCACTATTGGTCTCCAAGTTTCTGCTCAATACAGAAGGACCGATTTTACATTGGTGTTAAATCTCAAAGGATAGCTCTGCTGTTATATCTGAATCTAGAACCTTTGGTATCATTCATGTGTCATGCACTATTGTAATAAGTACGCTATACTAAGACAATAGAAACATTACTCAAATGGGTCACAGAGCTGCCTTTACACCACTTTCTTTGATGCTTCATTAATATTAGTGAGTGAGGAAAATTTAATTTAAACTCGTCACTCCTGCAGGTGACAAGTAAGTATTAAGTACTAACTCTCAGTCAAGAGTCAGGTTCTCTGGCAATCTGAAGTCTGGCAATTCAAAACTAGTGGAGCCAGTACAAAACACTACTGGTCCCTTCTCATAGAGGAACTGGTACCTGATTGGGTAGTGAATTCCGTAAAGGAATGCATTACTCAATCAGAGTTTAGTGAGGGCAATGCTAGTGAACTCTTTTACAGCAACAGATCCAGCAATAGATATCATGTGATATCATGTCATGTAAGCATTGGAATGTTAAACAAAGAATCTTAAAGTTAAGTCTATCCTGTACTGGCAGTGCAGGCTTTTAAGCAAGGGAGGAATGTACCTATAGTAAGACTTTTTAGCACAAAGATTATGGTCCTGGAGTGTTCTGCATTTATTGCTTGAGCTGGCTGTGATGGCTTTATAAATTATGAAGCTGGTTCTGAAAATGTCCCGGGCTGGCAAGGGGGGCCAATCAAGTTCTACCATGATGGGGATGATTTACCATAGTTCTTCAGGCACTGGATGAGATGTGCTGTGGCTTGTAGAATGCCCTTAAGACTTTCCATTATGGAGTCTGGGAGGCCATGGATATGCCATTAGCTCTACCTAGATGCATGAGTAAAAGTCCTGGAACAGCAGTTGGGAATTGGCTTTCTGGATGAAATGACTTCACTTTCTTTAGAAGAGAGAGCTGTCCTTGTTTTTTTGGCAATGTGTTCTTTGAACACCTTCATCAAGGTAAGGCCTATCCTTACTCCCATACAGGCTCCCCATATCCTCACATCATCTCATGGGCACATCCAAATGAATACATTTAGGAATATTGGACATGCATCATCTTCAAGGGTTAGTATTAAATTGCAAGGGTTGCTCGATTATGGAGATTACTATGGCAATAATACACAAATATAATTTAGTAATCGGAGGGGAAACAGAGAGTGGAGATGTATGGTCATGACATGATACCACACCACATCAATGAACAAGAATCACCTAAGCATCTACTATCAGATCTGTGACTCCTGCTGAGACCTACTTTTTATAACGTAAACCTGCCGAAGTAGTCATGCAGCCTCCACGCTACACCAAGCTTTTCTGCAAATCTACTGAATCCTGATCAGAAACCAACCCACCAAGAAAATTCACAAGAGAATGGCAAGCATATTCAAAACTACAAACCTATGTGTGGCCTCAGGAACTCAATCCTCTGTCATCAATAAGTCCTGATGACGAATATATCCACTACTGGGAATATATACACCACATACAAACTCAGCTCTGACAGTACTGCGAATAGTCATCAACCCTAACCAATTGCACAATTGTATGCTGCTCCAGCATTGAGATCCACTCTCTGCTTTACGATTAAGCTTCAAGCCTGATCTACGGAAGACTCTATTTCATCATCGAAACACACAAGCTGGTCTGTCAGCACAGTTCAGTGCGGCCCTTCTTTGCATCCTTCAATTGTAGTAAGAAAACCGCATGACATCTCTCTAATCCAGTCTCAACTTGTTACAGAGCCCCATGACACTGATAACCCATCACAAAGTCTCACCAAAAGCTCTACCAATGAATTTAAGTCAGCCTACCATCAGTGTTCATTCCTCCATGCTCATATCTTTCCTGTGTGTCCTGGTATCTAGATAAAATACCCTGTGCATCTACTAAACTCTAAGAATGCTTCACATGAGACACTGCTTTCCAACATGCCCCAAAGTGACATCTCAAAAGCAGTGGAAGCTATGCAACTTGAAGAGAATGCATACCCTTACATAGAGAAGGAATTCACACTGCACTCATATTACTTATAAACTGTAATTACAGGTACACATTGAGACATGAACATAACATTTTATAAGGAAATGCTGCTGCATATTAAAGCCATAGTGCATAGCAAGCTCACTCTTGAGCACACTTCTCCATTCTACATATTAAGATAGTACCCCTTATTGTTATGGTCAGTCTGTTAAACAGGTCTTCCTCCCACATACTCATGCAAAATTATACTTCTTTCTTGTATCTCAGTTCTATTTTTCAGGTCAGGTGTTTGAATGTATGTGGTAATTGTAAAAACCTAGACGAAAGTCAGTGGATGTAGCAGAGGGCCAAAGGTGCATTGAGAATCAGCATGAACACCTGTATTGTATCCTGCATTTGCTCTAGTGCAGGCTTCTCCGAGTAGCTCATGAGCTACTGGTAGCTCTCCAGCTACCTGTAGGTAGCTCTCCTCTGTGCAGGCAAGCTTACTAAATGAGAAGCTTTTGCTTGGTAGAATTAATATACTTGTACCAAAATTGAGAGTATATGTTGTAGACAAAAATATGTTTTTTATCAAAACTCATAAGCTGGTTTTTGGAGAAAAATGTATTTAAATCTGATATTCGAGTGATACATCATGTGGCATTGGGGAAACTTTCTACAAATGTTATCACCTTGGTACCAGAGTTCTTGGTGCTATGGCTATTATGTATAACCCAAATAGAGGCAAGCATGCTAGCAAAGCCTTTCTTATATTACGCTTGGCAACCACGCATGATGACCTGAAGTGACTACTCTGGTTTTTATCTTGCATATGGTGGCTATTAATGTAATTTTGTCAGATGTGGTCACTTTTACAACACTAATAATAATAAAACCTCTCGATGAGTTTCATTGAACATAAGTAGCTCTTATTACAGAGAGGGTTGGAGGCCCCTGCTCTAGTGCCATTATGCCACTCTTCAAAGACCCTCTATATGCCTCCGCTCTTCTTGTTTCCCCTCCACCCACATGTATCTTTCAGTTTATAAAGAGAGAAAAATGATTTTCACTCTACAAAAGCCATAACTGTTGTTTTTTTCAATGTGTTTTTAGTTTAGCATTAGCTAAGTAGCCAAAATGCATAAAGTTTTAATGATGTGGGCACATCGATAGTGCTAAAACTTCACTGGAGCAACCATGCACATTCTCTCCTTCTGCTTTGCTACACACTTATTTTGGAATGGCGGATAGGTGGAAAGCGACATAGTTTGTGTGCGTACCAAACGCTGGAGTGGGTATATAATAGAGATGTGAGTAGTAACAAATACACGTGTGTGTGTGTCCATTACTTTGAAAGTACACAAATATAAACGTGTAGGCAAAAAATGAACGCCTGAGAAAAGCAATTGCTGAATGTTATATGTCAGCTTGTAAATGTTGGTGTTCCGGTTTCATACAAAACTTCATGTCAAGGATGTTTGCAGAATAAAGGGCCTGGGACACAAACCGGTCATGTTATTTGCTTAAGATCATGTGAGGTGAATCTGGGAAAACAGAAATACAAAGCATGCCTCTTGGTACCCCACGCAGCAGTAAACTAAACCACTCATCCAAAATGTCCTGGTACGGTATGTTAAATTGAGTTCTCGCTGTTTAAAATAATGAGCCAGCGCAAGTTCAAAGAAATCCCAATGTCCTACTCCCTGCTTCTTTTCCCCTAAAAAGAAAGGAAACACAACCCCGGGCTTCAGCATAGCCATTCAAAGATGTGCAAACGCCGATTCATGCATGACAAAGGGTTCATTAACATGTCAAGAGGCCTGCAAGCTGGAAACACCTGAGCATGGTGCCTCGCCCAGACTGGGGGATGGGCCATGCTTCCACGGATATACCTTTGAACGGTTGGCATTCAGGGAAGTAGTATTGGCAAATACTTTATGCTACTGAGCTTGAATTCCACAACTTTTAATGTTAAAACAAGTTTCTCACGTTAAAGTAAGCAGTTATTCGAATTTCTGAGTGTAGCTCCAGCCAGGATGTCACTAAGGCCCGGGAACAGCGGGGCATATTAGCAAGACCCACGTTAAAATTATCGCCGTTTTAGCGGCAGGAAACTGCCGCCAAAACGGCGATAATGGGCTTGCTAATATGCGTTATAGAATTCCAATAGAAGCCCAGGTTAGATGTGCAGGACATCTAACCTGGGCTTCTATTGGAATTCCATAACACATATTAGCAAGCCCATTATCGCCGTTTTAGCGGCAGTTTCCTGCCGCTTAAACGGCGATAATTTTAACGTGGGTCTTGCTAATATGCCCCAGAAACTTTCCCTGATTATGCGCCACTTCCAGAAGAGAGCGATTTTATGTAAAAAAAAATTAAAAAACGGTCTCGTTTTCAGGTGCTTCCAACAACATTTCAGAAATCGTACAGCATAGGGAAACCATGAGGGTGTGTTTTATCTTCTAATTTAAACAAAAGAAAAAAAAAACGATGACATTTTGATGGAGCTACACTCAGTAATTCGAATAACTGCTTACTCTAACATGAGAAACTTGTTTTAACATTAAAAGTTGTGGAATTCAGTCTCAGTGGCATAAAGTATTTGCCAAAACATATCATGAAAACATACAATAGATGTAAATACTATAGAGTGATCACCCTAGGTCTGCCGTTTGGAGCCATGATGTGAAAAATAATTTAACTGATGCAATTTTGACCAGTTTTTTGAGAATTAGGCTAGATGATATTTTCTTTTATCTTACGTTTAAGCTTTCAAATGAATGAAAAATATCACAATGTCCTTCAAAATTCCTGTGCACTGTGCAGGGTGGAGGTGAAATGATGGAAAGTGTTTCACAGTATCGCAGCTGTAAAGTGAACTATGTACAAGACCATACCGATTCACCTGTTTAAAACCAGTGGAATACTGTATTATAATCAGGGTCATTGCAATTATGTGGCAAGGGAGGATGAAATTATGCGGGAGGCTTGACTAAACTATCCGGCGTGATAAGGCACATTTTGTGACAGTTGTCCTTCATTATTTTGGGTTTTTACTCATAGAAGCACTGTATGGGTCAAGCTTTCACCTCATTAGTACCAGTTTAACACCCAAATACATCATTTTCCAGCTGAAAGATGACCAGTTTGTGGATGGCCTTCCAGTGCACGGCATATGCAACGTTTTTAGTAACGTTTGATCCGTTCGAGCAAGAAACAAAATTGTATGTTGTTAAAATCTGTGGATTGTGAAGATGATGAATTATGTAGCATTAGCAGCAAATACATAAATATGAGAAAACTACAGCAGCTATTTAACCTCTTCCGTGCTCATGACGGCTGGGAGCCGTCATGAGTCACGGTGGGCGTGTGCTCGGGACGCGCGGGGGCCGTCCGAGACACGCCCAGTCTTTAGAACGCCCAGCACCTGGGCGGAATCGGCCGCGCAGCGAAGCGGATAATTGCACAATCTCAGTGACCCTGATTATAATGTTGAACCAGCTATCATGCTTGCAGTATTTCTAAAGCTCAACTGCATATTGAATGCAATTGTGTATTCTTGTACCTTGAATGAGATGGCCTATTGTTTCTAAGTTTGATAAAACTGGTTATAAACAGGTGTGACCAAGGCACACAGCTGATTTAGCATCAGGTGCATTTGCCCACAGTGGCAGCAGGATGAATTAGAAGCCACAGGATGGAATCATGGCTGGATTTTGGGTTGGGCCACAAATATTTGGGGCTGGGATGGACAACTAGCTTACATTGGGATTAGTGGCTTGGAGAACACCATGATTGTGGGCAGTGCTTAATTTGTAAAAGAATAAGCGGCGGGCCCAGAGGTTTTCTCGGAAGCTACTGACGAATGGTAAGGAGCCAACTATCAAGGCTGCATAGCCTTGATTACAATTCATGCCCCTCTTCTATTACTTTAAACACCCTGCCCCTTTATCCTTCTCTTGCAGGTTTCGTTTCATCCCTGCTTTGTCCTTTTGCCACTGTTTTTGTGTGCTACCCTTCCTTCTTATTTACCTCTTTCCTGACTTTCGCGCTTGTGCTAGATATAAATCCGATGATGAATAATGAGTCCTGATTCACAAAAAAAGAGTGTTGGTGTCCACCACCTGCAACCACCTAGTTGAGCTATGGGGACATGGAGGACCGTCCTCTGTGTAGATCATAGAATGTGATTCTATTTGCAGTTGTCCAGTTATCCTTCAGCCCTGCTGGCCAAAGAGAGATAAAACTGCCTTTAGAGATCTGGTGGCACATGGAAAGGTGGTGGAGTCATAGGAGCTCTTTGTTGGTGTGGTGAGCGGCAAAGGAACAGAGGACATTTTGGAGGGGGTGGCAGGAGTAAATAGACAGACAACAAAAGATTCACATTGCTGTAGACTGAGTAGAGCCTCGAAGATTGCAATAGAATAACCCTCGTCTATCATGCTCCACCTCAGGATATTGTCAATCATTTTTCACTGGTATCTGTTTGTTGGCTCTTCTCCTCATACTTTTCAATTCACCCTGTCACAGCTCATTAGAGACCCAACCACACTTATGATATGTGTGTAGCAGGAAGAGGCAGATGGGGCTATGTGTGAAACAGATAGTTATGCACCCGGCTCTGCTTTGTGCCACTAGCTGCAGCTCAAATCACAAGGCGCACTGCTCTGCCCCTACCAGGGTGAAGCACAGCTTCGTTGGAGAATAGTTATGGTGGTGAAGCTATGGAGTCCTCCTGGGCCAGCATAAACACTGAGCCGTAGTGAGGAATAGAACATAAGATTCCTGTTCCAGAACCATCAGAGAGATGGGCATATCTATAAGTAATGGAGAGAGTGTGTTTGCCAAGAACAAAAAGGCAATTTTACAAAACTCTAGGCTGAGGAACACACTGCAAACTTACTGTAGGAACAGATGAGGAAGAGGCATGTATGAAGGGCGAGATATGTATGACAGGCTAGCCTTGCTGTTAGAAAAATGTTGGCTGTAAATTAGGTGACAGTTGTGTGCAGCTACAGGTTAAATCTGGCACAGTCTTGGGATTGGCTGGTACTGAGAAAAGCCATATATTTTAGGATCTTATTACAGGAGATTTGGTGAGTACTGAGTTGCCCAGGTTCTGCATCAAAGTATCACTTTCAGGGAGCAGGAACTATTATCTCTCAAGTTGACAAGCTGAAAGCAAGGCACCCCAACATGCCAGTTGAAAGGATAGATGATTTTAGAGGTACACATAATAAAATCTGCCTAGACTGTTTTATTTGATGCATAGTGACAGGTACGTTCAGTGTTATGGCTGGAGCAAAGTGTGTTGGTTTAGTTTGTTTGGGTAGGGATTTCAGTGTTGCAATCTGCCATAACTGAGTGTGTTTATTAGCTGCGCCTAATATTGTATTGTATTGTAATTGCATTTGTATAGAGCATCATGCCCCATTGCAAGGCACCGAAGCGCATTATCAGATGGGTAGCATGATACACACTGAGGAAATGCTTGGTTGGGAGAGTGTTGTACGTGTTGTGGGTCTATGTGGAAAGTGTTTTTGGATTGGGCAGGAGGGGTTCCTTGGGTCACAGTGCTTGACAGTATAATTGAGGAAGGATGGGTGAGATTTAGAACACATTCACATTACCTTAGCTGGCTGAAAAATTTACTCTGCATGTTCCATATTGAATTTATGGTGATTACCAGCAACGTTCAATTCACCTCAAGCCCTGGCTGCCGTATCTAGGACAAACACTCTGTATATCTTCAGAGTCTTGCGATGATAGAGATCGATTTGGAGGGTCTGTTTTACAGTTATCCCTTATGTTATTGTTCAGAAATAATCTAAAATGCCTTAGGGAGTCCACATTTGAATTTTGGTGAACATGAGAACAGGATTTGCTGGAATGAAATATATGTCCAAGCAGGAGTAACACCCTACTTTACTCTGCCTGGTCCATTTAGGTTCTTCTGGACCCAGGTCTCTAAACTCTCTACATGCATCGATTTGTACTACTTGTTCATACGTTTCGCATCAAGGCTTATTGGAAGTTCATCAATACCATAGATCATGACAAGAATCTCTACAGTAGTTACCTTTCCTGAGGGCAGGGCTCTTGGGAATTGTAACCCCTACTTCAGAAGTTGGTTCTGCATGCCAGGTTTCCTTGAAACTACTACGGTCAAAAGTCAGGGAAATGTCTTCCACGTTATTCACTTATCCAATACTTATGTCTTCATTAATTTTGAGAAACTTGCACTTTTATACCTAGCAAACTTTAGAGAATAGGAGTACAAAGTGAGGAAAGATGGAAGGAAAAAATGGGGCAGAGTGAGGGAGGCAATGTGTGGTGAACTTCGAGTTAATGAGCAGTGAAAATAGGGTTATGCTAGCTGAGAAAATAAAGGGAAAATAATATGAACTGGAGCAGAAGGAACTGTAGTAAAGAAAACAAGACAGAGAGGAATGTAAAGATAACAGAGAGAAAGCAAAGCAACAAAATAAAAGAGAGGTAGAGGTGTTGGGAACAATAAAGACATTTAGTTCTCCCAAACAACAAACTGTTCCTCCAAGTTCAAGTGACTGAAGTACGCTAACGTTTATTACCAACTGTACCTAAGCGACTTAGGCTCTGGCATTGCAACCAATGTTATGTTATGTTATGTTAATTTGATTTATAAGGCGCAACAGCTACCCAAAAAGGGTTTCCCGGCGCCAGCCTGAAAGGAACAGAAGGAGGGGAGAGATTATTGATTAAATAACCAGGTTTTTAGGCCTTTACGAAAGGTCTCGTATACAGTTTCGTTGCGGAGTGGCACGGGGAGAGAGTTCCATAAGGAGGGACCTAAATAGGCAAAAGATCGACCGCACATGCGTGACAGTCTAATTCTAGGGACCGAGAACTTGGCCTGGATGGCAGAGCGGAGGGAGCGTGGAGGCAAATAAGGGTGGACCAGAGCTTGCAGGTATTGGGGGGCCACTCCAGACTTGATTTTAAACATGTAGCTCAGGGCTTTGAACTTGATTCGGTTTTCTACCCTGAGCCAATGAAGGTCACGCAGAGAGCCTGAGATAGAGGCAGTTCTGGGAACCTGACAAATCAGTCTGGCGGCAGAATTCTGCACCACCTGAAGCTTGTGTGTCACATCCTTGTTAGTCCCTAGATAAAGAATGTTGCCATAGTCCAGTCTCGAGGTGACAAGAGCCTGGACCATGGTTCTCTGGGTAGTACTGGGCAGCATCCAAATAATATTTTTAAGCCATTTTAGAATAGTGAAACAAGTTGCAGCCACCTTCACAGCTTGCTGTCTCATAGATAATAAATCATCAATGATGAAGCCTAAGTTGCAAACTTGGTAAGAGGGCTGAGGGAGAGCACCCATTTCAGTAGGCCAATGTTGGGGACCCCAAAGATCCTTAATCCTCCCCAGAATCAGAACATCTGTTTTCTCTCCATTGAGTCTGAGAAAATTGGCCTGCATCCAGGAAGCAATTTTACTCAAACTCAACTGGAGAGCAGATGTCTCATACACCCTCTCCGTAGAGAGAGAGAAGATAATCTGGGTGTCGTCAGCATAGGAGAACAGGGACAGCCCAGCCTCCTCTGCAATGTCAGCCAGAGGTCTGACATACATGTTAAATAATAAAGGGCTAAGAATGGAGCCCTGGGGTATCCCATAGGGAGAGGAATGAGTGTCAGAACTGGCCGTTAGGGAGAAAACCTGGAACGTCCGGTCAGTAAGAAAAGAGATAAGCCAGTTGAGTGCTGGCCCAGTAACACCCAAAGATCGTAAGGCTTTCACTAACACAGTGTGAGACACCGTGTCAAAAGCTGCGCTCAAATCAAGTAGTATAAGAGCCACCGTGTCTCCAGAATCTAAAAGACGTCACAGCCTTTCCGTGACTCCAAGAAGGGTCGTTTCAGTCGAGAAACCGGCTCTAAAGCCCGACTGAAATGGATGTAAAAAAATTTGTGACTCGACAAACTGAGTTAGCTGTAAATTAATATGCCTTTCTAGAATCTTTGAGAAGGCCGGAAGCAATGAAATAGACCTGTAGTTTGAAAGCTGATCAGGGTCAGCATTAGCCTTCTTCAGGAGAGAAAGCACCATTGCGTGTTTCCACTCTGGGGGAACCGTTTCTTCCTGTAAGGAGGCATTCAAAAGTTGCATGATTATCATGAGTGAAGGCAACTCAAGCTGCTGGAGCACCAAGATCGGGAGACGGTCACTAGGTGAGCTAGATTTAATACTAGCTAAAAGCCGTTTGAAAGAGCTCATATCTAATAAAGACCAGGTTTCCAGTTTTTCCGTGGATTCAGAGATCTTATTATCTTTGTGGAGGATGGTTCTAGCCGTTTGATAAAAAGTAGGTGCATGCTGAAGGGGAATACCTGGTTTCCTGCCCTTCATTTCAGAATATATTTTCTCCACTTTATGGAGGAAAAATTTGGCCAGGTCTTCACATTGCTGGCCATTCAAAGAAGGGGGTATAGATTGGGTTTCGGAGCCAGATAGTTCTTTGACCATTTTAAATAATGTCTTGGAACAATTCAGTGCGCTAGAAATAGTCGAAGAGACATATTCAGCGCGAGCTGACTTACAGAGAGTATGGTATTCTTTTTTTGCCCTTTTATATGCAAGTTTGGTTTCGGACGCATAGTTCCTCCTCCAGCGTCTTTCCAAAGCCTTGCATTTAGTTTTCTCCATTTTTAAATTATCGGTGAACCAAGGTGCAGGGGGCGATGGTTATTCACCTTCTTAATTGAGGGAGGGAGACAGATATCAATGGCATCTAAAAGCCACTTTTGGACAGCACCCAAAGAAGTGACCAACACCTGATTGATAATAGGAGCGTTAGACGACAACATTTTATTAAGCGCTTCAATATCCAATTTCCCCGAGTTTCTAGTAGGTTTCCTAATACTAGGTGTGGCTGTCGGTGAATTCACTAAGATCTCAAAACGAAAGCCAATCGCAAAGTGATCAGTCCAGCATAAGGGAAGAGCTGGTAGGCATTGAATGTTGGATAAATTGGAAAAAATAGGGTCCAATAGGTGACCGGCCACATGAGTGGGACCGGAATTGCAAAGTGCAATATTCAAAGCTGCCAGGTCAGAGATAAAAGTAGCGCTATTCGTACATGCGGGATCATCCAAGTGTAAGTTAAGGTGGCCCAGGATGGAGAAGTTGGCGGCATTTATGAGAAAAGGGGTTATTAAATCAGAAAAAGATGAAACCCATGGACCAGACGGCCCAGGCGGATGATACACTAATATGCCTGAAAAGGTAAACTTAGGAGTCAGGGCAAGCTTAAATAAAGCTGCCTCGCAGCTAGTAAATGGCAGGTCTTCAAATTTGCACAGGTAGGACTAAATTATATATATATACACAGTTAGTAGAACACGAAGAGCTGTGTAAATGTGTGAATGTATTAACAGTATTGGAATAATAGGTTTAGTGTATAAGTTTCCTGTCCCGTACAACAGATTATGTCAAGTGCGGTGAGAAAAATAATTGTTTCAAGGAATAGTTTTAAAGAATGAATTCGGAGAGACTTATTTTCTTCCCCACCATGGCAGACATGCCTATATTGAACAAAGAGTAAGCTAGAAAAGGAGAACAAGAGAAATAAATTGCCTAGGATCACACAATTTGGTAAAATGGGGAAGCCGAGATTAAATACAGGGTTTCAGGTTTCACGTTATGCAGTTTAGTAACTGGATATGTATATATGTACATGTGTGTACATATGTGTGTGTATATATCTATGTATATATATATATGTATATATATGCTTCGCTCCCCTATGACCACTGTACTAAAGACACACTACTGACCGACCACCTCTTTGCCTGGCATCAATTAAAAGCATTGTGCTGGGTTCGGTGTGGGCTTGTTTCGTGAATAAGACCATTCAGCGTAATTGCTCACAGACTTCCCTCATTTTAAGTGTATGAATTAGACCTATCTACAATTCAGTGGAGGGTCCACTTTGCGATCTTTGACAAAGAGCAAGAATAAGTGACAGGTTGCAGTACGTAAGAAGTGTGGTACTGAAGGAATTTGTGGGTTTTTTGGCAGCAGCAGGAAAGTGAAATAAAAGATTATATCACTACATGAAATACCATCAGCATCACCACTGCTTGAAATAAAGTCAGCTAAGTGTACATGGATATATAAATATACGCATGTCCTATAGTGACACATTTTGCATACTATGACCGCGAAAGGTGACAAAATACAGCAGGTCAGGATCTTGTCCAATGAAAGCGATGGGGACATCCCTTCATTAATTCACTGTTGTTCTAAATTGTGACACATTAGAGGCCTTCCTAACACAGGGGCACTATGAGTGCAGCTGTGTGGTAGGAGGGAAGGAATAACTTGTGGGAAATTGCAGCTCTGTGCAGCATACAAAATATGAGACAACGACCAGAGATCCGTAGGAATAGATTACCACAGATAGCCACCACACCGACTTCCTCCACACATGCCCCAGTGCTAGGAAATACCAAGAATGAATAATACCTGCTGATATGAAGTGTATTTCAATGTTAAAGGACAGTATGCATTAAGTAGCGATGCTCAGTATTGCAATATTTTCAGAATAAAATGTGTGTAGATTTAAAAATGCCTTTTAAACTGCAGTTGCAGACTCTAGAGGTGGTTGCAAATATTTTCAGTTCGACCACTATGAGTTTTTATTTCCCAATTGTGTTACTTGGATGGAGATTATTAATATGTTCCTATCTCTTGGGAGCAATTATAGTACAATGTTTTGGTTCTTCTCTCGGAGTTAATTGATGTTTCGAGGTTTTGCACACTGCAGACATTATTATTTTTGGGTTCTTCCCTACGCCCCTGAGCAGTGTACTAGGTTTTCTGTTTTCGGGATGTTTACATACATATGCTCAATGTTCATGTTTCCACCACCTCATGTCTCGTTAGGAGTTCCACCAGTGCATTTGTGTTTTTATTCCTGAATATTGTGCCTGCATAATTGCACAGCTACTGTTTCACTCCTAGCCACAGGTCATAGACAGGGAATGTTTGGTAAGGAGTAGACAACATATTCGGTGTGACGGGTGGGTTAGGTGTGAACATATAAAAAAAAAGAGGAGAGTACAACTAGATCCCTTAGATTTTATCTATAGGCAGACAGCAACAGGAAAACATGTCATGCCACAGGCCCCACTACATTTTCCCACACCTTTGGATCAAAGCTGGACCATGTGTCCACTGTGATGCTAAAGCAGCAGCCAATTTCAGCAATGCCTGAATGTCTGCTTAAAAATAAAATAAGCAAGATAAGTGCCACGATTCAGGAAAAAAATGGCTTTATTGCATACCAATTACACTGTTTTCACTCAGCCCCATATGCTTGTCACTGAACAATTAATAAATGTATCAGTACCAGCAACTAGACTTAAAATTCATACTGAAATTTCTCCTGAAATTATGAAAGCGGAAATGTATCAGTATCTGTATGAGTTAACAAGCGCTGTGAAGTTCCTTTCTACCCAGATATCCAAGCAGAAGGAGAAGGGCCCCATCGAACATGAGCTCCCACCTAGCCATCCTGGAACACAGATCTTTGTCCGAAAAGCTGTCCGGCGGTGGAAGGATCCAAAATTTGAAGGACATTTTTAAAGTCACAGACTCTTCACCAACAGCTGTCCACATTGCTGAAAGGAAAGCATGGATTCACAGCACAGATATCATGGTCGACCCTGCACCACCTCAGCACTAAGAGATGAGCAAGGGGAGGGCAACGTGTTCCCATTGACTGTCCAAGAAGACGGTGATCGTTTGGTGGTCTACGGATTCAGCCGCAACAGCCACAGCACAGAAGTGTCTTATGGGAAGTTATGTATTTGTATTATAATACTTTACATTATTGTTGGAGTGGCACTAGGAATGTTTAATTGGTTCACTGTTATTTCTCATTGTGTTGATAAAAAGGCTTGTATTCCTCAAAGTATTGAAGCTGCCCGTGCCACTATGCACCCCATATCCCAATACACTTTTTTCTGCTAGCACCTGTACTGAGGGAAATGGCCTTCCTAGTAATGCAATGTCTTCCAATACCTCTGCCAGTAACATCAGCACCCCAAATACCTATGCGCACCGTGTGTCCTCATCCCTTTCCCCTGTTGAAAATAATACTGAATGGGACGGCACCATTGATATCACACTACGCCCCCCCACTATTGTCTCATCGCCGTGGGGATGCCCCAGTAGATAGACAGCATGCCGCTAATGACTCCCTTCACGACAACATGTGGAAAAGCCAGATGACAATAGTAGGTAGACAGAAGACTAATGAATACTGTTATGTGGCTCATACATTCCCCATGCAGTAGGCGCAGATAGACTGATTTTCCTAGGGAAATACCACCACACACTGTAGAATATCTCCTACACCTGTTCCTCTACAGAATACAGGGGCAAGTTCAGATTATGGAGGCCAACATCTCAGAAGTGTTTGTAAATACCACAGTATGGGACCACACCCCAATAAAGCACAAGGTTATCTCTGACAATTCCGGAATAGAGGGGGAGGTAACAAAGATGTTTAAGATAGGATTTCCTCATATCGACATTAGTGTAGCTTTTGGTAGGAACAATGGGTTTATGATAACAAGATCACCATCAGACTGTAATGGCTCTTTGCCCCACACCCTACCTTGCCCAGGCCAAAATAGAACTGCTTTATGCTTATTTGCACAAATTTATGTCGATGACAAATGGAGTGCCCCAGGTTACTTGAGGTATAGAGCAGCGTCCTTAGGGCCACATAGGGTAGACTCAGATTATGAAGATGGGAAAGACTGGAAGTCTACTTGGGGTGGGGAGAAAATTTCCAAAATTATCAAAAGATTACAGATTAAAGTCACCTCTTCTCTGTTTTCTAGGAAATAGCACGGTACCTGTTGGGCGCAACTCTGGATGCAACAGCACCATCTATAATTTGGACATGCAATATGGCACCTCCAGCCTAATGGATTTCTACTGGGCCTGCGGAGAACGTCTCTATCTCCAACAGCCTCCTCGATGGAGCAGCCTGTGCTCACTAGAACAATGCACGAAGTCAGCCTGATCAGTCCTACAGCCAATATCTCCCACATCCATGCCCATCTCTGGTCTGTCACCTTGCTCCACAGACATTGGTGGTATGCTGAGTACTTTGGGTGGCCGGCATTCAAAGACATACCCCAGGAGTTCCGCCTATTGAACAAGGTCCAGCTCTTCTTTCAACACCATCATTATAATGTTCCAGATCAAGGAGAATGCAAGCTGGCTACGAAATATCAAGAGGAGGGTATGCCTTCGGATCGGGAGTTCGTGCTGCACATTGCCAACGATGAAGAAAATGGCTCCATCACCAAGGCCATCGAGGACTTGAACAACAAAGAAAAGAAAATGATTGCTGGAGGAGGTGCCATAGCAGACACAGCCATTGATTGGTTGAACTTTGACTGGATACCTTTGTGGCTGTCTGCCATTCTAAAAGTTTTTGTTACCGGCTTTTGGTGTGCTATTGCTCTTCTGTTGTGCCATGCAGTTGTTCTATCATTCTGCTAAAAATACTAGTAGTAAATTAGTGGGTAAGAATTAGGTAGGAACAGGGAACATTCAGAAGGCCTATATACACAAGAAGAAGAAGGGTAGAACAGGGAATGGGGATAACGTAGCACTTATAGAAGTAGTAGAAGTCACAACAATAGGACTACACTAAATGCAGCCTGCTACCATTACCCAGTGCCAGGTCAATAGCCCCCAAATCACCACTAGTAGATACCAACTGAAATAGGATTCAAATATAGATCCACCATCACCTACACCGACACCATATACATCCCTCATTGACATACCTGAAGGAGAGTACATAGAGTTAAGGAAGACGGAGGAGAGCCAATGTTCCAAATGTGCCAATGTTCCAATGTGAATGACACCCCTGGGATACACCAACTAAAAGGCGGGCCTGCAAGGTATGCTGTAAGAATTTTTTTCAAAAATGAATGAGAGGAGGGAATGAAGCAGAGTCTAGTTTTACCATATAGTGCCCCAGGCCCATTCTGTCCACATCTGAAGCATAAGAGTCTCAATTGTCCCTGCCAGCCCATAGACACGGTTGTGTTAAAATTGTCCACACAGAGGCAGTAGGCCCCATGCCCTCCTGTATACTCAGATGTATCTCTCCTATGACCTCTTCGTGTACATCTTTCTGAACATCAAAATGTAGCAATAACAGGATGCGTCTGTCATTTAGAAGAACAGAATTGGCTAAGAGTAGGAGTGGGGGCCAACTGGGACTTTCCACAGCTTTAGAAATTACAAGTGACCTCTAACCTTTTGCAATCTTCTGCTTTCTTAAAAGTTTTTGAGAAGTGACGCAAATTATTTTCGATAAATGTTCAAATTTTTGTTATGATTTACGGTCAAACATCTGACATAATCAGGACTTGTGGTTAGTAGTTACTCATTAAAATAATATAAAAGAGCTGCCCCAGTCCATTCGTTGACCACCCCGCATAAGTGAACTCTTGGGTCACGACGTGTGTGGGTGCTCCCGGTTAACCGTTTTATTTAGCATTTCCTATTGAGGTTGTAATGCTCATTCTATTTTGAAATTCATTTTCTCTCTCTCTCTCTTCCTTGCATTGAGGTAATTTTGAAACTTACTAGATGGCATTTTTATGCTCATGATTTGCGATGTGTCTTTGACACTTATTATTTTGCTAGACTGCATAGTGTTACTTTTGATTAATGAAGTGTTTTTGCCATTTATTGTATAAATTGTTTAAATAAATTGTGCCACTCTGACTCAGTTCCTGCATCTCACACGTGTGTCTTATTATTGTAGATAGCATACCCCTGCTCAAATTAAGGTGGTAAAAGACCACCCTAAAATCACCCTCCACCAAATATGTGCCCTTCTACTGTATGCGACTTCAGTGTACTCCACTCCACTGTATGCAACTCTACACCATTCCGCTGTATGCCATTCCATTGTACGCCACTCCAGTATACCTAATTCCACTTTATTCCACTCCAGTATACCAAAATATACTCTACCACAGTACACTTTACAACATTATCCTCCACTATATTCTACCACACTCCACTTAATAACACTCCACTCCACACCACTAAACTGCATCAATATTATACATTTGTTTCTAACATTACAAAAACCATTGAAATTCACACAAAAAAACAAAGGCTAAAGATAAGTTATAGTTAGGAAAACTTCATGTTTCGTCTAGAAACTCAACTGAAACTGAACATTAGAAATTCTACATTTAGAGTTATATCTTTAAAATATCATTTAACCACTACTTTCAAAGTAACAGATTTTTTTTTATGCTTGGACACCACTGTAATATTCAGATAATTTGCGCACCTCTGTACACAGGTTTCTCACCTCTCTCGTCATGCTATGTTAACTCGTTTTTCACTGTTGTAAGGCCTATCTCTCCTATTGACTAAGACTGATCTACCTTATTACATTTAAAATGTTCAAACTTTAGAATGGAAGCAAATAGAGATTTGCTGTTTACAATCAAATGAATTGCAATTTAAAATCCTCTTTAATGGTGAAGTTGGATTTTAAGTTACAGTTCTCAAAATGCCATTTTTACAAAGTTGGCATATTCTTGTCTGAACCATCCGTGCCTTTTGCCGGTGTCCTGTGTCACATTACTGTGAATGGCCCTTCTGTTGGGGTTTGTGGATTGCTTCCAGAGAGTAACACAATGGGGACTAAGGTGTGGACAGCAGGGGCCATCCTGACAGGATGACAGGGGAGGGGCTGTACCCAGCCCCACTTACACTTCAAAGGGCTTTGCCACCTGCACAGGCAAAGGAACCTGACTCCAGGCCTGACCTGCCTTTTTGTCACCCGCAGCCTTGACAGGGGAAGGGAAAGAACTTTCCAGAACCAGATGTGGGGAGAACACACCACACAAAGTCTGTCACCAGGTATAAATATAGGACCTTCAGACCCACTCAAAGCACTCCTGGGCCCATGAAAATTACAGAAGGACTGCTCTGTTGCCAGAGGACTGACTGCCCAGCAGCTTGATGACTGCCTTGCTCATTTGGAAGGAAGACTGGACTTGCTTGCCTTCATCCCAGGTAACCAAATGGACTCCAGTGTCAGTTAACTGCCCCCGTGTGAGCTACAGGGACACAAAAAGCTTCCTAGGCCTTCCCGAAACTGCCCAGCTGAACTGCTATAACTAGGCCTGCCTCAACTTTCAATTGGACTTGACTGAGCCCTGTTGACCTCTACTGGACTGGGTCCTAATCCCCAAAAGAAGCCTCCCCAGGTCTTGGACCATTGGCTGGCATTAGAGTGTGCCCCTCCTAAAGAAAAGGTGAAAGTCTTGAGGTTTTGCTCTTCTGACTGTGAAAAGTCCCACTCATGTCAAAACTCTGCTTTGCGCTACATCAATGATGGTCCATGACCTTCAGCCTACGCCTTGCGGCCTCCTCCAACTCTTTCCATTTGACTTGGGAAAGTACTTTTCAACGGGACTAATCTGGTCCCTGTATCTAACCCACATTCCATTGTGGTCGGCCTGAACTTATGACTTTCCCCTGGTCTGAATGCGAATGGCGATTTGTGATTATTAGGCGCTATATTTACTAAAAGTTTCAAAATTAAATATCTCTGGTTTGACTGATTGGATATTTGTTGTTCTGGTATCATTTTATATATTACAATTTGCTCTATTATTCTAAATCAGTTTGGGATCTTTCTTGTGTTGTGTTTTCACTTTATTACTGTTTGTGTGCTGCATAATAGTTTACATATTGCTTCTAAGTTAAGCCTGACTGCTTTGTGGGAATTCACCAGAGGATTAAGTACAGGTTAATTTAGTGAGTTTTGTGGTTCACCCTGAAAGGAATTGTGGTTGTTGCCTGAGTGGGCCTTCAAACCCCCTCCCCAACCAATATCCCAAATTCGTACAAATATCCTGTATATATAGTTGTTCTTTGCTAATTACATAGACACATCCGTACTTAAGGTTGACAACTCACTCTACAGGAAATCACTTTCCCAGGCATGGTGGGCTGCTGGGGACAGCAGACCACCATGTCTTTATTTGCTTTTAAATAAAAAAAACATTTTTAAAAATGCAGCTCGTTTTCCTTAATGGAAAACAAGATGCGTTTCAAAAAGAAAAATGAAACGTTTCTGTTTCATTTTTAAGAGTGGCGGCGGTCCGGGGGACTACTGCCTGCTCTTAAAAATGTTTCTGCATGCATTCACAAAGGGGAAGGGGCCCCTTGGGGATCACTTCTTGTTCGCAAATGCGTTAGCACTAAATTGATATTGGTGTTAAAATACAAATCCTTTGCAACCGCATTTTGGTCGAAAATTTCATACATTCCACTGAGAGTCGCTATTAGGAAGGGACGCCTTTAACACGTCCCTTCCTGATACTGACTCGCTAACCCATTTTGCGATTCTGTAATAGGTTACCGAATCACAAAATAGGGTTTTGTACATTGGACACTGCTTTTTTTGGTTGCAACATGCCTGATTCTGCGAATTGGGACATTTGCGATCGAAAAAAGACTTTGGGGCCCATTAGGATGTCTGGCGATCCGCCCGCCAAATATCCTTTTTCACCCCCGCCATATTAGCATGGCGAGGGGCACCGCAGCGGACGGAAAGACCGTCTGCTGCTTTTCCGCCGGGCGGATTGCCGGCCGGGCGGAAAAGGCAGACAACATGGTGGGAGTGCCTTGCAGGCACCGCCATCCATATTAGCATGTCTGCGGTGACATGCCTTTCCATGGCGGAGACTCCGCCATGGAAAGGCATGCGGAGAATGCCTTCGGGGGTCAGTTGCGGGCCCCCGGAGGGGTGGGGGGGGTGGATGCCTGCACTTGGGGGGTACCCATGGTACCCCCTTCATTGGCATGCACAAGGTGGCAGGCACCGCGCGGTGCCTGTCACGTTGTGCATGCCAATGCACAACATGAATATTTTGCATTGCGGCTGGTGCTGCTGACAGCACCACCAGCCGCAATGTAAAATGTGCTGGATGCGACCGCCAGGGTGGCGGTAGCATCCTAATTGCCATGGCGGGACCACCGCACCTTCGGTGGTCGGTTCCGTGTTCTGTTATGGTGGCGGGCGGACAAAGTCCGCCCGCCATCGTAATAGGCCCCTATGTACTTTTATTTGAATTTGTTAAAAAGTGCATTCAGCCATTTTGGAGCTTAAAGGAAAAAGTAAGGTTATTGTACGCATCAAAACATTAATATTTATCAAAAGGTTTGCAACATCTGACTGAACTGAGGTTGTGCATGTTTGCAAAGATGAAAAAAGCTGAGCAATGAAAGAAAAGCACATACACAGTCTGTGTGCCAGGAGGATGGTGTCGGCAAAGCCCATATCTTGGTGGACCCGGACAAACATAACTTATCAACGGAGCCAGTGGCGGCTCGCAGAGGGAGTGCTGCGGGGCGGTGGGGCAGGGTGGGGCTGGGTGGAGGGGTAGTGGAGTCGGACATACGATGGGTAGGAGTAAAGTAAGTAAATAAAACTATTTACCTTGCGCTCACTCCATCGCCAACTCAGCAATGCAGCGAGCGCAAGTAAATCGTTTAATTTATTTATTTACTTACTTTACTCCTGCCCGTCGTATGTCCAACTCCACTACCACCCACCCAGCCCCTCCCCCGCCCGCCCACCACCCCGCAGCACTCCCTCTGCGAGCCGCCACTGAATGGAATGTATGAAGTTTGATCTCAAGACTAGCCACTTTTCACTATTGCTGTTGTTTGTGAAAACGGGGGAAATACAGAAAAGATTCAGGCAAAACAAATAGCTAGGTAATCATTGGTAGATTATAAACAAGCAACCTATAAGACACAGAAGACTCACTTGGGACAAATGGAGTTTTACTTTACACAAAACTACTTTGCACCATCTCTGATGATCGCAGCAATGAATAAGATGGCCACTTTAAGGACACATTGCACACAACCTGTATTTGACTTGTGCAAAACCCAATCTCCAAAGGACTTTAATAACATTTCCATAGATATTAATATTTCCTCATTTGGAACTATTGAGTCTGGTTTTGCAACAAAGCCCCTGGAGCAATGGCTGTTGCTTTCAAAAAATGAAGAAAATGTGCCCAGTGGACAGACAAACCACAAACTTAGGTTGACATGGATGAAACCATGCCTTGTCAGATTATAAACATACTCCTTATAAGACACACACAACATTATCTGAACATATAGGGCCTGATTCACAAACGTAACTTACACTGTTGAGTAATTTTCACTTTTGAGTAAGTTTACTAATTTATGGTAACTACAAAAAACCCGAGTGTAAATGTACTCCAATAGTATAACTTAGATGTCTCCACCAAATTGAAGGGCCTGGGGCTACGCTTTGGAGAAATGTACAATTTTAAGTGGGTTTACTACTTTTTGGCTATTTGCAAAATCAAGGTGTGTGTTACATTTCTGAAGTATTTACTCCAGTATTGGAAACCTGCCTGCTTTTCCTGGTCTAATGTTTGCCTAGTTTTGCCCAGCATTAAATCGGCATGGCTTGTGAATGGGCTTGACTTTTCCAACTTTTACTGCTAACAACACTGCTTTATTGCCCTCTGCGGAGTACTTTTGGTCGACCTTGGAAAGTGTGTCTACCTTTGCAGGTCATTGAATTGTAAATAATCTATAATTTGGGATTGAAGGACACTCTTAGCTGATCTTTTAGTACATTTTCATTAAGGAACCAAAAGAGTTTTCTTCTTTGGTCTTCTGCTTCCAAAAAAAGGGGCATATTACCGTGCATGGCCCAACAAAAGTCAGCATCCCATGATTCACATATTCAAATCCAGTGCTATTGCTTGATTTACAAAGGACCCTATCTATTCTAGTATACAGTTCTTCCACTAGGCCCAGTTCTACAAGGCACCAGCCACTCTCCTCAGTGAGAGCCATTGGACCTCCGGCACTCTTTCTGTGAAAATATCCCCTTTCCCCCAATGTGTTCAGGTCTCCCTTGACCTCCTGCAGTTCATGCCTCAAGTCACCTTCCAGGCATGCGACCCAACACGCAGAGTTGAGATTAAGCTTCTTTAATTGTAGAAAGAGACTCACTGCAGCAAAGACCACTAGGCAGGTCAAGGAGTGATCCGGCAACTGACATCTGCCCGATCATTCCAGAACTAACCCAGCACTCTGTGCCAATATAATTCCAGAATACAACATTACATCACAGCATTAGAATTTACATCATAGCTTAGGAACAACATACAACAATGCTACACAGGTCCTAGGAAAAGTTCTTCCAATTTCTTTGCTAGGGCAACTCATTGTCTTTAAGGTCCATTAGGGAGATTCTCACCCGTGGAGAACGTTTCTGTTTGCTTTTGAATGTTTCTGCTTGCTTTCTGTTGGTGACTGTTTACTTTTCTGTGGTCCATCTGCTACCTGGCATGTTGCCTTTGGGAATAGTTCCTTGATGGTCTGTTCTCTCTTTCCATTTGCAGCAGCCAGGATGAAGCAACCATGATAAAGGAGAAGGTGATTTCTGTAAGTCAAATCTCTCTGAGCCGTCTTCCACCCTGGGAAACCCAGTCAAAGTGTTTTGGGGAAGAAGCGAAAACCAAACTCCTTTTGTCTCACAGTTCCTGGGGGATTTATACTCATCTGAAAGGCTCCTTATTCCTGTAGTTCACTAGTATTCAACCCCACATACGACCCTGGCTGGCTTCGATTTATGTCTATGACCTCTCCTCTTTTCATGATGAACCCAGAGTGCTACATCACGAAAGAGGTTAAGCTCTCAGGTTCTGACCCCTATGACATCCAAGCACCCAAGGACTTACTCTCAGGTCTGGAGAAGGCCCCCTCTACTCAACCTCACTCACAAAGGGAACAACACCACTCCATGAGCAACCCTGCTTCCATTGTTCCGAGTTCGGTGGACAGGCAGAGCTTCTTTTCTGGGGAGGGTGACAATGTGGTTCAATGGGAGACTATCCTAACCCTCTTCTCTCCCACACCAGCTCTCACGACAGTCCTTGTGGCCTTCGAGTGCCCCTAGTGACTCCAGTGTCCATACCTCCTACTGGCATGCATGAGTGAAACACTCGGAGACCCAGCTGGCTCAAAGTACTTGTCATAGGCCAACTGCTGGGAGGATCCATACCTCCAGCAGAGATGCCCTTTGTTGATTTGGGGGGTCAGTCACACCCCGAGCAGACAACATTTAAAAAAGTCCTTTTTTGGCGGCTGTATGCATTGGGCTACCTCTTTTGCCTGACCCACTTCAGCCCACAGCTCAGGAGTGAAGGGGCCCATGCTTGAGTACAGTTGTAGGTCCTCAGGTGAGTTTGATGTCCCATCACCCACAGTCTTTTGTTTGTTCTTACTGGCAAGGTCTCACCCATTGGATAGGGTGGGAGACCAAACGGATTTTTTTCTGCCTCTACATGGCAGAGTCCTCCCATGTGCTCTCCATCCTCACCAAACGGTGCAAAACATAAATATTGTTTCAAAAATATAGCCATATGCAAATACTGTCAAAAAATATTGAAAGACATATCAGGGAACAGAGTATTGCATGTAGAATATATATATTTTTTAAAATCTTTTAAAAAATATATATATAGTTGTATTTAATATCAATTTAGTGTCTATTTTCTGTGCTTGAAGTTAATGTTTTAGCTTTTGGGTAACATTTTTAAAGTGTTGTTTTTGAGTTTATTTCCAATTTTTTCATTATTAGCAGGTTGTCAGCTTCAAGGGGAGTTGTGTGGGAAGCAAATTTAATCAATAGTTTGATTATTTTCTAAATATTTTATAATTTTAAATTATAATTTGTTAATTGGACTAATAATGATGCTAATTTGCAATTTTGTAGACTATTGAATTTACATTTGTTATTTATTTTTTCCTTTGGTTAATAATAATTTTTGGGAATTGTTTAACATAATTCATTATTTATGTTTTTAATTAAAATTGCTACTTTTTGCTATTTTAATTAGATAATTACATTGTTAATTATGCCAATTATTTTATTGATGACATTAATTTATTTCTTTTTTAATCAGTTATACTTTTAAATGTCGTATTGTTTTGATTTTGTTTTTGTTGTGAATTGTTCTGTATTATTCCACATTTTATGTGGTTTGCTGGTATTGTAGAGCAGCAGGATAGGGAGTCTTTTTATTGTAATTTTTTACTCTTTTTAATGGGTGCATATTATTTAAATTGGTCGTTTTTTAATCAGTAACTTTTTCGATTTTTTAAGTAATTTAGGGGAGTTTTTGGTTGATTAAGGAATTTATTCAATAAAAATGTGTTTTTTAAACTTTTGAATATGTTTATATTACTGTTTAATGTTATGATGTTTTACATATAATTTATAATAATTATCATAAAGTGTATTAAACTATCCCTACTGTTATTTAGTTTGGAGAGGGAATGGTAAATCTGACCCATGCAAAGTCCAGCACTTTCTCTTCTGTTGTTTCTGGCTTTAGATCAATAGCACACCTGACCCCTTCAAAATCCAACACTTTTCCTATTGTTGCTCAGGTTGTAGTGGGGATAGTAAATCTGCAGGCAGGGGAAGATTGCGGACTGATCCCACAGCTGAGAGTGGCTCCTCCCTGATTGCTCCAGTGAATGCCATCAACCGCTGCTACACTGCACGGCTTTGGACTCACATGCACAAGCCCCAAAAAATACTGGTTGATTTAGTGCTAACTCCAAAGTATTGGAAAGTCCTGGTGTACTTGCTTATATGGCTGCTGTGTGGCCGGGGACGGCGTGGTCTCCTGGCATTGCTTTACAATTCTCTCTGGATTACGCTTGGCGGACTGCATAACAGTCTGAGGATGCCTCACAGCATCATGGCGCCACCGCCCTCTAACATGATTCGCGGAATGAGGGTGTCCCACAATCCTGCAAGAACCCGCGTTGAGCCTAATGCGATGGAAGCAGCTGCGAATGGATCCGGTTTGCATACCCCGCAGTGGAGGGCAGTGTGTCTCTCATGTTGGATGTCCTATCCTAAAGCTGCTGAGATCTGTCTCAGCAGCAAGTCTGCTCCAGGCATGCTCCAAGGAGATGCCACTATTTGGAAAGTAAACTTCGCTAGCGGATGCCCTATTGGCGGTGGCTCCAGCTGGGAGGACCGCTTCACCCACTGCTACTCTGCCTCCAGAATGAAAATTAGAAGCGGGGTTGTGGAGTTGGCAACGATGCTACATTGTGGCAGCTTCTCGTCGATTGCTTCTCACCAGGCTTCATCACAGCCCGCTCCCTGGAGCTCCTTGGAAATCGCTTCAGCTGTAGCCCGGTTACCGACTTAGCAGCTAGCTCTGTGAGTACTCATGGGACTATCACAGGATTCATTACGGGTGGGGACCATGGAGCAATAGAGCATGTAACACTGGGAGATATGCCCAACTCTCAGACAATGCCTGCGCATGTTCGGGACGCCCAGGACTTTGACAGTCCTATATCTTTACCCGTAACCTCGGCCTCTGCTCTTATTCATATGGAGGGTTCTAATAACAGTGAAGATGGGGTTCTGGCTATGAATCTGGGTACTATGGGAAAGACCACCAGAATATCCCCTATTAAAGAGAGACAGGTGGCTTTCTCAAAATAGCCAGGGCAATGCTAAGAAGTTTAATGAGGCATTAAAAGGTTCTCAGCCTGGCAAGTTTGCGGCCTCACGGACTAGGAATAGGACCATAAGCAGTAGCATCAAGGCATCTGGCTGATGTCTAAGGGTGAAGTGAAAGCTTTAATCACACACCTGTCCACTGCTAGCACAGAGGGCCAGCTGCTGAAAAGGGGAGATAAGCAGCATTCCATGGAGGCGTTTCCTACAGTTTCCTCCTGTCCAGATGTCACTTTGCCCCCCGAGATCAGCCTTATTTCTTCAGGTTGTCCCCACTCCAGTCATTCTTCTTCAGGGGCTTTTGTAGATACTTCTGCTAAGCCTGAAGATCAGAAACCATCCCTGCTGGTAATCTTACAGCTAGTACAGGCTCAGCGGGTGAAGGCATAGCAGCATTATGCACAAGTTAGAGCAGACAATGTGATAATCAAGCAATCCAAGCCTGAAGTCACTGGCAAAGTGACTTCTCTCTTTACAGAAATGGCAGAATTACAGCAGCAAAGGGGTACGGCCACTGTAAAATCCTTCGAGAATCATGATCATCATTTAGCACTGGTTCAGACTAAAATCGAAGACTTGGAGAACCGTCAAATGAGGAACAATCTGCTGGTGTTTGGAATATCGGAAGGAAAGGAAGGGAAAGGCCCCCAGCAGTTCATGGTGCCGTTGTTCAAGAAAGCGTTTTCTAATCTTTTGGACTGTGACATGGACTCAAAAATTCAGCAGTCGCATCGGCTCCCTATAAACCGAAATAGAAATGTGGTTTCATCTATTTCCCGGCCGGCGCATTCTCGTCCTCTTCTAGTTTCGGTAATTTCCTGTTGAGGCAGGCAATCTCAATGAACGCTTGTCCAGCCTCACCAGTGGTGGCTCAAGCCATGTCAATTTTTGTCTGCTCAGATCTGTGTAAGCCTACGATGGATAGACATCGGAAGCGTTTCCAACTAATCGAACTCCTGAAGGTGGTTGGGGCTCAAGTGTTTTTGCAAGTGCCAGCCAAGCTCAAGATAATTCACAACAGATGTACTCAGATATGTTCAATGAAACAGGATGCTGCAGTGGTTCTCAGTAATCTCAAGGGTATTCTAACTGAGATCAGGCTCACTGATGCTCTAATGTTTCACTGCCAACTTTTTTTATATAAGTGCACATATGATTGTTCTGGGTTATGCTCTTTTTTTGCTTTGGTCCTATTCAGTTTATTTCTTTCCTTTTCTTTTTTGGGAGTCATGCATGGTAGGTGGGTGTTCAGGGGGCATGGGGATGGTAGTCTCTCAGGGCTGTCTTGTCTACCGACAGCCTCGGGGTGGGGATGATTCCCTTCACTAAATACGGGAGGGGTCCCAGCAACAGGGTGGGGATGGCAGTGTGTGGCGGTGTACTGCAAAGATGTACAACAAAGAATTTTGCAATGGATAGGTTGGCGGTGCGAAGGTGTGAAATAACAAGTCACAACGATCAAATGTGACAAATTGAGTTAATACTTTTAGGGGTAAACATGGAGTTTGGTTTTTGATATTTGATGAGACAGTTCTTTAGGGATCAGAGGTTTTACTGTAATGATTACGTTTAAGTACTTTTGCTGGAATGTTTCTGGCCTTAACTTCTAGCAAATGGCAGTTGGTACGGGAGGAGATTAAGACGTACAGCCCACATTTACTATCATTAACAGAGACTCACCTTGCTTATAAATATCGTCTTTTGCTTAAACCGCTTGGTTATAATATTGCTGTAAGTACATCTCAAACCATCTCCATACCGGGGGTTGCTCTTATGGCAACTAAAAATTTGGAGATTAAGGTTTTGAAAGCTGATTCGGATCCAAGAGATAGATAGGTGATCGCTCAGTTAGTAATCTACGGCCAGAAATGTGTAGTTTGTGCCATCTATTGGCCAAATGTTGATTACCCCGAGATGTTGAATATGCTTTGCCTTGAATTAATGGACTGGCCTGGTGAGATATTGCTAATGAGAGATTTTGATTGTGTGATACTTTACAATATTGATTCTACTAACCACTGAGTTTCTCCTTGAATGGTAAATATGAGGGCATCTTTCCTGGAATTTGCCCACTTGCAAGGGCTAACTGACATATGGAGGGCATTATATCATACAATCCTGGGTTATACTTTTTATTTGTCCCCACACAAGCACTATTCCAGGATAGACATGATTTTTCCTAAAGTGTGTCTTATGCAAGACGCATAAATGACGGTTTGTCCTAAAATTAAGTCTGATCATAATCCCATATTATTGTTAGTAAATATCTCTGCGGTTAGGGGAACAGTGTCAGTTTGAATTTCCTCGTCATCTCCTCACCAAAGCTGACTATTGTTAACATGTATCTAGCTCCCTCACTGAATTTTTGGCTGCCAATAAAGGCATAGCTTCACCGTTGGTGGTGTGGGATACAATGAAAGCTTATGTCAGGGGCATCACAGAGCAGTTAATTTTTAGTAAAAACGAAGGCAAAAAACATTAAGTCAGACAGCTTAGTCAGGCAATTTTACAACTGGAAATATTACATGCGTCAGCTATAAGCTGGGGGTTCTGACGAAGGTGGGTACTTTATTTAAAACTTATTAATAAACGGTTCCTTTTGGGGAAGGTAGATTCCAGCTATTTTAAAAATAAGGCCCTTCAATATGAATATGATGAATAGGTCTGCCGAATTTTGGCACACCAAATTTCAGATCAAAAGGATAAGTGTTTGATTCAACATAATAAAGGTAGGTGCCGGTGGAGAACTCTGCTCCACCCACGGAGTGTGCGGAGATTTGCCTACTCCGCGTTCTCCGCAGAACGCGGAGTAGGCAAATCTCTGCACACTCCGCAGCGGAGCGGAGTTGGCCAGCCCCCGCCTCCACCCCCCTATTAAAAATTAATTCGAAATTAATTAAAACAAAAACAAAAAACACTTACCTGTACTGCGGCATCCCTGGGCTGCCCTCCTCCTCTTCCTCGCCGTCTCTGGTGATCATTGCGAAAACTGCATGCGCTGTTTTCGCAATGATCACCAGAGACGGCGAGGAAGAGTAGGAGGGCAGCCTGGGGATGCCGCAGTACAGGTAAGTGTTTTTTGTTTTAATTAATTTCTAATTAATTTTTAATAGGGGGTGGAGGCGGGTGGCGGAGCCGAGCGGAGTTCCACGGAGTTTGTTCCCAACTCTTTGGACCTCCGCGTAGTCCCGCTCCGCCAGCTCCGCCCAGGGTTAATTTAAGATAGAGGCAGATTGATTCATACCAAACCCCAGGCTATTGCAGAACAGTTTTCCTTATTCTATCAGGAATTATATAGCCAACCTCAAACACCGAGTCTGATTGGGTTCTTGGCATATATTCAGGGTATCAAGCTGCCATGCTTATCGGAATCTCAGGCGTCAGCACTTCAGAAAGATATTGCCTTGGGGAAATTGAAACCGCTCTCGCTGCTCTGTTCTCTGGCAAAACTGCAGGGGAGGACTCTATTTCCTTGGAATTTATTTAAGTGTTCAAGGATACTATAGTCCTCCTGCTTTTAAGTCTCATACAGTGCATTGATAAGGGTGGAGAAGTGCCTGATACTTGGGACATGATGGATATTACGGTATTTGCGAAGAAGGCCAAACATTTATCCCAGGTAGGGACACCACTAGCCACATCATTATGGCAATCACCACTTTTGATGTAGCAGAGAGAATAGGAAAAAAGCTAGGTATGATTTGATTAGACCCCAAGAAGGCTTTTAACCGTGTGATTTAGGACTGTTTGTGGGTAACTATGGGGGGCTTACGGGGTTGGCAGTCAGTACTGTAGATGGGTACAGTCCTTATATAGGACTACTTTTGCTAAGCTTGTTTATGCAGGAATATCCTCAGTGCTGTTCAATATCCAGTGGGGCATCCAGGAGGGATGCCCGCTCTCTCCCCTTTTATTTGCTCTTTATTTGGATCCGTATCTGCAATTACTGCAGATGAATAACAGAATCTTGCCTCTGATTTCTGGAGACTGTGAACATAAGGTTAGCGCATAAGCCTACAATGTCACTATATATTCATAAAATACATCAGTTGTATGAAATGCATAACAGAGGAGGCTGACAGATTCAGAACATTCTCAGGTTATAAGCTAAACATAGCTAAAACTCAACTCCTGTTGAATTTTAAGCCGGCTGAACCAATAGCTGGGGTAGCTTCCTCAGCCACCGATCTGGGCATCAAATTGAGTGCACAGGTTCATAAGATTTTGAAGTTAAACTATGAGCCCTTGCTTCAGTCTGTTATATCTAAACTGAGGTTCTGGAAAATGAATGTTCTACTCAAATTTCTGTATCTATCTCAGGCAATTCCACTTAGGGTCCCAAATTCGTTTTTTAAACAATTAGAAGGCACCATAAGCAGCTTTATTTGCAGCTGCAAGCGGTCTAGGTGTACTTTACACTTATTAAAACTCCCGTACAGGCAGGGAGAATTGCAATTCCCTGGCCGCTTGCGTGACTTGTTTACTCAAGCAGAACCAAATTCATCACTCTTCAATTATCAATTGGCCCTAGGATCTGAATGCAGGCTTTTCCTTTATAGAATTGCAGACCCCAACTACTCTAAGCAGGTGAGATTTAAGTTTATCCAGGATAAATATATGTTCTATCAAGTTAATACATGGGAACACGTCATTGTGGGACAACTAGGCATTCCCGGAGGTTTTTCACAATCCCATTTGCAGGGCCTGGTTAAGATCAGGGGTGGAAACTGTTGAGCAGCTTTATGATGTGAATGGATTTTGCTCGTTTGCTGGGCTCCAAGCTTCTTTTGACCTCTCTTATAACTTCTTTTTCAAATATCTGCAGCTTAGGGATTATTTTCTATCTGGGTGTAAGGCTCCAATCAAGCTTGAAGGCTACGACATTATGTCATGTAAGTTTAAAGCAAGTCGGAAATTCCTAATTAGTAAGATCTATCAAGGGTTTTGTGAGCATAGGATTGATGATGGCCCATTGCTAGCTGCTAAGTGGAGCAAAGCTCTTTCTCGTGAGTTTTTATCATCAGAAATGTATAGTGCTCTGTAGAAAGTGGATGGTTCAGCACACTCCGTAAATCTAAAACTACAGCAATTTAAGATCATTGGCATGTCATATTGTTAGAAATGGGATTTCTGGTTGGCTAGGGCATGCGCCTAAGCCAGGCAGAAACCACCACTCTAGTCAGGGCAAGGGAGTTACATGCTGAAGATAACCCCTGCTCACCCCCTTGGTAGCTTGGCAGAGCAGTCAGGCTTATCCCAGAGGCAATGTGTAAAGCATTTGCGCAACACACTCACACAGCAGGGACACACTAGGCAGACCACAAAAGAAACTCCACACAAGGTTATATAAAAATAGTCTTTGTATTATCCATAAAAGACACCAGAGCATAATCACATATATACACTGTGCCACCTGGCACTAGGTACTACTTTACAGGGGATTATATACATTACAGGGCCAATCGGGCCACTGTCATAACCATTAGAATATACAAGTTATAAAGCAACCAGTTACCACTGGCACATACTGCACTTGGCATAAACACATTATGCATACACCATATTAGGCATACATCCTAAATTACCAGTGCACCACAGTAACACTAATAAGGTGCACACATCACAAAAGGGCCTTCGCCCAACCAAATCATAAGGTGAATACTAGGCCGACTGGCCTTTCTTGGGGGCCCGTCTTGGGCTTCCCCGCAATGCCATTTTCCCAAAGTCAGGGCTTTCCTGGCTGCCGATGCAGCACTCAGTTATGGGCACAATCCTCACATGGGGCGGGGGTGCAACTCACCCTTGTCCTCCCCAACCATGTGTGCCCCACGTTGCAGCTGCCCACGACCTGGCGGTGCAGCTGTATTAACAAAATAGGCACCAATAGTGTGCCCTCCAAGCCCCACTCACCAGGGCTTCTCTTGTGCAGGGGAAATAGGCGGGCACCAACAGTGTGCCTTTTCGAGCCCC
Source organism: Calotriton arnoldi (assembly GCA_963921515.1). Lineage (NCBI taxonomy): Eukaryota > Metazoa > Chordata > Amphibia > Caudata > Salamandridae > Calotriton > Calotriton arnoldi. The sequence goes on from CAWUFW010016295.1 coordinate 93,101, forward strand.
ACTCACCGGGGCTTTTCTTGTGCAGGGAAAATAGGTAGGCACCAAAAGTGTGCCTTTTTGAGCCCCACTCACCGGGGCTTCCCTCTGTGTCAGGTAACAGCCGGCGAGCCTGCTAGGCTCCGTCTTCAGTTGCAGGCATGCGGGGCTCTCCTCCTCCGCACGGGGAGCCCCGCCCACCGCCAGGCACCAACACGCCTGACTTCCTGCCGTTTCTGGGCTTCCTCTGGCCGGCCCTGCCCAAGGTCAGGCTTTCTCTGCCTGACTTCTGTGTTTGCAGCAAGAGCCCACGTCTCGGGCTCCGGGGGCAGAAAAATGCGAAGCGCCCACGACTCGCTTTAGGTGTGCGGACACCACACTTTCCCCACACATAAAAAAATGCCATGGCCCTCTGAGAAGCAAAGCGCCCCCCGCCTGCTCTTGACCTCAGATTGCAGGAAAGGCGGGATGCTCCTCGGGGCTGGATTACAGGGGCAATAAAGACAGAGTGCACATGATGTGCTGGTGAGCAGGAGCCCCCTTTCTTGGGCTCAGGCAATAGAAGAAAAAGCGCTCACCGCACGCTTTCTGCAAATCACCACCTGAAGTCTGGCAGTGATCTTCTCGCGCCAAGCACGTTCCCCAGGGACAAGGGCATTCAGTTCTCCCAATGCAGGGGGAGACTCCAGCATGTACCCTGCGCTGAATCCCAAAGTCACAAAGGGCAGAGCTAGGCCCAGGCAGGCCAGCTCACAGGGCCCACTGGCAGAGGGGGAGTCCTTTGTGGCGGTTCCTCCTGGAGCCCAGCAGTCCTTCAGCTCCAAGTAAGCACCAAGCAGCCCACGTTTCCTGCGGTCACAGTCCAAATATTTATATTACCTAGGTCCTTTGGTCTTCCCCTGGCACAGGACTCTGTGCCCGGTCCAAACCAGTTCTGGGGGGGCACTCACATTTTATTTACAGTGCACAACAACCATCTTTGTTAGTGTAGACTCTGGCCCCAGACACACCACAGAGGGGCGGAGCCAGCATTGTGGAAGGCAGGCCCAGTCCTATTCAGGCCCAAGTGCTACTCCTCCCACTACTCCCAATGCAGATCGGCCGATTCAGCCTAGCGCTGACTCACCCAGCCCCTCTGGAGCAACTGCACCTCCCCAGCCCCTGTCACTCCAGAGCCAGACATGCAATACACAACAGGCAGGCACAAAGACAAATAGCACACAGAAATGCCCACTTCTAAAAGTGGCATTTCTAAAATAGTGATAATAAATCTGCGAACACCATTACGCAGTATTTAATACCACTATTCCAAACATACCAAACTTGATCACGCTACTCCTCTCATGTCAAGAATTACCACTGAAACACATATCAGGGAATCCCCAATGCATTCCTATGAGAGGGCAGCCTCACAGTAGTGAGAAACCAAAATGACTGTTTGTCACTGCCAGGACATGCCACACAGTTAAGGCACATGTCCTACCTTTTACCCACAGCGCACCCTGCCCATAGAGCTAGCTAGGGCCTACCTTAGGGGTGACTGATATGTAGTAAAAGGAGAGTCACAGATGTGGCAACCACTTTATGTGCCATGTCACAACGGCAGGCAACCAAATCATAAGGTGAATACTAGGCCGACTGGCCTTCCTTGGGGGCCCGTCTTGGGCTTCCCCGCAATGCCATTTTCCCAAAGTCAGGGCTTTCCTGGCTGCCGATGCAGCACTCAGTTATGGGCACAATCCTCACATGGGGCGGGGGTGCAACTCACCCTTGTCCTCCCCAACCATGTGTGCCCCACGTTGCAGCTGCCCACGACCTGGCGGTGCAGCTGTATTAACAAAATAGGCACCAATAGTGTGCCCTCCAAGCCCCACTCACCAGGGCTTCTCTTGTGCAGGGGAAATAGGCGGGCACCAACAGTGTGCCTTTTCGAGCCCCACTCACCGGGGCTTTTCTTGTGCAGGGAAAATAGGTAGGCACCAAAAGTGTGCCTTTTTGAGCCCCACTCACCGGGGCTTCCCTCTGTGTCAGGTAACAGCCGGCAAGCCTGCTAGGCTCCGTCTTCAGTTGCAGGCATGCGGGGCTCTCCTCCTCCGCACGGGGAGCCCCGCCCACCGCCAGGCACCAACACGCCTGACTTCCTGCCGTTTCTGGGCTTCCTCTGGCCGGCCCTGCCCAAGGTCAGGCTTTCTCTGCCTGACTTCTGTGTTTGCAGCAAGAGCCCACGTCTCGGGCTCCGGGGGCAGAAAAATGCGAAGCGCCCACGACTCGCTTCAGGTGTGCGGACACCACACTTTCCCCACACATAAAAAAATGCCATGGCCCTCTGAGAAGCAAAGCGCCCCCCGCCTGCTCTTGACCTCAGATTGCAGGAAAGGCGGGATGCTCCTCGGGGCTGGATTACAGGGGCAATAAAGACAGAGTGCACATGATGTGCTGGTGAGCAGGAGCCCCCTTTCTTGGGCTCAGGCAATAGAAGAAAAAGCGCTCACCGCACGCTTTCTGCAAATCACCACCTGAAGTCTGGCAGTGATCTTCTCGCGCCAAGCACGTTCCCCAGGGACAAGGGCATTCAGTTCTCCCAATGCAGGGGGAGACTCCAGCATGTACCCTGCGCTGAATCCCAAAGTCACAAAGGGCAGAGCTAGGCCCAGGCAGGCCAGCTCACAGGGCCCACTGGCAGAGGGGGAGTCCTTTGTGGCGGTTCCTCCTGGAGCCCAGCAGTCCTTCAGCTCCAAGTAAGCACCAAGCAGCCCACGTTTCCTGCGGTCACAGTCCAAATATTTATATTACCTAGGTCCTTTGGTCTTCCCCTGGCACAGGACTCTGTGCCCGGTCCAAACCAGTTCTGGGGGGCACTCACATTTTATTTACAGTGCACAACAACCATCTTTGTTAGTGTAGACTCTGGCCCCAGACACACCACAGAGGGGCGGAGCCAGCATTGTGGAAGGCAGGCCCAGTCCTATTCAGGCCCAAGTGCTACTCCTCCCACTACTCCCAATGCAGGTGGGCCGATTCAGCCTAGCGCTGACTCACCCAGCCCCTCTGGAGCAACTGCAACTCCCCAGCCCCTGTCACTCCAGAGCCAGACATGCAATACACAACAGGCAGGCACAAAGACAAATAGCACACAGAAATGCCCACTTCTAAAAGTGGCATTTCTAAAATAGTGATAATAAATCTGCGAACACCATTACGCAGTATTTAATACCACTATTCCAAACATACCAAACTTGATCACGCTACTCCTCTCATGTCAAGAATTACCACTGAAACACATATCAGGGAATCCCCAATGCATTCCTATGAGAGGGCAGCCTCACAGTAGTGAGAAACCAAAATGACTGTTTGTCACTGCCAGGACATGCCACACAGTTAAGGCACATGTCCTACCTTTTACCCACAGCGCACCCTGCCCATAGAGCTAGCTAGGGCCTACCTTAGGGGTGACTGATATGTAGTAAAAGGAGAGTCACAGATGTGGCAACCACTTTATGTGCCATGTCACAACGGCAGTAAACTGCGCGCGCAGGCCCATGCAATGGCAGAGGCCTGAGACAGGTTGGAAAGGCTACTTTGGTGGGTGGTGCAAGCAGCGCTGCAAGCCCACCAGTAGCATTTAATTTACAGGCCCTGGGTATATGAAATACCACTTTACAAGGGACTGACAGGTAAATTAAATACGCCAAACAGGTGTAGACCAATCTTACCATGTTTACCATAGAGAGCACATGCACTTTACACTGGACAGCAGCGATAAAGTGCCCAGAGTCCTAAAACCACCAACACCAGGTCAGAAAAAATACCAGGAGGAAGGCAAAAAGTTCAGGGATGACCCTGCAAAAAGGGCCAAGTCTAACACATATTATACACTGGAGAAATTCAGGAGGTAGGGTGGGAACCCTAACGCTGATAAAACTTGCTGCCCTAAGTGCAGCTGCCATGTAGTTCACATTCTTCACATGTTCGTTACATGCCCTGCTCTCCAGGAGTTTTGGGATGGGGTGACTCAGCTGATAACATCATGTCTTGGTTGAGAAACACAGTTTACCCCTAAGGAGATACTGTTGAGATATAGAATGGAAAATGACTCTGGATGTAGGCAGCTGTTGTCTATAATCATTGTGTCTGCTAGACTATGTATTGCGAGATCTTTTGTGTACTCCATCTCGCCGCAGGTCACTGAGTGGTAGGTAGCTATTCAGAAAATACACGACTCCGAACAGGCTTTGGCAAGAGCAGGGGGAATCCGTTCACTTAAGAAATTTGATAGAACATGGGCGGGGTATAACTGGGACCCATAGATTAATGTTTAATAGTAATATTATTCAGGCTACAACAGATTTAATGGTTTATCTTCTGTATTATGGTACTTTTCTGGCTCTCTATCTGCCTGGTATATGTTCCGTTATTTCTTTTATATCTTTTTTTGTACCTAGAATGTTGTTTCATCTTAGTGGGGTAGGTTATTTTATTATATATCAATGTGTACCCAATTGCTTGTTATAGGGTTTATTTCCCCATCATTTTTCCTTTTTTTGTATGGTATACTTGTTTTGATTGATTCTGACTTAATGAAATAAAAATTATTTCAAAAAAGAAAACCAAAGGATAGTAAATCTGACCTCTCAAAAGTCCAACGCTTTCCCTACTGATGCTGAGGATTGAGTGTGACTGGTATATCTGACCCCTAAAATTTCAACACTTTCCCTTCAGTAGTTTAGGTTGGGTGAGCATAATACAGGATGTCCTTCTAAACTACACAGGTTTCCTACTGTTTTAAGTTAAAAAAGGAGTAGTCATTTGTTTATTTTTCAGAATGTTTTTTCTTAATTTGTTTGGTGAATTTGGATGTTAATTGTGTTTTTTATTTTATTTTAATGGTGTTTGATTGTTTTATATGTATATTTCATGTTTATTCCAATTGTGATGTAGCATTTAAAATATTTATTTCTATTTTTGTAGGAGTTATATCTATTTTTGCTGATTGTTTCAGTTTATTTTCAATTATTATTTTTTTTAATGATGCTTTTTGGTTTATTTTTTTAACTAGTTTGTGATGTTATTTTACAGTCTTATCTTATTGAAATGAAGAAATCCATTTTATTCAGTAAATTTGGAATTAATATTATTTTTAATAAAGTGTTTAAAAAACATAGCTGTAATTATTTAGTGATTAGATTGTATACTTGTAATTTTTTCAGTTGTTTAGTATAAATGAGTATTATATATATTTTGTGTTTAGTTGCTAATAATAGTTTTCATTTTTGTAAAAAATAATTTTATTTTATTAGATATTATTCATTATGTACAGGCAGACAATACATTTATATTAAAGTATTATACTTTTTGAAAATGCACTACATTTATTTGATTTTTTTTATCTACATATATGTTAATATTTTTTAAAGTTATTGTATTTATATATATACATTAAATTTAGATATTCTCCATATTTAGCGCATTATTTGTGTAGACATTATTTTTTATTTTACCCTGTAAGTATATAAACTGGATATTTACTACCACAATATTTTTACAGCAATATTTCTGTATTGCTCTATTTTTGACCATAATCTTATGTCATAGTAACAATTAGACCATCAACTGGCTCTTCCGCTAGCACCGTTGCCACTAACTTGCTCTTCTGCACTTTCCACTCTCCACTGAGCCCTGATGCCTTTTGCCACCACCTCTAGGATAGGAAAAAGCTTGGTAAAGGTGAGGCCGGGATAGAGAAACCCATGCCTCACTGCTCCACTATGGTTCAGCTGTATATTTATTTTTAAAATGAAAAATGAGTGTGGCGCCGTTAAAAAAGAAAATGGAAAGTAAAATTCCATCCTGGGATTGTTTTGATTTAGTGAGTCAAACTAACTTTTCAACAGCCAACCATAAATTGCACTGCAAAAATAAATGCTCATAACCTCCCCACTAGTGAAACAGATGCAATTACACATGTGGTAAACCATCCTATAAATTACCCTTGCAACCTTATCAGAGACATCAATGAAAAGAGTTTAATTAATTGTTAATTTATTTGACTATGCATTGGTCTTTAATAACATTGTGTTCCTAGATGTTGTTATTGATTGGTGTCATATTGAGAGGTCAAAAGCATTGCATTTGGTGCATCGATGTTATGGATTGTGATCCTACCCATTACTTGCGAGTTTCAGTGGTTTTGCATTTTTAATTGGTAACCATAACTGGACTTTACCGGTAGTTTTTAGGTTCATTTCTGCGTTGCTTTTAAACATATGTTAAGGTGTTACAACAAAGCCAACAATACCTTCACTTTGACCTTTGGTTTTCTTAAATGAACTTTTAGGGTTTGTTGACCCTATACAGTATCCAAGACTTTCCTATCTGAACCAGCGACCAAGCCCTGTGGCGCAAGGCCTTTGATCATGCCAGTGGTGGTTCACAGCAGACTCTGGCTTAGCCCTCTGTGCACATCGAGCCTCTGCTGTGCACAGACTTTGGCTGTGCACAGCAGGAGTGTGCTGCAGGGACTGGCAGGGGAGGTCAGGCCCTGCCCTTAACTTTCCCCAGGCAGCCAACACCCACTGGGCATGCCTAGACAGGTCTGTCCCCCCACACCTATCCTTGCCACAGGCGTGCAACCTCTACTGCACATGGACTTGGCCCATGTGCATCAGAGTTAACCAAGCCAAGCAGCACATAGCCTTTGGCCATGCGCAGCGAGGGTTGGGTGCAGTACCTGTCCTCTGGCCAGGACCTGTGTCCAACCCTTCACAGGCAACCAAATGTGACTATGCAGGCCTTTGCATGGTTGGCTTCCTATACGCACCACACCACACATGTGCAAACCCTGTTGAGCATGGCTTTCAGTCAAGTGCAATAGTGGTTGTCTGCAGGGTCTGGCATCGAGCCTGTCCCTGCAGCTAACCCCCACAGCATGTGCCTTTTAGCTGAGCGCACCGGGGGTTGGCCTCTGGCCTGGTCTCTGGCCAGGTCCTGCGACAAACCCTCTGCAGTCAGCCAACGCTCACTGTGCAGGACTTTGGAGGTATGGCCACCTGCAACTTTCCCACCATAGGCAAGCAAACTCTAGTGTGCATGGCCTTTGATTAAGAGAAGCAGGGGTTGCAAATGGGCCAGACATTTAGGCTGGACAAGTGCTCTTAACTCCACAGGCAGTGTGCAGGCCTTTATCACCATGAACAGTGGAATTTGTAGTGGCCCTCTGCACCCATCCTGTGACAGGCATGCAACCCCTGTTGTGAATGGTCTTTGGCAGTGTGCAATGGCAGTTAGTTGCAGGTCCTGACATCCAGTCAGGCCCTGAGCAGAATCCTCTGTGGGTGGTTAACCCCAGTTTTGCAGTTTTTAAAAATCATTATGTGAAGTTTAGAGATACTCATCTTTCAGACTCTGCCACCCCCTGGTTTGAGCCCAAGAAATTCTGTAACTAAACAGATATCTTTCTATTGAACAAGGACAAACTGGTCTAGAACATCAGAGTAACAAATGCATGCTATGACAAACAATATGGTGCACTTTAAAAGCAAACGGAGGCCCTGATTTAGTCCATGGTGGGCAGCCCGGCGTGCGTGATGGTGATAGAGGTCATCTCCTCCGCCACCCCAGCCAGACTGCTGCCTGCCAAATTACAAGGTTTCTGCTGACCCTGCATTGATCGCAATGGCTTTACAGGAGCTGACACATGGCAGCTCCTGTGAAGGCACTGAGGGGCATATTCTCAAGGACTTATCGCCGATTTATCGGCACTTTAGCACCGCAAAAGTGGCGATAGATTTATCACTCTATTCCCAAGCTGGTGCAAACTGCTGATATTGCCAGTTTCCCAACAATAGCTGCCGCAAAAAACATCGCCACGGATGAGAGCGACAACTAACGCTAATGATATGCAGAGTAGGCGTTCCTGTGCAAAAACGCACAAAAACACCACTTCGCCACATTCTCAATGACCAGTCAGATCTGTGATGCGAACCAAGAACAGGCGATAAGGCGCGTTAGCAGCAGGGATTAAACACCTGCCTTTTACTGGTGTTAAGCAGGACGACCAACTGCAGTAGAAAGAGAGCCCAGCCCAGAGCCACATCTGAAGACCAACAGATGCCGTGGAGACACTGATCATGCAGCTCGGAGACCCAAGAGGGCCACAACACCCACGGCCACAACCCCCAGGACCCCCCCCAGGATTACCACCTAGGCAGTGCAGGACAGCAGACGACCCTAAAACGCACCAGCCCCAGAGACTCAACGCCAGAGGAAGCCATTGGCCAACACAGGCTCAAAAGGACAACCAACCTCCATATCCTGACCCACATTGCCCACAGGCTGACGGTACCAACACAGCGGACAACCTACATCCCCCCGCAGACAAAGCTGCTAGCTGTGCTGCACCTGTTGGCCCCTAGTACCTTCCAACCAACAACTGCCGGAGTCGGAGGAGTCACACAGGCAGCCCCATCAAACTCCCTCACACGTCATGGATGCATGTCCACAAAAGCAATGGCGGGCCCCTGTATCCGCACCACACGATAGTTCCAATTGGTAGTGTACCTGCGCAACCAACCCCAATGCCAGCCGTGCTAGACGCCTCCATGCCCCATACCCAATATCGTAGTAACCGAAATGTGGTTGCGCCAGGTCATTAAGTCCAGTAGTCAACAGTAGTGTAAAAACAGAACTTTATTACAAATACACAAACAAACAAAACGAAAAGCTCAGCCAACGCGTTCCATTCCCAACGGGGAACTTCAACAGGGCAACGTGTTTTCAGAAACCTGTGGAAGAAATGGTGACAATGGTCAAACTTCCGTATAGTCACATGCCTAATCTGGTACAGTGTACTGCACTTGGACAAACCGGAATGCTCACAGGCCTGATAAACCATGCATGAGAAGACCGTAACAGAACTACGTGTGGCCGTAACCGTCGTAGGAATGAAGAGGAAGGTAACGACCACACGAACTGCTCTTACGGTCACATCATGCAGGACTCATCATACCTGAAAGCATCACGGTGTGTGTCAGCTCGATACCACTGCCCCTCACCCCCCCCCACACTGCGCACGAACATCTTGAGACCACGCAAGGGAACTACGCCATAGCACGTGTTGGGGGCAATTCACAGCACACGTGTACGACTAGTGCCCCCTGCCGACACTGCACACAAGCACAGCAACAGCAACCACATGCATGCCATCAATGTGCAGACAGAAGTGGACCATCGTGGCCTGCCCACTAACATCGTCGCAAACTCCCCAGGCAGTGTGCATGATTCCCACATGTCCGCAAGTCTGCCACCAACCAGCGCTTTGAGGATGGCACCAATGGTAATGCACTGCCCATCGGCAAGTACCAACTGAACACACCACACACCTCAACTCCACAATCCCACAACTTACAACTGTGGGAATACACACGTCGCAAATCCACCACCAAAGTGACTACTGCGTGTGTCTCAGTCTCCGCCACAACCTGCCCATAGGCCTACACACACGTGGCCGAACACCTTCAACGGGCACATTCACACTGGAGACGAGGTGGCTACGTCCCAAACCAACTTGCGCACATCACGTCATCGCATGCAGGGTCGTGTCTGCCAGGGCTGCCCCCCCACCCAGCCACGAGGCCGCCACCATGACCGGTGGTGCCTGCGCGATCCTGTGTGCCTGCTGCACCCCGGCCCTGGTCCCCAGACCGGTCCGCGCCCAGCGATGACTGCCCGCCCCTGCACACCCAGGCCTCAATGCTCACCTGCCACCACCAGCGTGTTTCCAAGAGGGCCCTCCACGTGCTGGTGCAACCTCCTCAGCCGGTCGCTGGTTTCCGCGCCACAGACCCCCAGCGCACCCTGCAACACCGCACCGTGGAGTCATGTGCGTGCTGACTGCTGCCTGCGCGTACCCTGCGGTCCAGCAGGGCACACTGTTCAATTTGAGTCTTGATTCGCTGGACGCCGTATCGAGGCCAACGCATCATCGCAGGCTGCACACCCGCTCAGCTCTTCAGGTGGGCCTTACTCAGTGCAATGCAAGTCATCGCCACGTGGCGGTAGGCCCCTGCCAGCCGCAGTGCAGCGGGTGCCACTAACCCTGTGGAACACAAGTCATCGCCACGTGGCGGTAGGCCCCTGCCAGCGGCAGTGCAGCGGGTGCCACTAACAGACCCCTCATGACTGAGTTCCGTGGATGCGGACGCCATCATGTCATCTCCGGCAGTGGGGGATGTGATGTGCTAGGTCCCTTTTATTGGCAGGGTCACATGCCCTGTGATGCCTGTGCTGGATGGGTGTGGTGTGGGTGTTAACCAGCCCTCAGGGAGTGGCTGTGGCATGCTGACAACTAGACCAGTGATCAGCAGATCACTACAGGGAAGACTTGGGACATGTAGCTTTGTCCCCCCCCCCTGAGCGTAAGCGGAGTGGTCTGGCCTGGCATATGCCAGGGCAGCGTAGGGGTGGGAACAATGAGCCCGGGGCTCTGGGCGTGCTTCAGTTCTGGGCTGGACAAGGAAGTAACTGATGCTTGTGTCTCTGTTGTAGTGTCTACGCCACATGGACCGCAATCGGCAATGTTGCACCCTGTGACTCAAGTCCCACGACATGTGCAACATGGATGTAAGGGGGAATCACTGACCCTACATTCATCCATACTTTCATACTTGTATGATCAAAGACATGACTCATCTGTGCGATTCTGAATGTTTAATGCACATCCAGTGGAGTGTTGCAGCTGGAGCAGTACAGGGCCATGCAAACCCCACTTCACATTATTGGCCCATGGAGGGCCAGCCAGAGTACTTCAGGAATAACAAGTACATTGGAAGAGGAAGAGTTCAGTCCGCAGTCTGATCGCTGTGTCTCATTGGTAACCAAACAGAATATGGCAGTCCATGTCGAGGTCCAAGGTGAGTGTCGCAGAGTGTATCGGAGGACAGTGGAAGGTGATGATGCAAAGGGCAGAACCAAGCAGAAACAGGCCATATGGCGGAGATGAATGCTACTGCCTCCTTCTTACCAGTAAGGTTGATTCACCCGCATCTTCGTCCTCTGATGTCACATGTGCCTCACACGTGGGTGGTGGTGGAATGTCGGCAGCACTGTGTGCCACTGACACATCGGGGGGCCGGAGGCGGATTGCCTGCCGCACTGGGAGGCACTGACACATCAGGGGGCGGAGATGTGAATTTTGAAGCAGCAGCAGCGTTCATCTGCGCAAGGCCTTGAGGCAGCAATGCCATGACGATGTGCTGCAGGGCATGGAAGGTCCCAGCCACCTCTCGCTGGTGTGCAGCCGTGGCAGCCATTATTTCCGCCGTCATCCGCTCCATGTTCTCCATGAGCCCCCGCATCTGTCCCAACTCCCGGCTGACATCGCTGGAGCCACTCTGACTGGACAGCTGTTCTTGTCTCAGTATCATGACTCCAGCGATGTCAGCCATGGATCATTGGAGAGCATGGAGCGGACTGTGGGTGTCCGTTAGGGATTGTAAGTGGTCCCTGATGGTACTCAGACACCCATGTATGGCATCAAGTTTTGCTGCCATGAGGTCGAACCCCACCCGCACCTGATCAGCCATCTTCTCCTGGACCTCTAACACACGGCGTTGGAAGGCCATGTGTTGTTCGTGGGGGTCCTGGGAGACAGCTGGGGTGGTAGGTGCTTCCTGCTGTGTGGTCTGTGCAGGGGGTGGGGTCTCCTTGATGCAGCTGGGCTGCCCTGCTCCTGGAGGTGGGGTGCCGAAGCTGTCAAAGAGGGTTTGGAGGGCTTCGGTGTCGATGTCGGGGATATCCTCATCGTCATCAGTGAAGAGTTGTTGGGGCTGCTCTGCAGGAGGTGTTGGTGCTCCCTCTGCAATGTGAAGGGGAGATGCAGTATTACATTGTGTTCACATGTTTGTTGTCGCATTGTACAAGTTCACATGCAGACTGCATGGCAATGTACATTGTGACTGTTTAGGAGGAGCTGCCTATTTGATGCGGGACAGTGGACATTTTGTCAACATCACCGATATGTGTTTGTACTTGTACATTGACATCTCACATTTCCCTGCTATGCCAAATGTGATTGGCCAGTTTCTATGCACAAGCGGCACCTATTGTGTCCTCTGTCCTGTTGTAGACGTGTTGCAGTTTGTACCACATTGTTTTCAATGCTGATGTGCTCTAAATGTCATGTGTGTGTGCTGCATTTTGAGAGAGTCGCCCCTGCAGCTCTGATTTTGCTGCCCCTTGTCCCTTTCAGGCGGTGTGCATTTGACTTCTGTGCCCATACAGTACTGAGATGTTGCAGACTTGGGTGAATTTGGGTCTTGGTGGGAGTTGGGACTCTGGGGCATGGTTTGTCCGCAGATGTGTTGTTGACGTCAGGGGTTGTTTGTGCAGGTGGGTGTGTCAGAGTGTGAACTGCTCCTTTACGGATGTGGTCCACACTCAGCCACCTCAGTGTGGTGGCATGCACCATGTCATGATGATCGGACTGCAGCCATGCTAATCGTCATGCAGTGTCACTTGCATTGTCAGTGTGGCTCACGGACCCGCAGCTTTGCTGGGTTCAGCACATGTGCATGGGTTGGTTGTGAGATTGGTGATGTGTGGGTAGGGCCCCCTCTGGGCACATAGTCGACAGGGGCCTACTTGCTGTTTCTAGGTGTGCTGCAGTGTGCCAAGGGGATCAGGGGCATGATCCAGAGTCATTGTGGGTGTGCACTGTGCTCCGCTTGATTGTGCATGTGTGCCATTGTGCCCATTTCCCCCCGTCCCCCTAGTCCCTGGTCATCACTCACCCTGTTGCTGTTGTGTCAGGTCATGTTGAGCAGTGTCCGGTCCCCCAACTCCTGATATTGTCTCCCACTGATGACTGTGGACACCATTTCCTCCATCTCATCCAGCTCCTCCTGTGGCGCTGGACTCCCACCTCCAGTCTGCATTGCTGCCTTCTGATTGTTGGCGAGTTTCTGCTTGGTCTTGCGCTTCACATCATTCCAGCGCCTCTTGAGCTCTTCCATTGTCCTCCTCAGCACTCCGACTGCATTCACCATGTCCAGGATGGACTGCCATGTTGCATTTTTTGTTGCCAATGACACAGTGGAGGTGACGAACAGTTGTTGATGGTGTTCTATCACCTCTGTGATCAGGATCCTGTTTTCCTGCGGACTGAACCGCGTCTTCCTCTTCTTCTTGTCCTTGCCCTTCCCTGTCCCCGAGGTCCAAGGCTGCTCCTCCGGGGGTCTTGTGGGGTTCTGGCCGTCCTCTGTACCTGCTCCGGCTGCCTCCATTGTGCTTCGGTGTAGTTTGGTTTTTGTTTGTGGTTTTTTTTTCTGCTTTTGTAGTGGTTTTTCCCGCCTGACGTGTGTGATTTGCAGGCCTGGCGCTGCTTTTCGCTGATTGTCTTATCGCGGTTGGGCCCATCGGAACTTTTTTCGCGTTCGGGTTTGGATTTTCATCACCGTCCCGGTAATGTTATCGCGGACATTTGAGGCGTTATCGGGAGACTATCGCATGTTACCGCCGTGTTGAGAATACGACGTTAACACAGAGTTATTTTCCCGCGATAGACAGCGATATGAAAACTTGCGTTAACCTATTTTGGCGATGTTTATCGCACGCTCTTGAGAATATGCCCCTGAGTGTTTTGTGTGCAGCTTCTGCCTTTTAGGTGTCTGCACACCAAACTTTTTTGTTTTTCAGAAACACTCTAACAAAGGAGGAGTTTGTTTCTGAAAAAACAAAAAAGTCAAGGCCCTCACACCTGTGAGTTTTCTCTCAGGGCGTGGGGGGAGCTCATTATTTTTTTCTGTTGGTGGTGTTTAGAAAAAAAGGACATCAGACTATCTGCTCTAAAAAGGAAGGGCGTATAATACCTTTACCCCGACGAACCCTACTCCATCAGAAGCAGCTTCGACAAAAACCAGACAGTCTCTATGACTAAAAAGGAGCAGGCAGACAGGGTACATTTCTGATGAAGTACCCTGTCTGCCAAATGTTAAATCAGACCCAGAGACTTGTCATTTAAAACCAAGGTTTTGACCCAGAATGTTTGTATAGCACAACTAACAGAAGTGAATTTCACAATCATGGCTTAATTGGCAGCATGCAAACTGTTACTTACAAAGCAGTCCATGAGGAACTTACTCATGCCTAACCTAGCCAGTCTAGCTTCTGGCCTCAGCTCAGAACTCTGCCCTATTTATCTGAACACTTCAGTTCATGTAAAAGAAACATCGTCTTTTTGTGTTTTCAGGTGTATAGAAAACCTCTAAAAGGCACAAGCTCTGCAATATTGAAGCAGGTCAAGTAGCAGTTACTCTGTTTCTTGGAAACAGTCAAATATTGCTACCGTGCATGATAAATCTCAGTATTTATTCCAGAAAGTCTATCTCTGACCAGATTGACAGGTTTAATCAAAGGCTGCATTTCAAGTATGGATTTGTTTCTATATTCCTGATGACTAAGGGGCCCATTACGATGGCGGGCGGAAGCACAACCGCCGTGCTGGCGGATGCAGAAACCACCAGTTACCGCCGGCACGCAGCAGTCCACACGCCCGCCCAATTACGATGCGAAAAGCAGGCCAAACACCGCCGGCAAGCCAGCAACACCGTCCGCCATCAAAGTGCGCCCGCACACGTAGCGGCGCAGCACAACTGACACACACCGTCCGACGAAACACGTCCCGCCCGGCGCATAAATTACGATGCCGCAAACAAACGGCTCCCACGGCAAAGAGACACCGCACGTGAAAGAGAGGCGGAAACACGGACGCAGAGCACGGACAACGAAGAAGCGGCACCCCGGGCATGAATCCAGCACTGCAGGCCCTTCCCATGCTTCTGCTGATGCACCACCAAGGACGCAACGTACCGCGGAGACGCAGGTAGGCACACACACAACAAGTGCACGCAAACAGCGCACACAGTGCAAGGGCGGAAAAGCGGACAACCCCCCACCAGCGCGTGCACACCACACATCCACCATTGCATCCACATATGACACACAGGCCAAATCCTAACATCGCGGAACACATGTGTACACACCACCTGGGACTAGGAACCAACCACCCCGTCACGGCCACAAAGCGCCGATGGCGCCGCCACACATGCGCACAACGCAGAGGCCAACCGCAGCGCCATGCATGCGTCGCACACAGACACAGGGACACAACCAAGCAGCACACACATCAGCCCCACCCCGAACGCACATGACACGTGACAGGCCGGCCACAGACATGTCCCCAACGCCCAATTCACGGACAACACCCAACGCCACACAACCGACGCACACATGTCAGTGAAGACACGCAACTGCAGGACACACCCCAGTGTAACAAACATGGCGTAGCACACAGCGGCGGCAACACCAACTAGGAGAAGCAGGGCCCCTTCGGGAAGAGGAACGCCAGTACCACATTGAAAAACCCATACCACCCTGCACATATGAACAAGACACATGAAACGGAACACCAAAGAGCCCGGGGACCGACAACAGGTGGCCCAAGAATAACATCCACACACAAGGCCCAACGCAGAGCGGAAAGGCAGCCTGCCGCCCACACAAGGGAGAGCAGACAGCACTGAATGACCTTCCATTCCAACACCGAAACCACAGCCCTACGAAAGAAGCCGGTGAATACAGCCATTGTCCAAGAATAGACCAACACAGGCATGCCGAGGAGACCGAGCACAGGGCAGATAGCGCATATCACAGAAGCACACAACGGACGGGGAAGAAAGAAGAAAACACTCCCCCATGTCGGCCACATGCAAGTTAATTGGAAGGAGTCACACAGCACTGACCTTGAACTGTCTGAGAAGCATGTGGGAAGAGGGCCCGTGTCCTCCAAACAAGCCAACAGAACACAAGTCCTGTCTCCCCACGACTACACAGAGCTCACAGCAACCCCGGAGCGTGCACATTGCAGACTGCACACACAGCCGGAGCACGCCACCTCTACGAACCGCTGCGAAATGGCAACCGCAACACACCTACCCAACTACGCCGAACAGCTCAAGCTGTACCAAACCAACACGATACATACATTGGGATGCGATCTCCTGTCCCTGCTGAACGTAAGTTACCGACTGACTTACCGCATCACATTGTTCAGCTGCGTCATGCCCGTCTTCTACTGTCGGAGGTGTCCCTACCAGCATCCCGTCGAGATATGCCTCTCCAACCCGGCATGTCTGAAGGCAGACCTGCTACCACTACTCCTCCCTCTGGACGCACACGACAGGGCCTGCTCTGCCTATGGGGGCATGGCGTATGTGGCCAACATCGCACGCGCACTGAAATGGAACCACTGTGCCTCCACACGACGGATCATCGAGAACAGCTACATCGAATGTCACCCAGCATGCCCCATCATGGTCCTCCAAGGGACAACCTACGAACAACACCTTGACAGCCACCATCCGCTTCATTGGCTGGCAAACATGTACACCACCAATGACATGGAAGCCCTGCTGGACGGCATCGCATACCTGACAACCTGTAAATACGTCGGACCACAACGCAGGTTCCCGAGTGACCTATGAAGTCCAACCCCGCACCCATGCTCAGCTTCCGCACGGACTGGCCAGTCACCACCACAACAGCCATACCAAACGACCGGCAACTGTAACCACACCATCAACGACATCGCCATGACATCGGATATGACCGGGACATGCACACTGTTCCCCATCACATCCAGGAACACCGCATGCATCGTGGGAGGCAGTGGCATGGGCTCTGTGCATCGCACCCACATGGACGGAACTGCACGAACAACCAGGACACGACATGGATCCAGCGCACATGGACACACACACCGCTCAGTGGACATGAATAGGTCGCCTGGAGTCTGTGGGTGCTGCACCCCTCCCACCCCCGCCCCGGGAATCCCATACCAGGACCTTTGCATGGACGACAAGTGCATACAACAACAACACGACCCCAGTGACTGTGACATGTCCAGTAACCACCACAGTGCAACAACAAGTGGCACGCCGCTGCATGCACGCAAGCACATGCCCTGATGTCATCTCACATGCACGCGTGCATGAGGAACAACCGCAGCAAACCTGTCACATGGAACTGAGATGGACTGTGCCCATGATGCCGAGCGGTCTGGTAGGCTACATGTATACCGTCTGTGTCAAAGTCCGCAGCTCCGCAGCTATACGTAAATGTACATTAGCACAGCCTTGGCCAAGCAGATGTAACCCCACACCCTATCCCATTTGTAATCATGCTCAGTATATCCTCAACATGTATTCCGCTGCCAGTAGTGTCCACTATACTGCATCACAGAGGACAGAAGACTCAATATAATGTTTGAAACCAAAACTGTCTCCGCTGACTCATTTCACAAGTACGAATGAGAGAGGATGAGAGTATGTGAAGTACACGGCAGTCGTGACATGACCATGTAGTCCACTGGTATTGGATGTCAACGCAAATGAGTAGCACTACTGTGGAAGACACACATGTGTCGTGTGAAGTCGTATGGACGCAGTGCTCAGGTGGGTGGGTGCGACGGGTAGATGCGCACATGCCAAGTTGGAGCACGCCGTGTTGGGAGGGGTCATGAACAGTACACCACCGCTTCCCTGGGCATTGTGAGAGGACACCTGTCGGGGGGAGTGAACACGTGTGTGCACAGCAGCCGGGCACACGTACAAAGCGGTACCAGGCGCACCTCAGCCCACCCTCTGTGGACAAGCTGGATCCTGTTGTGCGCCCGCCATGCCCCTTGACAAGGCACACACAGCCCCAGTCGACCAGGTGTAACCCCAACATAGTCAATCCGCACAGGCGATACAGGGCACGGGATGGCAGTGGAGCATGGTGTGTGAGAGGTCTCCTCGCGCTCCTCCTGGTCATATCACGCAGGCAATAGAACCTCAACGTCTAGCATGGCACAAGTCAAATGGAAGTGTAGGGGGGACGCACCACAGCACGAGCAGCACTGACGTCACGGGAGGTGGCTCGCACCATCCCATCCATTGCCCATCATACCAACCACGACACATGCCATTGCGACTAAGTGCAAGCGCGTGCGCCACCACCCCCGAGCCCTCCCCAGAGAGGCCAAAGAGTGAATGTGTGGGCCAACAGCCACAGACGGACGCGGCCTGGCCGCAAGGGCAGCCACAGCCACTGGGTGTCGCAGGTGGCGGATACGGAAGGCGAAGACTGTGATGCATAGTCCATGCAGGCCGGGTCTCCATTTGGGGCACCACGCAGGTGGACGGCGTCCCGCCACACATCATACCCTGAGACAGCCCACTCGTGCAACTGGACCCACACATACACTCCTTGCCCTCTCTGGTGCGAGCTTGGGGCTGCCTGTGCAAGCGCTAGCCTCGCAGGTGAGCATGCATATTGGGGGGCGAGGGGAGGACATGAGGGCTGGGGCGAAGATGACTGTATCACTGTCAGTTAGTACAAGGGATGACCCAGATGTGGAAAGGAAGAGACGTGTCCCGTGTGTACTGCAACTAGTCGCCAATCCAACTACCCCCCATGTCCGGAATGTAAGCCCGCACCTAGGCCCGCCCATCCGCCACATCGAACATACCACCAGCACGACAACCTTCCCATTCGAAACACTGACTGGGGGTGGCGACCAGTGAACAATCATGTGTAGCCTACCCACGCGTACATGTGGGCCCTCCATGATCCATGTCACCTGCGGCAAAGACATGACATGCGCAATGAGGGAAGTGAGGAGAGCTGCCCGCCCCACGCGCAGAAGGTGCATCAGCTCCACAGACCCAGCAGCGAGTCCAGCAGGGGTCACATGTGCAGGGGCAGCTGTGCCTGGTGTGAAGGCACATGCATATAGACAGCACATCGACCAATGTGTAGTCTGCCCACATCCACAGTCCATCATCATGCGGACATAGGAATTGAACACAGGGCAACACATCTTAGTTGGTGCACCCACCGTGACCAACAATGCGCAATCATCGACGTACCCGCCCTGTGCATGGCCCCCCACCCAACGGAGGCACATCCAGTGCCACCATCCCACACACACAAGCCTTCCACGGAACATGCTGTGTCCAATGGTCAGTACAGAGTCAGCGCCCATCTGGTGGATCCTGAACAGGAGACACATGCACACACATGCCAGCTCCCACTATGTACGTCTGCCACCTGGCACGTGCAATGTAACCTCTCACCTGTGACGTGTGACTGCAAGCACACAGCCGTCTTGGCATGGGGCTGTCAATGTGGACACCAGTCAATGTTTCGGGAGCTGTGATCCGTACAGTGCTGTACATAGGGTGCAGTGCTGACACCTACTACTGTCTCATATCCCCTCGTGCCACAGGTCCCACTTGTATTGGCCGCTCAGCCCGTGCCCACATCGTCGTCGTCGTGTGCCATACTCATCCAGCCTCGGAAGCAGTTCCATGCTCAGCAGACACTCATGTTGCCGTGGCGTTGCCGCTTGACGAATATGCAGTCAGTCCCCATCAGCACGCCCCGCAAGTCATTGGGGCCTAGATCCCCATGTGCATGCACATGGCAGTGGTATGTCTCACTTGCCATTGCCATTGTTGGGAGACCTGTGTAAGTGTATTGTGGCCGTGCCGTCCCAGCTTGACAGCTGGGCTGTGGCTCATGTGCTTGCTCAGTCATGTCAGTGATGTGTATGCGAAATTGCTATGTGCCGTGTTGCTTTGACATGTGTCCTCTGCCATTTAACCCAGGCGGAGACCGAACATTGACCGCCCATACCAATTGCTGGCGGACATGGACGATACAGAGGTAATCAGGAAGTTTCGGCTGGACAGGCCAACTCTGCATCGACTGTGTGCCATGTTAGAGCCCCATCTCCGTCCCCGCAGGGTGTATCCGACTGCTGTCACCCCCACGGCTAAGGTGATGGCCGCCATGCATTTCTTCGCCACTGGGTCATTCCAGCACACAGTGGGCAGTGGAGGAGGGATGTCCCAGCCCATGTTCAGCAAGGTGCTGAGGGATGTACTGGCAGCCATGATGCTGTACCGGAACAGGTACATCAGATTCCCCAGGGCACGTGAATTGGCGGCAGTGAAGGGTGCATTCTATGCCCTTGGCAGAATCCCACACGTCGTGGGAGCCATTGACTGCACTCATGTTGGCCTTGTTCCACCACAGGCCACTGAGCACCTGTACCGCAACAGGAAGCACACGCACTCCCTGAATGTGCAAGTGGTGTGCCTTGCGGACATGGTGATCACCCACGTGTGTGCCAAGTTTCCAGGCTCGGCCCATGACGCACACATAATGCGCAACAGCATCTTGCCACGACTGATGGCCAATCTGCAACAGGATCGTGCCTGTATTGTCGGTGAGTATGTGGAGTGGTGTAGCGTGCTGGTTGTGCGATGCTGTCCCCTGTCCAGTTGGAATTGCAACGGTTCTCTGTGTCCCTCACACCCAGGTGACTCTGCGTATCCGAATGGGGCATGGCTGCTCAGTCCATTGAGGAATCCTCGCACCCCAGCAGACGATCGATACAATGAGGCACATGGGAGGACCAGACGTGTGGTCGAGCGTACCTTTGGCCTCCTCAAGTCCAGGTTCAGGTGCCTGGACCGCACCGGGGGTGCACTGGCGTACTCCCCACAGAAGGTGTGCCAGATAGTGGTGGCGTGCTGCATGCTGCACAATCTGGCCATTCGGAAGCAGATCCCCCTCATTGTGGATGACGGAGATCAACCAGGGCCCCAGCCCGCAGACCAGGACAGCTCGAGTGAGGTGGACAGCGGAGAGGAGGAAGCTGGGAATGTGCCAGCAGCTCATCGCCCGCTACTTCACTTGACGGTGAGTGTCCATGTACGACGGATGATGTGTCTGTATCTGTGCAGGTGTGTGTGTGCTGTGTCAGGGTGGCCGTATGTTCACTGCGTGCAGTGTGTCAACGCTCCATGGCCAGGGTAGTATGCCACTGTTGGTGACTGTGGCATTGTGCCCTATTGCTCTGTGCGATGTGTGTACATTGCTTGTAGTTGTTGACATGTACTGTGTGATGGGTGTGTGACACACTCATTGAATGTGCTCCTGTTCTGTCTCCCACCCCTAGGTCCCTACAGGCCCTCCGGATTCCATTGCCATGCCACGCATCAGGTGCCTTTCCGCCCAAGGTGGCCGTTGTATTCCGTACAAATAAAACACAGGGCACAAACAGCAGTTAGTGAAAAAGGTGCATTTATTACAAACTCTGACATGTGATTGTGTGTAAGGTGATGACAAAAGTGGTGCGTGCAGTGACAATGAGCTGTCGGTCATGGCTGCGTGATGATCAGGGTGTACCCACTGGTTCTATGTCCATAGTCCAACACACACATGCCATCCAGCTGGCTGTGTGGAGTGGGATCGTAGAGCAAGTCAATGCAGTGGCTGGTCAAGGAAGGCTGGCGGAAGGCTGGCTGGCTGCCTCACTTGCGACTGGAGCGTGCAAAGTCCTCCCGGGAGATCTGTTTCCTCTTCGGACGGCCCCTTCCATGTTTGGGAGGGGGTGTGTGGTGGCGACCTGCTGGTGGTGGGTGAGGTGTGCTCACTGGCTGTGGACGCAGGGGAAGTGGACACTGCTGCCCGAGCCTGCGCCCTAGCAGGTGGTGGCGGAGGTGGTGTTGCTGGCCTTGCCTGTGACCCCACCGCCACCACCAGCTGGCCCATGAGGTCCACGAGTTGGTCCATACGGGACACGAATTGGCCCATATGGGCGTCCATGGACCTCAGCACCCCCAGCACCTCCCGCGTGTCAGTAGCAGACCTGGCCCATTGTCCTTGGGCCTCTTCATAGGCCCCAAGGACTCTGGCCATTTGAGGCAGGGCATGGCTCCCAGGGGAGGCTGGCGTTTCCCTGACCCTGCTCCTCCTACCAGTCCTGCTGCCACCGGCCTGCCCACTAGCCACATTGCACACCACGGTCCTCGCTGTGGCTCCCAGGGTGGATCCAGTCGGCCAGGCCACCACCTGCGCTGGGGCTGGTGCCAGCGAAGACGTGGTGGTGGTGGAGGCGGTGGTGGTCGGTGCGGCGATGGTGGCGGTTGCGGCAGTGGTAGTGGCCGCAATGACCGTGGGTGTGGCCGCAACGACAGTGGCAGCAGGGGACTGGGACTGTTCAGCATCCCTGGATGATGGGTTGGTGGGTAGGAGGGGTCCTGGGGAGCGGCTGGGCCCTGCCACGCAAGATGGGCCAGCTTGGTGGTCCATGTCCGAAGAGGAGGACAGATCCTCCAGATCCGTGTGTCCTCGTTGGGGGCTTGTAGGCTGGCTGTGCTGGCTGCTGTCTCCATCCCCAGCATCCAGCAGTTCGTCACCTGTGGAGAGAATGAGATTTGTTATTGTGTTGCACCTGGCGTAGTATGTATTAGTCGTCTGACATTGGCAGTTCGTGCAATCTCGTACATGGGTTTCCCGGAGGCGAGTGTGTGGCTGTGGCATCTGTAGTTGTGTGTGCTAGGCAATGGGACTGTGTGCTGTGCACATGTGGCATGGGACGGATTGGCCATGCCGATGGGTGTGTTGCTGTGCCCCTACTCATTGTGACTCTGGTGTATGCGGGCTCCTGGCCCATCCTGGGTCTGGTTTGTACTTTGCTTTTGGAGTTCATATGGAACGCTTAGGAACGCATATGGCAACATGGGGGCCATGCCCCAGATTCGCATTTGGGAGGGGATATGCTTTTGGGGTTCAAATGGAACGCTTAGGAACGCATATGGCAACATGGGGGCCATGCCCCAGATTCGCATTTGGGAGGGGATATGCTTTTGGGGTTCAAATGGAACGCTTAGGAACGCATATGGCAACATGGGGGCCATGCCCCAGATTCGCATTTGGGAGGGGATATGCTTTTGGGGTTCAAATGGAACGCTTAGGAACGCATATGGCAACATGGGGGCCATGCCCCAGATTCGCATTTGGGAGGGATATGCTTTTGGGGTTCAAATGGAACGCTTAGGAACGCATATGGCAACATGGGGGCCATGCCCCAGATTCGCATTTGGGAGGGGATATGCTTTTGGGGTTCAAATGGAACGCTTAGGAACGCATATGGCAACATGGGGGCCATGCCCCAGATTCGCATTTGGGAGGGGATATGCTTTTGGGGTACATGCTGTGAGCCATGGGTGCCGAACGTGACATGTGTTGTGGCAGCATGACAGTGCATGGTCTGAGGTGTGTGCATGCCTGACATGCCCTGCATATTTGCTGTCTGTTGTGGTTACTGGACATGGCATTGGACGCATCGTTATGAGTGAGTGATAGTTGTGTGCCAGCCAACGTATTGCAGTTGTCCCATCTCCTTGGTGTGCGTGCTGCCCTGTGCCATGTGCATCACTGCAGTGCTCGGGGGGGTGTGGCCCATGTTGTGTGTTGTTGCTCACAGTGTGTCGTGCGCTTAATTGACTTCTGGCACATGGTTGGTCATGGGCATGTGTCTTAGCGTGACTGCTGTATGTGTGGCAGCTGTGCGGATGACATGCCTTTCATGAGACTGGGGCTGACGGATGGGATGGATGGTATGTTGTATGTGCATGGTGTGTCTGTGAGTTTGATGGGTTCAGTGGTGTTCGTGTGCATTTCTGTTGTTCCGCTCTGTTGCGTCTAGTGTTGTTTGTCTTACATAGGCGTAGTTGTGGGGTGTGGGGTTGACAGGCAGTGGGGGCTACATGGACAGGACTTCAATGGTGTTTCGGTTGTGTGTGATGAGTTGCACAGTGGCTGCCGTGTGGGACTATATTCAGTGTGGCTTGTGCATGCAGACGTGGCTCCTTGGGTGTTGCTATGTCTGTGATGGGTCATGTGGGGTGTGAGTCTGTTGTTCATGTCCGTGTGCACATTGTTCACTTGTTCGTGACGGTGGGCGGTGCTGCGTGTTCGTCTGCTACGTGACATGTCCCATGTGTTGGTGGTGTTATGGTCCTCATGCCTCCAGTAATCCAGCCCTGTCCAGTTTCCCACCTGCAAGTTGTTCGTGCGTGCACTGTACTGGATGCCACATGGCTCTAAGCGGGGGTGCTCCATGTTGCAGGTCTGTGGGGGTGGGGGGTGTAGTGGGTCGTGGGGGTGGCTGTACACCCACTGACACCGATTGCTGTGGACCGTGATGTCTGCCTTTCGGCTGTCGTTGTGCACTGCGGTGGCTGACACGTGGCTGTGGGGTGTGGGGGATGCTCCTCCTTGCTGTGCTGTGGGACTGGGGCCTGGTGTGTGTTGTACTTGGGCTGTCCACCGTCCCACCCACTGCACTTTGTGTTCCTGCCACTTACCTGTTACTTGTCGGTTAGTGCAGCTGTGGCGGACACATGGGTGTGGTGGGTGCTCGTTGTGGCGCTTCTGGCATATTTGGGGACCTGTTGGTGGTTACGTGGCTGGCTTAGTGTACACATGTCCCCACGCATCTTACAGTTGTTCGGTTTGGGCTGTGTGTGGTAGTGTCTGTTGCATGTGTGTGTGATGTGTTGTGTATTGTGTGCTGGACATGGGGGTGTTTGTCCCTGGGAGCTGTGGCATGGTAGTTGCGCATGTGAGTACATAGCGGTGTGCTGGTATACATTAGTTTGTACTTACCAGCCTCCACTCCCCCTGCTAATCCGGCGAGGATCTCCGGATGTATTACGACTCGCACCTTCTCCTCCCACGCTTTGAAGGTCTTAAAGAGCGCGGGATTCCCTCCGCCAGTGACGGCAGCCAGCTCTCTGTTTTTGCCCTCCTTCTTCTTGACCAGGCTCTTTACGTCATTCCAACGTTTGTTTATCTCGACTCTGTTCCTGGGCAGGGTCCCGACTGCATTGACCTGGTCTACGATCCGGTTCCACATTCTGTTTCTGGTGGCTAGTGGTGTGTGCTGGACCATGTTCCCATAGATTTGTGGGTACACCTTGATGATCTCGTCGACCATGACCGTCAGCTCCATGGGCGTGAACTTGGGCATCCTTTGTGGTGCCATGGTGTTTGTGGTGCTGGTGCGGTGTGTGTTGTGTAATGTGCAGGGGGTTTGTGGTGCCGGTGTTTGGTGGTGGTGGTGGTGGTTGTGATGTGTGCGTTTCTGTGGTGTGCTGCTGTCCTTGCTGTGTCACTGTGTCCTCTCCTCTCCTCTCTGGTTTGCAATGTAGCAAGGGGTTGTGGTCTGTGGGAGTGCTGCTTTTGTACTCACCTATGTGGGTGTGTCCTCATGGTCTGTTGTTTTCAGGTGTGTTGTGTCTGGGGTTCTGGCCTTTGTATTTTTTGTTTGTCCGGGGGTGTTTTCGGGATGTGTACTGTGCTTGTGTATTTGTGTGTGCCTTGCTGTGTGGACTTGTTGGCCATGTTGTGTGCTATTGGTTTTGTGTGCGGATGGTTTCTGTGCAGGTACGTTGGCGCAATGGCTTCTGCCGTGTCGATTCTCATCGGCGTTGTTTGCGCTGGCGGGCGGTATATTTGTTGTTTTTCCGCGCTCATGGCGGTGCGATCGTAATTTCACGTGCGGTGTGTCGGCCGTGTGGGCGGGCGGTTTTGTGTTGTCGTGCGTGTTTCCGTCCGTGGCGGGCGGGTTGACTCCGACTCGGACGATGGCGGGCGGTATTTTGTGTGATTTTTCCGCCGATGGCGGTTTTCGGTTTGTGTACTCATAATGGCGTGGTCGGTGTTCAGGCGGTGTGTGCGGGCGGATTTTTGCCGCTTCCATGCCTGGCGGATTTATTTACGCCGGGTATCGTAATTGGCCCCTAAGCTCCTATAAATCATGTTCCTATGCTTTGTATTATTCTCTCAGCTGTGAATGTATGCGTGCCTCTTTTAGGCATAACTGAAAGCCTCTCTAGACCTGTCTAGGGTCAGTCTTTTACTCATTTTACATGGGAGCTTGTATTCTCTCTATAAATTATTGTCATTGGTTTTCAGACTTTCTGACATCAAAATGTATCTGTAATATGAGCATTGTGTCACTACTGGCTTGCACTAATGAATTACAAAGTGAGTAGCAATGCTACATTGCTGCCTTCTCCAACAGTGGCTTTTCATTCTTCTGATCTTTTTTTCAAACATGGAACAGTGATGAGCAGAAAAGAGCTATTTATAGGAACAAGTCTATGTGCGCACCACAGGTCATTACAAGAAAAATAGACTATCTCTGCCTTTAGCTACACACTCCGAGCCCCATCGTTTGTTTTTTAATCTGACATATAAAAAAATGATTATATTAGCATTAACAAAGAATTATTAACTGCTTTTTGATGTGTTTAAGTTTGCTGTAGATTCTGCTATTATTCTTCATTTATGGAACTATACTATTTTATTCGTACAAAAAAAGCGAACTGAGTGGTTTGAGGGGGATCACTGACATAATATCGACGACAACAATATTGACCTACCAGAATATCGTGTCAAGAATATCGATGGACAAAATATCGACATCCTATCTCTACAAAGGTAAGTACAAAAATATCGAAACCAAAATATTGTTGTTTAAAATATCGTTGTTGAAAATATCAGTTTTTTTAAATGTCTTAAAAACAATATTAAATAAATTAAATAATAAATATAATTATTAAAAACATAGGGGCCCATTATGATAACGGGCGGATCGCCACCGCCCGTATGGCGGTGGCGATCCGCCCGCTATTTTCCTCCGCCCGCCACACATTTTCCCCCGCCATATTACTTTGGCGGGGGGGACCCCGGCGGACGGAAAGATATGGCATTATATGGTGGCGGTGTCTGCAAGACACCGCCATCCATATTATGATGCTGGCGGAGGTGTGCCTTTCCATGGCGGCATTGCCGCCATGGAAAGGCATACGGTATTTGCTATTGGGGGCCTGTTGCAGGCCCCCGGAGTGTTGGGGGGTGCACATGGGGGTACCTATGGTACCCCCCTGCATTTCAATGTACAACGTGGCAGGCACCGCGCGGTGCCTGTCACGTTGTGCATTGAAAAGCACAACTTGCATTTTTGGCATTGCGGCGGGCGGTGCTTTCTGCACCGCCCGCCGCAATGTCAGGTATGCGGGATGCCCCGCCAGTGTGGCGGGCGCATCCTAATGGCATGTGCGGGACCGCCGCATGCATTGCGGGCGGTCCCATTTCCCGGGGTATGGCGGGCGGACAAAGTCCGCCTGCCATGCTAATGACCCCCATAGTTAGAATTATTTAAAAATGTTAAAAATTATAAATAATAAATGTAATATAAAAACAAATTAAACACATATATATGAAAAATTATATATATATTTACTTAAGATTAATAAATAATTAATTTATTAAATTATAAAAACGTTACAAACATAATAAAAATTATAAATACATATATATATATACATAAACCTGTAAGATAAATATAAAAATAAATTATATATAATAAAATAAAATATTAAAATGAATATTTATCTTTAAAACAACATTCTACACTACATTAACTAAAACAGTAGGGAAAATATTGGAAAGCGTAGGGCATAAAATTACTATTCCCACTCCAAGGAGTGCAACAGTAGGAAAAGTGTTGGATGGCGGAGAGGAATAATTTACTATTCCCACTCCAGCAAGTGCAACAGTAGGGAAAGTGTTGGATATCGGAGGGAATAATTTAATATTCTCACTCCACAGAGTGCAACAGTAGGGAAAGTGTTGGATAGCGGAGGAGATAAAATTACTATTCCCACTCCTGCGAGTGCAACAGTAGGGAAAATGTTGGATAGCGGATGGGAATAATTTACTATTCCCACTCCAGGGAGTGCAACAGTAGGGATAGTGTTTGATAGGGGAGGGGAATAATTTACTATTCTAACTCCAGCAACTGCAACAGTAGGGAAAGTGTTGGATAGCGGAGGGGAATAATTTACTATTCCCACTCCAGCAAGTGCAACAGTAGGGAAAATGTTGGATAGCGGATGGGAATAATTTACTATTCCCACTCCAGCAAGTGCAACAGTAGGGAAAGTGTTGGATAGCGGAGGGGAATAATTTAATATTCCCACTCCACAGAGTGCAACAGTAGGGAAAGTGTTGGATAGCGGAGGAGATAAAATTACTATTCCCACTCCAGCGAGTGCAACAGTAGGGAAAATGTTGGATAGCGGATGGGAATAATTTACTATTCCCACTCCAGGGAGTGCAACAGTAGGGAAAGTGTTTGATAGGGGAGGGGAATAATTTACTATTCTAACTCCAGCAACTGCAACAGTAGGGAAAGTGTTGGATAGCGGAGGGGAATAATTTACTATTCCCACTCCAGCAAGTGCAACAGTAGGGAAAGTGTTGGATAGCGGATGGGAATAATTTACTATTCCCACTCCAGGAAATGCAACAGTAGGGAAAGTGTTGGATAGCAGAGGGGAATAATTTACTATTCCCACTCCAGCAACTGCAACAGTAGGGAAAGTGTTGGATACCGGAACAGTAGGGAAAGTGTTGGATAGCGGAGGGGAATAATTTAATATTCCCACTCCACAGAGTGCAACAGTAGGGAATGTGTTGGATAGCGGAGGAGATAAAATTACTATTCCCACTCCAGCGAGTGCAACAGTAGGGAAAATGTTGGATAGCAGAGGGGAATAATTTACTATTCCCACTCCAGCAAGTGCAACAGTAGGGAAAATGTTGGATAGCGGATGGGAATAATTTACTATTCACACTCCAGGGAGTGCAACAGTAGGGAAAGTGTTTGATAGCGGAGGGGAATAATTTACTATTCTAACTCCAGCAACTGCAACAGTAGGGAAAGTGTTGGATAGCGGAGGGGAATAATTTACTATTCCCACTCCAGCAAGTGCAACAGTAGGGAAAGTGTTGGATAGCGAATGGGAATAATTTACTATTCCCACTCCAGGAAATGCAACAGTAGGGAAAGTGTTGGATAGCAGAGGGGAATAATTTACTATTCCCACTCCAGCAACTGCAACAGTAGGGAAAGTGTTGGATAGCAGAGTGGATAAAATTACTATTCCCACTGCAACAAATGCAACAGTAGGGAAAGTATTGGATAGCGGAGGGGATAAAATTACTATTCTCACTCCAGCAAGTGCAACAGTAGGGAAAGTGTTGGATAGCGGAGGGGAATAATTTACTATTCCAACTCCAGGAAATGCAACAGTAGGGAAAGTGTTGGATAGCGGAGGGGAATAATTTACTATTCCCACTCCAGCAAGTGCAACAGTAGGGAAAATGTTGGATAGCGGATGGGAATAATTTACTATTCCCACTCCAGGAAATGCAACAGTAGGGAAAGTGTTGGATAGCAGAGGGGAATAATTTACCATCCCCACTCCAGCAACTGCAACAGTAGAGAAAGTGTTGGATAGCGGAGGAGATAAAATTACTAAGCCCACTCCAACAAATGCAACAGTAGGGAAAGTGTTGGATAGCGCAGGGGATAAAATTACTATTCCCACTCCAGCAAGTGCAACATTAGGGAAAATGTTGGATAGCGGATGGGAATAATTTACTATTCCCATTCCAGGGAGTGCAACAGTAGGGATAGTGTTTGATAGGGGAGGGGAATAATGTACTATTCTAACTCCAGCAACTGCAACAGTAGGGAAAGTGTTGGATAGCGGAGGGGAATAATTTACTATTCCCACTCCAGCAAGTGCAACAGTAGGGAAAATGTTGGATAGCGGATGGGAATAATTTACTATTCCCACTCCAGGGAGTGCAACAGTAGGGAAAGTGTTTGATAGGGGAGGGGAATAATTTACTATTCTAACTCCAGCAACTGCAACAGTAGGGAAAGTGTTGGATAGCGGAGGGAATAATTTACTATTCCCACTCCAGGAAATGCAACAGCAGGGAAAGTGTTGGATAGCAGAGGGGAATAATTTACTATTCCCACTCCAGCAACTGCAACAGTAGGGAAAGTGTTGGTTGGCGGAGGGGATAAAATTACTATTCCCACTCCAAAAAATGCAACAGTAGGGAAAGTGTTAGATAGCGGAGGGGAATAATTTAATATTCCCACTCCACAGAGTGCAACAGTAGGGAAAGTGTTGGATAGCGGAGGAGATACAATTACTATTCCCACTCCAGCGAGTGCAACAGTAGGGAATATGTTGGACAGCAGAGGGGAATAATTTACTATTCCCACTCCAGCAAGTGCAACAGTAGGGAAAATGTTGGATAGCGGATGGGAATCATTTACTATTCCCACTCCAGGGAGTGCAACAGTAGGGAAAGTGTTTGATAGCGGAGGGGAATAATTTACTATTCTAACTCCAGCAACTGCAACAGTAGGGAAAGTGTTGGATAGCGGAGGGGAATAATTTACTATTCCCACTCCAGCAAGTGCAACAGTAGGGAAAGTGTTGGATAGCGAATGGGAATAATTTACTATTCCCACTCCAGGAAATGCAACAGTAGGGAAAGTGTTGGATAGCAGAGGGGAATAATTTACTATTCCCACTCCAGCAACTGCAACAGTAGGGAAAGTGTTGGATAGCAGAGGGGATAAAATTACTATTCCCACTGCAACAAATGCAACAGTAGGGAAAGTATTGGATAGCGGAGTGGATAAAATTACTATTCCCACTCCAGCAAGTGCAACAGTAGGGAAAGTGTTAGATAGCGGAGGGGAATAATTTACTATTCCAACTCCAGGAAATGCAAGAGTAGGGAAAGTGTTGGATAGCGGAGGGGAATAATTTACTATTCCCACTCCAGCAAGTGCAACAGGAGGGAAAGTGTTGGATAGCGGATGGGAATAATTTACTATTCCCACTCCAGGAAATGCAACAGTAGGGAAAGTGTTGGATAGCAGAGGGGAATAATTTACTATCCCCACTCCAGCAACTGCAACAGTAGGGAAAGTGTTGGATAGCAGAGGGGATAAAATTACTATTCCCACTCCAACAAATGCAACAGTAGGGAAAGTGTTGGATAGCGGAGGGGAATAATTTACTATTCCAACTCCAGGAAGTGCAACAGTAGGGAAAGTGTTGAATAGCGGAGGGGAATAATTTACTATTCCCACTCCACAGAGTGCAACAGTAGGGAAAGTGTTGGATAGCGGAGGGGATAAAATTACTATTCCCACTCCAGCAAGTGCAACAGTAGGGAAAGTGTTGGATAGCTGAGGGGAATAATTTACTATTCCCACTCCACAGAGTGCAACAGTAGGGAAAGTGTTGGATAGCGTAGGGGATAAAATTACTATTCCCACTCCAACTAATGCAACAGTAGGGAAAGTGTTGGATAGCGGAGGGGAATAATTTACTATTCCCACTCCAGTAAAATAATAAACATTAATTAACAAATTCTTAAATAATAAAAAATAATTTACCTCTCACCAAATACCCTTATAAATAACACCACCACTATTGTTAAACATGACACAATTAACATAATTGCTTAACAATTAATTAATTAACTAATAACAATATACAAAAAAATTAAAAACAATGAGTAATAAATTAATTCATACTATTAAGACTATAAAATAACAATAAATAAATATTATCTGAAAAAAATATATATATATTAATTTTTAATTACTTGCCACACTACTCCCCTCTAAATACACAACTCCCTTATAAAAAATTGACACAATTTACAAATTTACAAATTAATTATTAATAATTAATAACCAATTAATAAGTAATAAATAACAAATTATTTAACGCAATTAACATAAAATATTAAATACATAAATATTAATTAATAAAATTATGAATTAATTAATTATAACTAAATTACTTCCCACCCTACTCCCCTATAAACGCAGAACCCGCTCCTAAAAAAATAACACAATTAACATATTTACCAATTAATTATTAATAATTAATAACCAATTAATAACTAATCAATAACAAAATATGTAACACAATTAACATAAAATATTAAATACATAAATATTAATTAATAAAATTAATAATTAATTAATTATAATTAAATTACTTCCCACCCTACTCCTCTATAAACCCACAACCCGCTCCTAAAAAAATAACACAATTAACATATTTACCAATTAATTATTAATAATCAATAATCAATTAATAACTAATTAATAACAAATTAATTAACACAATTAACATTATAAAGTATTAAATACAAAAATATTAATTAATTAACATTATTAATTAATTAATTTTAATTAAAGTTCTCCCTTCCCCCCCCCCCCCAATTCCCCTATAAACCCACAACCCGCTACGGAACTAAAACGAAATATTTAATTTCTTATACAATTAATAATTTCTAAAAATGTAATAATGAATATATTATAATTAAATTACGGAACTAAAATATGCAAAAATTACTTAACATAAAATTCATTACTTCTAAAAATTTCAAACATACATTAGAAAAATAAACTATACTTTTAACACATATACTAAAATACAGAACACTAAAATAAATTTCGATATTATTAACAAAGATATTTTGACTAACGATATTACTAACTTCGATATTAACAAAAACAATATTTCTTACCTGCATGTCGATATTCTGGTTGACGATATTCTTGCAGGTCGATATTGTGTCACATCGATATTTAAACATCGATATTATGGCATATCGATATTTAAACATCGATATTATGACTCTATACCGTTTGAGGGAAGGGCAATAGCGTGATCATATATCATAAGGAGTAAAATTCTTTCTGCTGCACATTTTAAGGATATTGCAAGTCATGTTGGAGCTGCAAGAACATTATTAAGGAACTCGGCCTTTGGCCTCTGCGCTCCAAATGGCCAAGGAACTCCTCAGTAGCTTGCAAAATCCTTATAGTGTATGAAGGGGTATTTTTATACCATATATTAAATTCAATTGTGACCTCACTCCTTACCAGTAATAGGAAAATAAGAAGCTACTCATGTTGGGATAACTTATTATAGGTGTGGTGTTACCGTGCAAGGCCTGCTGCCAGCAGACAGTGGGAATGGCAGGATAGTGATAAGGAATCCAACTGCTGTTAAAAAATAAAGAGAGCTATAGCTTAGCAGTTCTGCTTCATCTGATTTTTTCTATGCAAATTAGTTTTCCTTTGCTAATAAAGATGATTTTATGAACTTATGTTTATTTATTGCACTGATGGGGTTCATTTCAGAAAAGCTAGAATCCAGCTGCTTCTTGCCACACATTCTAAACCAAGGTACGCAAAATGAACTTTATAGAATATCCGTTTGCTACAAATTGCAGACTTTACATTGATGTATTTTCTGATAGTAGAGGTTCAAAATTAATTTATTATACCTGCAACCAGATTATGTCGATGTCCTTTATAGGAAGAAGAAAGGATTGAAAAAGGATTCCATGCTCGACTGTGAATTATAAGGAAGACAATGGGGGATATTCACAAGAACGGGCGATAATTATCGCCAACCTAGGTTAACGCAATTTTACATAACGCCGTCTATCACGGGAAACTAACGCCGTGTTAACAGCGTATTCTCAACACGCCGGCAACAGGCGATAGTTTCGCGATAACACGTCAAATGTCCACGTTAAAATTCCCGGGACGCCGATAAAAAAGGAAACCCGAACGTGAAAAAAGTGGCGCTGGGCCCAACAGCGATAAAAATATCAGCGATAAGCAGCGCCAGGCTTGCTATTCCCACGTCAGGCAGGAAAAATCACCATATAAGCTGCAAACAAAAAAAAGAAAAGAAAAACAAAACCCAAACAACTGAGAAGCACCATGGAGGAAGCTGGAGCAACAACAGAGGCCAACCAAAACCCCACAAACCCCCCGGAGGACCAGCTGTCTTGTTCTGCGCTGCCTCGGTGGTAGTCCGGGGGGGTGGTCCTGGGGATGGGGGTGGTGGCGGTGGGTGTTGTGGCCCTCTTGGGTCTCCAAGCTGCATGATTAGTAGCTCCATGGCATCTGTTGGTCTTCAGATGTGGCTCTGGGCTGGGCTCCCTTTATACTGCATGTTTTCGTCCTACTTAAGAGCAGAAAAAAGCAGGTCTTAACTTAAGTCCCTGCTGCTAACGTGCCTTATCGCCTGTTTTTGGACCGCATCGCTGATCTGGCTGGTCATTGTGAATATCGCGAAGTGGTGTTATTGTGAGTTTTTGCAGGGGAACGCCTACTCTGCATATGATTAGCGTTAGTTGTCGCTGTCAGCCTTGGCAATGTTTTCAGCGCCAGCTATCGCAGGTAAACTGATGATGTCGGCTGTTAGCGCAGGCTTGTGAATAGGGCGATAATTCTATCGCCATTTTCGTGGCAGAAAAGTGCCGCTAAATCGGCGATGAGTCCTTGAGAATATGCCTCAAAGTCTCCTAAACTATGTAAAAAATATATGGATTTTCCAAGTAAAGTTTGAGTTCCGAGGAGGTGTAAAGAACTTTACTTTCAATCGTATTCTTTTATATGGCCAAGGAACTCCGCAGAGACAATATCCTTATCACATACAAAAGGGCATACCTTATTCCTTACATCCTATGTTTAGATAATATAATATCACTGTCAAGTCCTGTTCATTATTCTTCTACCAGCTACGTTCACATTTCAGAATATATTTCTAATCAGAAAATATCACTAATTACCTTTAATAATTTAAGTGACTGCTGAGGTTAGAAAAGTGCCTTTTTTTTCTCTGTGTGACATACTTCTGGAATATAAACAGCGGATTAAGAGCACTTCTGTTCAAACTTCTTCTCGAAGTTAATCCCAATATCTATTAAGCTCGTTTTAGTTTCACTGGCTAAAGAAACAGTGAGATAAATCCAGTCGCGGCTCCTGGAGGGAGTGCTGCGGGGCGGTGTGGCGGGGCGGGGGATGGGGATGGTGGGGGTTAGTAAACTCCGGCATATGGCCGAACGGAGGTAAGTACAGAAATAAATAAATTAAATTAAATACATTGCGCGCGCCGCATCGCCATTTGGCGTTGCAGCGCACGCAATGTAATTCGCTTTATTTATTTATTTCTGTACTTACCTCCGTTCGGCCGTATGCCGGAGTTTACTACCCCCCACCCTACCCATCCCCCGCCCCGCCCCACCGCCCCGCAGCACTCCCTCCAGGAGCCGCGACTGGATAAATCAGTGCTTCGACAGATCAAACTTATACAGAAGAATGTGTGTGTGAAAGAGACATACACGCATTGAGAAATCTAACATGAACTTAAATAGAGAAGAGTTTCAGAAGGTCATGGCACAATGGTCAGAGGCACTGAAAAAAAAGAAATGTTACTTGTTTATTTTGTTGTACAGTTGGTAACATAATTTGGGTGATGAAATGAACCACAGAGTAGGCACCTCTGGTTTGTTTTGAAATAGAGGGAATGTTTAAATCAGAAGGAGGTATTCCCCTATTGCGAATGTGAGAAGTGTTCTCAATGGACTAATTCGAAACATGACACTTAAAACATGAAACCAGAGGATAGTTAGGCCTGCCTCAGGGAGACTCAGGCTTTTGGTGCAAATCCTTGTCTACAATCCTTTATAGATACGGCTTTGCATCAAATCCATGGGTGATTGTATGGGAACGCCCCTGCACCACCCATGGAATGCCCCCTTGAGGCAAATTAAGGAAAGACAGCGCATTGCTCTGTGCTACATTGCTTTGGGTTACAATCCACTGCAAATCTCCATTTGCTTCTATTGTAAATCGCACCAGAAGACTTTGGGACATATTTACAAGCCCCCATCGCCATGGTAACGTCACTTTTTGCGACGTTCCCGTGGCGATAGGGGCTTCGCCATATTTACAAGACAGCGTTAAGCTGCGTGAATATCAATGTACAGCAATGATGAATTGCGCAAAATTCATAAAAACAACAACTTTGGTGATGAATTGCACAAAATTCCTTTAAAAACAACAACGACTCATCCGTTACGAAGGTTAATTGAATTCTGGACACGAAAGCCGACAGACATGCCAACCCTGACCTGGGTGCTATCAACGTTTTTTTCTATGTGAACAAGATGTTAGCATTCTTAGAATTAACAATAACAATAATTTCACTTATCTAAGTAAATGCAGCAGTATTGGATACACACAAACTGAATGAACATTCTGTAATGAACCTCTGGATCTCTTACACTGTTTCAGTATGCCCTTGCTTCCTGATGTCTCAATATGAAGCATCAAGATTCGAGAGGGCGTGGCTTATGTATGAAGCAGTGATCCAAGATGTCCACTGAGATTCATGAAATCCCATGAGACTTCAGAGACAGAAACTTCCACGTAGGGCAGCCAAGTGGGTGGCAGCCACCGCAGGACTGCCAAAAATAGTTAATGCCTATAGGTACAGATTACAACCCACAGCTCAGTTGTTACACCTCATCCTGCCTACAAAGTACACATAGTAAGAAAAATAAAAGGCAGATACTATTGGCTCTTTCCCACCTGCACCCAGCACACCACATCACCATATGTCCCTAAAATTCTTTCCAACATTTCTGACGCACAGCATATTTATTTTATTTATTTATTTATGGATTTGTATAGTGCTTGAATCACCCCCGAAGGGGTATCTCAGCGCTCACGGACCCACATAAGAAAGCTGTCATAAAGGAGCAAGTCTAGAACAGAACAGTTTTCAAAGCCTTTCTGAACTGCAGATGGTCCGGGCACTGCCTCAATGAGATGGGAAGCTGGTTCCAGTAGAGGGGAGCCAGATATGAAAAAGCTTATCCCCCTGTCCTTAACTTCTTGACCTTAGGTACCCTGAGGAGGGATTTAGAACCAGAGCGGAGATCCCTACGGGAGTGCATCGGTTAAGTTTCTCCGCCAGGTAAGTAGGTCCTTTACCCCACACTGCTTTGTGGACAATGCAGCAAATCTTAAACTTTATTCATTTGCGCACAGGCAGCCAATGGAGCTGTTGAAGAAGGGGAAGTGAGGCTGTTCTGTAAGGGGTATTCAGTGTTAAACGAGCCGCCGTATTCTGCACTAACTGTAGGCGGTCCAGCGAGGACTCTTTAGCTGCAATCAACAAGGCGTTGCAGTAATCCAGTCTGCTCAACACCAAAGTCTGGATGAGAGTCTTCCGTGTGGAATCGGGAAGGAAGGGGAAGACTCTCCTCAGCAGGCTAAGCACATGGAAGCATAAGCCAACCGTGTGGGTCACATGCTCCTTCATGGTCAAAGCCTGCTCAATGCGAACCCCTAGATTTTTTACTACTGTCTTCAGTGCTGGAGCGGTCCCCAGCTCTCTTGGCCACCACCCTGGTGTCCACAGCAGTGGAGCCTCTCCGAAAAGCATGATCTGAGTCTTTCCGGCATTTAGTTGTAGAAAGTTGTTACGCATCCATTGAGAGATTGCCCACATGCCGGAAGAGAAGGTGGCTTGAGCTGCATGGATAGATTTATTGAAAG
This sequence comes from Calotriton arnoldi, assembly GCA_963921515.1. NCBI lineage: Eukaryota > Metazoa > Chordata > Amphibia > Caudata > Salamandridae > Calotriton > Calotriton arnoldi. The sequence continues at coordinate 130,302 of CAWUFW010016295.1, forward strand.
AGAAGGTAAGCTGAGTGTCATCTGCATATGATATCGGAGTGAACCCATAGGTCCTCAGAAGTGCGGCCAAGGGAGCGACATAGATGTTAAACAAGGTGGGGCTTAGACAGGAGCCATGGGGCACTCCCTTGGTCAGTTCCTTGGATGTGGAATGATACAGACCCAGATTGACTGTCTGGGAACGATTAGAAAGGAAGCTTGTCATCCACTGCAGAGCCACTCCACCAATACCAGATTCCTCCAGTCTCCTGAGCAAAACCTGGTGGTCGACCGTATCGAATGCAGCGGAAAGATCTAATAACACCAGGAGAGTGGATTGGCCGCTATCTAGTGCTAGCCTGATGTTATCTGTAACAGCCACCAGGGCTGTTTCGGTACTGTGTTTCGGCCGAAAGCCTGATTGCGAAGGATCAAGGCTGCCTGCCGATTCGATATGGTCCGACAGGTGTTTATTAATGTGCTTTTCCAGCAGTTTGCTCATAAAAGGTAGAAGGGAAACTGGTCGTAAATTAGAAAGATCTTCCATAGAGGCTTTGGTGTTTTTGCAGATCGGAATGATCTGTGCCGCCTTCCATGCCGATGGAAGATGGCCTTCCTTCAGTGACAAATTAAGAAGAGAGTAGATTGGAGCTGACAGTTGTTTAACGAGAAAGGAAGAGATTCTGGCAGATATAACATCAAGCGGCGAACCTGATTTCACATTGCACATTAAGGTTTCCACCTCCTCCTGAGTCAGAGGAGGGAAGCTCACCAGTGAATTTACCTTCGAGCAAGGTGAAAGATCTATGGTCGTGGTGACCAGCTGTGGACTGCCAGCAGAGGTGATCTTATTATAGATAGTATCAATTTTCTGTATAAAATAATCAGCTATTTTATCACAGAGGATTTGAGATGAGGCTTCCTCCAGATCACAAGCTTTAGGATTTGTAAAAGCTTTTAGGATCTGGAACAAAGCTTTGGGTGTGTTCTCTGCCTGGCTTAGCTGTTGGGCAATATAGGATTTCCGAACCAGCTTTATATTTTTGTGATACTGGGCAAGGGCTGTCTTATATTTCTTTTTATCATAAATAAGATGGTTCCGTCGCCATCGCCTCTCCAAATTTTTGCAATTACCTTTTTCGTTACGAAGCTCAAGTGTAAATCAGGCCGCCTGGGCTTGCCTGGATTTACTAGGTCGGGTTCTTAGTGGGGCGATCTGATCGATGGCGGCTCTAGCCACCTCATTTAAATGGGCTAGGCCCTCCTCGACATTCCTAGGTTCAGTATCCCATGGTGATGTAAAGACCGCTGAGAAGGAGTCGGGGGTAATTTTATGCCATTACCTATAAAGTAACTGGTAATCTAGGCCAGGTGACGCCTGTCCTCTGGGTCCCTGCACTTGGAAGTCTATGAGTGCATGGTCCGACCAACTAAGTGGTCGTGGGGCTTTACATGAAATGTGGGACGAGTTGGAGAAAATAATGTCCAGAGTATGTCCAGCTTTATGGGTTGGACCGTCATTAATTTTAGTTAGGTCCAATGCGGCTAGGTCAGCCAGAAAAGACGCTGCCTCAGCATTGCCCTGACACTCACTGTGCACGTTGAAGTCTCCCAACAACATAAAGTTATTGGAGGAGATAACATAAAGTGCAATCAGTTCCACCAGCTGAAGCGAAAATTCAGCAATGGGACCCGGGGGCCGGTAAACTAAGGCGCCTTTCCAACTATACTGTGAAAGTAAATCCATCCGGAAAATCAGGATTTCGATTTTATCGTTACTACGTTGCTCCAATATAGTAACTTTAGCCATATCATTATAGACTATGGATATCCCGCCACCCACTTTAGCCTGTCTGTCCAATCTTTGAATCCTGTTGCTATGGTAATTGCAGGGGTGGAACCAGGTTTTAGCCATGTCTCAGTCAAAAAACCTAGATCTGGTTTCTCTGAGTGAAATAAATCCCATATCTCGATCGCGTGTTTTGGGAACGATCTAACATTGCCCAGGAAACCCTTCCAGCTCTGTCCCGGGTAGGCTAGTGCCTGCCCTGGGTCCTGTCTTATAACTTTCATAATGGGGAAGTTTCTCAAAGTTGTACGAGATTGACCCAATGGTGGGGGGCCGTCTGGGTTGTTTAGCTCATGGTCAGGGCCTATACTCTGGTACCTACAATATATACATGAAAAAGGGCCTTCCGGGAATTGAGGCTCTCCACCCCATCCAGTAAGTGAGAGTGGCACCAACGTTGGGAGTTTTCCCTAAGGCACAGTAGGACCCTGCTTGAATATATTAGCCTAGGGCCAGTACAATAGCATTGATCATGAGGTTATGGGATCAAGAGTCGCTTCAAAACCAAAGTGAGCTGTTAAACGATTATAAGCCTTTGTTTATTGATTATGGCAATGTGTCGCTCCTTAGAAAATGCCTGACAACATGCTTATTGTTATAAATAGGGAACGTAGGTTTCTAAATCTTTACTATTCATACATGCGAATACGTAGCGGGTAGCTGTCCCGTTTAATGTGTGAATCTTTTTGCAGCTGCAGCTTTGCAATCTGGGACATGTAGTTTTGCTTTTGCCATTAAAGGAATAGGCTCAAAAATCCCAGCCCGTGAAATTCTATCAGACAAAAATAGAGGAATGGCTGCAAGTTCCACTCGTGAGAAGGAGCACATTGGTATGCTCCTCCTGTTGTACATTGCTATGCCTAAGAATTGCCCATTACCCTGTGCCTACTGCCGCATATAACTCTGTGACCTGTAATGCACAAAGGCCTGTGCCCCTAAAATGTACATTGGGTTAAACTGCTATATAGCACGGAGGGCGTACATCATGCCAACATCCAGTGCTCCCCTGATGCACAGCACCCAGTTCTCCTATGAGGCACATCACGCTGTGTTCCCCGGGGGGGACAACAGTCAGAACTCCGCTGAGGGACATCAGCAGTGCAGGGCTGAGACCCATCTCCAAAATGCTCCACTGGAGCGCATCACAGGATACCTGTTAGGTGACCGTTGCGCTTTAGAAATATGTTAACTAACTATTGCTGCCCTATGGCACAGCACTCTTGAAACCTGTTCCATGCACTTGACCTTGAACCTCTTACTGCACATCATACAGTATACCACCAATGCACACCACACTGTGTTCTATTCTGCATATAATGATAAAATACTTCTGGCATGTGCACATTAATGACTCCACGTTTTCTGGTCTCGCTGAATGGGTGCTTGCATGTTTGTCAATGTCTTTAAAACGGCTGGTATTAGTTGTGTTGCTCTTTGCTTATGTGTGCATTATCTCTGTTTCTATGTATGGTGCATTTATGTGCATGCATCAAGCAAACGCCAATCCTATGGGATTTGTGAATGCTTGCTCTGAAAAATTCTGTTTACAGGAAAATGGTCAAATCAGATTACTAACACATTAGCCAACTCAAAACCACAGTAAAAATGAATGATTAATTGTGGACCATGTAAAACCACAGGCAGCTATAATTTCAACTTGAAATCTTTCAATTGTTAGTTTTCACAATGTATACAAACAAGCTTCCGTTTATATCATGAATTCAGGGCATAGGTACATGCAATGTATGTTTCTTGTCACGCTGCTTATAATGTGACTGTTATGTCTGGGTGTGCAACAAATAAGAGCTGAGATTCCTGTGTCACATACTGGAAAACCACATGAAATATTATGACAGGTTTCATCAGCTTGAAGTGCACTTCGCGTACATTGCAATTACTTGCAGGTGTAATCAATCTACTGCAACCACGTTACCTAAAGCACAGTATGACAAGTCATCTGCTGACAGCGTCTGGGATAGCACTTTTCTGCATTGTATGCAAAGGAAAGATTACCGAGAAGGTCATCTGTGATGTAGAGAAGCATAAACTAGACTTTGTAAAAGGAATAGAAAGCCGAAGCTTGAATTGATTTGAAAAATGTGAAACAGGTAATATGGCCATGGTATTGTGATGATTTCAATAGGAGTTCTATTATGGTGATAATACCTTATTGTAAAATTATAATGTTTATATATTCCTTCTAGAGATGTTGTTCTGTATATCACCACAGTAACGACAACTTGTTTCGTGGAAATCTAGAATAAAACAATTTTTTCCCATCATCCATCAGCACAGGAAGTGACATCACTGGATCTCCCATCATCCACCTGCACAGAAATTGACACCACTGGATTTCCCATTATCCATCTGCACAGGAAGTGATATCACTGGTTTCCTGCCAAAACGTCTTTAAAAGAAGAAGCCAGGCAAGAGGACTTCATTTCTCATCTCCCATCAGTACAGGAAGTGACATCACTGGATCGCCCATCATCCACCTGCACAGGAAGTGACATTGCTGCACTCCTACCCCCTCTCGGGACCTACTTGATAGCGGCTGCAACGTGCCATCCCGGCCAGCTACAAGATTGCTCAACAGGACTGCTCTCACTAGCCAGGAGGAGGACTGACAGTCATCTAGAAAGACTCAACATCCACGGAGAGCGGCACTCCATTCATGGAGCATCTGCACTTCGAGCTGCAAATCTCTGAGACCTTCACCTTGAATGAAACCCTCACCTACCGACCACCCGAACCGCGAGCTACCTTTGCCAGCCTCCTTACCAACTTCATTGGCCCCTAACCATCAACTGCAGAGCTTACGTACTCCTCGGTGACCTCAACTTCCACCTGGAAGAAAGAACCAATTCCTGCTCCACAGCACTCCTTGAAAGCCTAAACAACTTTGGACTTACCCAGCTCATCACAGGACCAACACACATCACAGGACACACCTACTGGTCCCCACCTTCACCACCAGCAACAGCATCAAATACAACACCACTTTGCCGCTCACATGGACAGATGAAACCGCAATTCTCTTTTAAATCTACAAACTGCAAATCAACGCACCCACAAGCATCAACCTGCCAAGCCACATCTGGGGCAAAATCTCAGAAGCAGGCTGGATCAACACCCTCAGCACTGATCAGTCCAACCCATGGAAAATCTCAACAAGCATATTACCAGCTTCAGCAACTCATCAAGAACTATGCAGACTCTCTCGCACCCATCAAACCCAACAAGCAAAGAAGATTTAACAAGCAGGCCAGCTGATACACAGAGGACCTTTGAGATGCCAAACAACACTGCAAATAGCAAGAGAGAAAAAGGAGAGCCAGCCACCAACCCACGATAGAACCACATACAATGCTGCACTCTGACGCTACCGCCTGGACACATTGAGGTGAGCTCCAACAGCTGCAAGGAGATCTTCTCAATCATCAAGCACTTCACCAAGAACTCTGCGATGACCTGTCAAACTTCTTCCACAAAATATCACAAAATTCTACTGCAACCTCGCACACCAACCCGACCCCAGTGATCTCATTGCCAACCTATCTATCACAACCAAGATGGCTACTTGGCCAAATGGACAATCCTCCCAGAGATGACACAGTGACAATCATGTGGACCATTCACTCAGGAGCCATATCGGATCCATGTCTGCACCACATCAGCAACCTGGGAGCATCAGCACCACACTCCCATGCATCATCAACACCTCCATCACATCCTACACATTCCCAGAGACTGGAAGCATGCAGCAGTTAACACCCTCCTCAATAAGCCATTGACCGACTCGAATCAACTGAGCAACTTTCAACAGATCTCCCTGCTCCTCTACCCAGCTAAAGTGGTAGAGAAGGTCATCAACAAGAAACTCACAACCCACCTCAAACTACACCACTGACTGGACAACACTCAATCAGGATTCCCAAAGAATCACAGCACCGAAACAGCACTCATCGTAGCCACCAATGTCATCCAGTCTATCCTGGGCCGAGGAGAAACAGCCGCCCTCATCCTGCTAGACCTCTCTGTGACATTTGATGCAGTATCCCACAGCGCACTTGTTAGAAGACTTCACGAGATTGGCATCCAAGGGTCCACACTCAAATGAATCTGTTCAGTCCTCACGGGAAGAACCCAAAGAGTCAGACTGCCACCCTTCACCTTGGAGCCCAAGAACGTGATCTGCGGAATCCCGGCAGATTGTCCCTCAGCTCCACCCTGTTCAACAGCTACATTATACCAGTTGCCAACACTATCTAATTCAAAGGCATTATTATCATCTCCTACGCCAACAACACACAACTCAATTTCTCCCTGATGGATAAAACAGCCACCACCAGAATCAACTTCAGCAACTGCATGACCAAGGTAGCAGAATAGATCAGTACCAACTGCTTGAAGCTCAACTCCGACAAGACGGAAGTACTGGTGTTTGGAAACAAGACTTATCCATAGGACTCCAACTGTTGGCTGACAGAGCTAGGACCAACACCAACACCCACCAATCACATCAGGAATCTGGGGATCATCCTGGATGACAAGCTCAACATGACAGCACCAGTCAACTCAGTGAGCGCCACCTGCTGCCACATCCTACGTATGTTATGAAAAATCTTCAAGTGGCTGCCACAGAACACCAGACGTACCATTGCACAAGCACTCTTCACTAGCAGGCTCAACTATGGCAATGCACTTTCGCAGAAATCTCAAGCAGATCCTAGAAAGATTTTAGACAATCCAGAACACCACCGCAAGACTCATACTCAACCTCCCACGCCGTACCCACATCTCACCCCAGAGACCTCCACTGGCTTCAAATTCACAAATGCAGTCAATTCAAACTGCTCACTCACACATACAAAGCCTTACACAACACAGGTCTAGCATGCCTCAACAACTGCATACACTTTCCCCAGTCTAATAGACACCTATGCTCAGCCTCACTCTTACTCTCACTCGCATCCACTGCAATCACAAGAGCAGAACAGGAGGTAATTTGTTCTCATACATCACACCAAAAACATGGAACGGCATCCCACAATACATCAGAGCTGCCTCCTCACTTCTTTAGTTCAACAACAAATTGAAGACCTGGCTATTCCATTTAATATGTGGGGACACTCACCTACACACCTGCTCAAGCGTTTGCATACCTTCACAGGTGATAAGTGCACTATACAAAGAGATATAACAATATTAGCCCAAAATATAACTTGCACGGTACTAGCAACTTTACACCTGTAATTACCTCTACCATGGAGTAATACCCCACCAATACTGTTCAATCAGGGTTTAACACCCACAGAATGGGGGCTGGGGGATAACTGCGCAAATCCAGATTTACCAGGTGATACTCTTCTTTGTATTCCTGTTTCTGTGGGGTTTAACACATACATTTACTACCTGCTCTGAGTAGGTGACAAATGTCTACATGGGTTCCTGTGTGAGGAGTGTGGGTGGAAAAACTTCACCTGGTAGGGGTTACATTACATGTTTACTCCATGTCCTGGCTGAGGGTCAGGTGGGGGCTGGTGAACGGACCTTGAAAATGCATGTGCAGGAAAACTAGACCACTTGTGATCTGGTGGCCTGGGATTCCACATGGGAATTCTTCTTTACCTGACTTGTAATTGGGTCACAATTCTCACCAGAGTGAACTATTTTGATTCCCAAGAGCTGTAAATCAGGCTTACCCAATGGTATGTGCCCCCTTGCATCTTTCATAACCTTATAACATTTTTGGAACCTAGGGGTATATTTACAAGCCCCTAGCGCCACCAGTGTTACCTTTTTTGATGCTCCAGTGGTGCTCTATGCTAGCCCATATTTACAAGGCCACACAAAGTCACTTTGCGTGGCTTTACACTGCCTTGTAAATGTGACCCTCTTTCATGCAGTATTCTACATCAAAGGGGCATGTCATGGGTGTTGCTGTGGGTGTTTGCACGCAATACCCATGGCTTTTTGGTGCTGCCCCAGATTTACAAGGATTGGTAAATCTGAGGCAGCTCAAACAACGAATGCCTTTCCTGGGGAGGCATTAAAGTGGTGCAATGAGGAGAAGTACTTTTATTTCTCATCGTTTTTTGCTCTTTCTATGTGTGCTGCATTTTCCAGAACACATAGAAGGAGCAAAACACCATTAATGATTGTTTTTGAGCAGGAAGGTGTCCCTTCCTGCACAAATACAACCAACCCTGCAACGCAGGCACCCTTGCACCATAGTGCACTATTAGTGAGTTAGGAGGAAGGAAGAGGTGAGTGCTGCATAGAGCTCCGACTTGAGGGATATAAGAAATAAGAATAAAGCAAATTACTACTTCAATACAAAGTGTCCATCACTTATTTTACAAGGACATGACAACTGGCGATGAAGGTGGTCGATGTTCATGACCTCACCCTGTTTGCTGTGCAGCCATCTGCAGTGAATGCCTGCTGTGCGCCAATACAGCACCATCATCACTCCGCATCTCACTGGCACCATTTCGCATCATCGTTGCCGCAGGAGCCCACCCTGCTCATTGCCCGGCGGAAGTCACTCTGTATCTCTCTAGCTTCATCTCGCCTCTTCATTGCAGCAGGAGCCCATCCTGCTAATTACCTGCCAGAAGTCCTTCGCGCCCAGGGGGGCACACTTCGTCTCTAGTACTGATGGATTCGGCCACAGACGCCACTGGGAGCCCACCCTGACTGAGCGCCTTGCTGCTGGCCTTGCTGTAAACCCACTGCAATGGGGTAAACTCGCTTCTCTTTTCTGTCCTCCCCGATGAGTACTGGCCACCTCACTGAATTCCAGAAGCTTTGTGGGACCGAGTCTTTCCCGAGCTGCCATTTTGAAGTCAGGCAGCTCATCCAGGATCACTGTTTCTACCCCGGCGGCCATTTTAGATTTAGGCACCCATTTTCCCGGTAGCCCGTGCCTGTATCTGAGGACATTTTTACATGCAAAAAGTGCTTTTGCCTCACAACAATAGAAATTCTGCATCTGGCAGGCCTCTGAGGGATTTTTCTTGCTACTCTTGCTGTACACCCTGGCTGTCCCTTAAAAGGAAACAACTCTTTGAAAGCACCCCTGCTGCATGTTGTTGGGCATACACAAAGTCACATGTCGTCCTCACCAGATACATCACAAAACCCACAACCAAGACCAGCAATGCCTTGTGTCTCCTTCCTATGCCCTCCGGAGCCTTTGACTCTGACATCTGGCAGCAGCATGGGTTCTCGTTGGCAAGAATGGCTGGATGGTTTTGAAGACTTCATGAAGGGGTCACAAGTCACCGACCCAAATCAGTAACTCATTGCCCTGCGTAACTTAATAGGTAAAGACGTTGGTCAAATCATCAAAGAACTGCCGGCGGCTGTTTCTACATCCTATCAAGACATGAGAGAGGCACTGAATAGGAATTTTCTCCACAAACGCAATTTGGATTATGAATGCTACACCTTCAATTTAGCCTCCCAGGAAAAGGATGAATCCATGGGAGACTTCATTACACGTCTCAAACGCCTAGCCCAATACTGTGAATTCGACAACTTCACTACTAATGGTGTACTCTGCCTGCAAATCATAGAGGGATGCCAATCAGAATCGCTACGTCATCATCTACTGAAGTAACACTACACATTGTATGACATTGAAGAACTGACTAGCGTCAATGATCAGGCAGAAGAACATGCAAAGAAAATGAAAGCAGGAAAAAGGACAAACTCCCAAATCCACAGACCATACTTGCAGCACAAAACAGAGTGGAATAAGACAAGGACTACAGCTAGAATGTTTTCGCTGTGGCCAAGAATATCCACATGCAGGATCTTGCCCAGCCAGGGTCAGTGATATCGACGTTGTGGAAAGGAGAATCACTTTGAAAAACTGTGTAGAGCTTCTCGAAAGGACCTGCCGCAATCCTCAAAAGAATCCAGGTCTCTTCATCAATTGAAGGCAGTACGTGACATGCAAGAATGCTCCACCAGCTCGTCACGATCCATCTTACGATCACATGTCACATACAGATCTCAACGCTCATCATCTTGTGAGTCATCATATCTCACCCCGATTTCCCGAGACAGTGACGAATATGTCTGCATGGTGGTTGAATCCAACAGACTAAAGAAATAAATATCATAGACTTCATATTAAAATGGGAAATCATCCGGCAAAGTTTGTACTAGACAGTGACGCATCTCTCAACTATGTGTGCATTAGTGAACACAACAAAATGAACCCAAAACCCAAGCTGTAAAAGACTTCTCCACGAGTGTACACCTGGATGTCCAAAGAACCACTGACATGTCTAGGACCATTTCACACATCCCTGACATGTAAGGACAGAACAGTGCAAGCTCAAATCCATGTTATCGATGGGCCCAAAGCAGCCGACTGCCTTCTCAGTCTGCCCACTACAGAACACCTGAAACTTGTGAAGATACTGTACAGAGAGGATGATGAACCAGATATCATAAGCAAATTCCCCAAGTTGTTCACCGGGCTTGGAAAATTGGCTCACTTTAAAGTCCGGCTGCACAGCAACGAATAGGTAACACCTGTGCCTCAACATCACAGGAAAGTGCCATTCCACCTTAAAAAAACTGTGGATGATGAACTACAGGACTTACTGAGTGCTGACATCATTGAGTTATCAACCGGCCCAATGCCCTGGGTGTCCCCAATGGTGGTAGTGCCCAAACAGGGATCGAACAGCAAAGTATGCCTCTGTGTTGACATGAGGGCACCAAACACGTCTATCAAACGAGAGAGGCACCAGGGACATCACATCAGTGTTATGATTACTAGGCTAAATGCGGCAAAGGTCTTTTCCAAATTGGACTTGAACAAAGGTTACCATCATCTCGAGCTCCATGAGAAGTCCCGCTACATCACCGCATTCTCAATTCATCAAGGCCTCTTTCGATTCAAATGCCTCAACCTTGGCATTTCATCAGCCACAAACATATTTCAAAAAGTGGTGAGGTGAGTTTGAACAATACTTTATTCTGTTGTTACAGCCATCAAAGTGTACATCCAAAACATAAAACAACATCAATTAAAATAATAAATACACAGAACATACATCAAGATACTTATATAAAAAGCATTCCATAGCCCACTGCGGGTAACTGCAGAACGGGCAATATCATACAATTCAGATCATAACTATGAGAACCTTTCTGCAGCACAGCAATTAAATATTAAGATCATATCCCTAATCGATTATCTGTGAAAATGTAAGGTACATACAAGCAAAATATTTAAAAAGATAAAAATTCAGAATAAAAAGGAAGTGTGACATACATGCAATATTTGCAGTAATACTTGATTACAACCCTCGTTATAAGATCATACTAAGGGATAAAGTGATCAGTAGTTCAATTTCAGTACAACTAGCGGAACCAGCAATAAAACCCGCTAAACTGTAGGACAACCCCATTGATGGAATCATGTCAAGAACTAAAGTGATCTGTGCTTCAATATCAATGCGAAGTAAGAGCAGCAATAAACATACTCAATAAATACACATCAGGAGTACCATAAAAATCCTAGCACCAAGATCTCATTCCAAAATAAATAAAATGCTTATTCACAGTTGGGGGATGTAAAAAGAGAAAGTCCATATTTCATTTACACATCACTTTTTTAAGTGAGGCGAGTTATTCATCAAGTTCCTAATTCCTTCAACTACAGCAATGATATCCTGGTGTTCGGTGACACCATCAGGGAACACGACAAAGCTCTGGATCGGGTGTGTCACTCCCTCTTGGAAGCTAATCTGACTCTCAATTGAGAAAAATGTGAGTTTCACATGCACTGTAGCGGGTTCAAATGGAGGTAATAGTTCACTGCATAAAAGACAAGAGAAAACGTTTAGAACAGCCAGGTTTTAAGCTTCTTTCTCAACGATTTATTATTTGTGATCATTCGAAGTTGCATTGGAAGCTCATTCCAGAAAAGAGGAGCTAAATGGGAAAAGGATCTGCCACCATTTCTGGCAGTACGGACCCTGAAAGAGGTGAGTAGATATTTTGTTCTTGACCTAAGGTTCCTTTTCGATGTGTACCAATTCAGTTTCTTGGCCAGGTAATTCGGCCCATTTCCATACATGGTCTTATGTACCAGGCAGATGATTTTGAAAAGAACACATTACCTAATGGGAAGCCAGTGTAGAGCTTTTAAACTAGGAGCAGATGGAGACAGCGATGGAAGATTCAACACCAGTCTGGCAGCGGTGTTCTGCAACACCTGGAGTCTGGTATATAGCTCTTCATTGATAGAGGCCATCAGTGCATTTCCATAATCTAGACAACTGATCATTTGACCGTGAACAAGTGGTTTCCTTGATTCCACAGGAATCCATTGGAAGATTATGCCATAGCAGGTGCACAGGACTTGATTTACTTGGTCTATCATAGACAATTTGTCGTCTATTTTTACTCCAAGGTTTCATACCATGGGCTTAGGAGATGGACAGGGGCCAAGGCTCCCAGGCCACCAGTCATTGGACCAGAGTTCATGTGCTTTTCCAAATAATATTACCTTGGTCTTACTGGCGTTAAGCTGAAGATGGTTAGTTTGCATCCAGGTGTTTATGTGTGTCATACAGCTTTTGAATCTGATTCTGGTGTCTGTTGGGTTGGGTCCAAGTGTGATTAACAACTGCGTGTCATCAAACAGTATGCGTGCCATATGACACTACATCAATCCCATATGATCTAATTACCTTGGCCAAAGGTGCCACATGGAGGTTAAAAAGCATGGGACTAAGTATCGATCCCTGGGGGACTCCCTTGTCTACTATCAAACTGCGGGAAACTAGTGTGCCTATTCGTACAGTGGTAGTTCGGCCTTTTAGGTAGTTGCTCAGCCAGTTAAGGGCTTTTCCTCTGACTCCCATCTCCCGCAACCTTTGTTCAAAAGTTCTGTGGGAGATGGTGTTGAAGGCTGCTGATAGATCTAATAGAACCAGCATTGCTGACTGCCCGATATCGTGGGCATATCTTATGTTGTCTACCGCCTTCACCAAGGATGTGTCGGTGTTGTAACCAGCCCTAAAACCTGATTGAGAAGGGTCTAACAGTTGATGGATTTCTAGATCGGTTGCTAATTGTTTATTGACCAGGGACTCAAGTACTTTTCCAAAATAAGGGAGTGAAGAAATTAGCCGATTGTTACTAGGCTCTTTAGGATCTGCTGATTGTTTTTTAAGGATTGGCTGATAAAGAGGTCGGTAAGACCTTCAAGGAGAACAGGGGAGAGAGTTGACAGAATATGGTGTAGGACAGGGTCGAGTGGGGAGCCTGATTTTGTCCTAAGGAAGGCCACTTTAACATGTTCCTGAGTAAATTCAGTGAACTCCTCTAGAAGTCCTGTGGCAGGAGTCTGTATGCAGTCAACTCGTTACTTTGCTCATCGGTACTATGTTTAGGAAAAGTGTTATAAATTATATCAATTTTTTCCTCAAAGTAGGTAGACAATGTGTCTACCCAGTCTTGCGAGGATGGGGTGTCTGTTTGGCTGGATGAGGGTTGGTAAATTCTTTTAGTATTCTGTGTAGTTCCTTGTGTGAATTTTCAGCCTTGTCAATTCTATTAATGATATAAGTTCTTTGACTATTTTGAAATTATCTAAATAGTGTCTGTAGAAATGTGTTTGTAGTCTAGTCTGTCCTGTACTTTTAGTTGTTCTCCATTTGCGTTCCGCTTTCTTACTAGCTAGTTTGTTGTTTTTTAGAGAGTCTGTGAACCAAGATGACGCTTTAGACTTGGTTTCTTCTTTAACTTTTTAGGTCTGGCCTCAGACAGTTGTGGTTGTTAAATGACCTCACATCTTCAACTGTTCAAATAAGTATAACTACAACAAGAAGTACAAAGGAAGAGTACTTCTGGTCAGCCCTGTTCAATGCATTCATTTTCATGTGATTTTAGTGGTTTGCCATTGCCCGAATGGGCTGCCCATGAAGGCATTGTTACATTGTCCTGTTTAACTACCCATTAAGTCTTTGGGATGGGGCATCAAGTAGTCCTTAGGATAGGCTGCAGATGCAATATGAAAAGTAACTTGTAATTTTAAATCAATGGGTGCACTTTGATATATTTACTTTGCATACACAATTACATTTTAATTTCTGATTTAAGGGTTTTTTTTGGGTGTGCGTTCGGTTTGGATCTTAGCCTGTCAATAAAAACACCGTACTGTTCACTAATGGCCCATGTGTGTTCATTTGTTTTACTTGCTGTTATGGTAATATGATGTGGGATTTACAACTTCTATTGTAAACAAATTAAAGAAATGAGAACCCATTGGCTTTCTCAAGTATGCAATGAAAATACTGTCCCTTGTCAAAAGTATCTCATTCTATATTTTTTGCTATCTATGCCTATGAAGGTCATCAATTACAAAACAAATTATGTTTTAAGGATACCACTTAACTCTACTAATGCAGTATGTTCAGCAAAGGGATCTTGCTCCAAGCTTCCATATTGATATAGCACAAGATGTTATTTCATTTTGGTATCATCTCTCCTGGACTTTTGGGGGAAACACACACAACGTTCCCCAACTATTACAAAACACTGGCTAATGGTAAAAAATGTTAGCCATTGCACACACTATCATTCACGAAATAGGAGAATTTGCAACTGCAAGATAGGTATCTCCTATTTACTAAACCCAATTTATTTTACTATTATTTAAACTCCATCACCAAGACTGGTGATTTTGATTTTGTCACAAATTCCCCTCTTTTTTGTAAGACATTGGATGATTCGTAATTTTCTTGAATTGTATCTGGATACAACTGAGGTATTGGTCACTAGGAATCATATAGCAAAATGACAACCATCTTTCTGGCCCACCATTTAAGGCTATGCCCTCACTCCTCCATGGGTAGAAAAACATTCAGGGTGCACACTTTTAAACTCAATCTTCATAGTAATGGCAAATTCTTGCTTTTGATTCTTAGATTCTAGTCAGTTTCTTTTTTCGGATGAATATTTTCCTATGCCATTACAAAGGAATGGAATCTGCTGCGGGCTGAACTGCAAAGTCAAGCATCAGTAGTCCACTTTAAACAACAGCTTAAAAGATTTTTTTTTCACATTTAGAAGGCCTGTATGTAAATTAGAAGGTTATCAAGTGTCTGTAGAAATAACCCAAATAAATGAATAAATGTTTGGCGTCAGTAAATTTTACAGACTCCTAAAATAGGTTTACGGATTGATACCAATTTAGCATTTGGAATGGTGGTGTTGTGGGCTTTCCATCCAAATACAGAATCTGTACCATATGTGCCAATATTTTGCCGCTGTAATTCTGGCACAAACCATTGAAACGTTACCAACCCTCAAGTTGGGTGGCTACTCATTTACAAAATGGAATAGGCCCACTTTGGACCACTTCCTTTTTGAATTTGGAAAAATGTTTTGTGGGAGTAAGCAGTGGTTCATGGGGCCACAGCCAAGTCTCAGAGAAACTTTAAAGGAAGGATTTTTTTTTTAAAGCAGCCCGTTTCCTTTAAATAAATCAAGATGTTTCTTTATTTAAATGCAGTTTGAAAGGGTTTCTTTATTTAAATGCAGTCACAGACATGGTGATCTAGTGACCCGTGCAGGCCAACGTCCTTGTGCGTTATTCAATCGGAGTGATTTACAATTTGCGGCCTACCTAATCATTAATTAGATAGGTCAGATAGTGATCAATCAATCAATCAGGGATTTATAGAGTGCACTAATCACCCGTGAGGGTCTCAAGACGCTCACTCACAAAAAGTTAAATACAAATTGCGGCCAGTTTTTGCCACCAGTATAATGATACAGCTGGTCAACTTCTCCTAAGGAAAAGCTATACCTAGTGTTCTCACCAATGCTTGCATCCCTTCTCAACCTTTGTTTAACTGGTGTTAGCTTTAGTTGAACAGATATACCATACAGATTTTCTTTAAAAACAGCTTATCAAAATAAAGTGTAAATCAAAACACAAGGCATAAAAAGATTTACTAAAAGTAGAAAAAAATATCAATTGTTTACACATTTCTAGCTTTCCAACACAAGCATAGTTAAAACGTTTCTTTGGTAGCCTTGGACGCTTTTATCTTGTGCTGTGCATTGAAATCATTTGTTTTTCTGCTGCACCTATGAAGAGGAGGGCGATTGTCTGTTATTTAATGGAAATATTGAGCCATCTCCTTATTCTCACCAGCACAGCAGGCAAAAGGCTAAAATGAAGAACGTGTCTAGAGTGTGGTTTGACATGTACATTTTGGTGTAATAATCATGTTTGAGTAGAAGAAAAAGATCACCCTGATTGTGGATATTTGATATAGCGCACTGAAGTCAAACATACAGTGTGAAATTGAATTGAATGGAACTTGAACCCTATCAGCATCGTTCAGTGCTATCTTTTTTATTTTGCATATACAGACAGCTATGTTCAAGAAGTAAGGATTGTTCTGCACTTAGTAATTGTCTTTTTTTCATCTTTGAATTGCAGCACTTCTTTTAATTAAACAAAGGCCAAATTGATGTAGTAATTTAAAAATAGATTTTCAGATAATTGACTTTGCTCTTTTGTGATTATTCAAGACTTTAGTGTCAGAATTTATATGGCCTTTAAATTTCTGCTTTCAAGGCTTAAGGCTAGTGTGCAGTGAAGTAGGCCTACAGAACATGTATCATAAGGTAATGACGTTGGTGTTTTTCATGCTGGTGCCTCTCCAACTCTTAATTAGAAAAGGGGCAGTGTATTTACCAGCTCAATATTATCACTTGAATCAATGAATTTAAGGTCATGCATGGTTAAAGTAAGCATATGTTACATGCTGCTATTACAAACACAAATTTACCATTATTCACAAAGTGCTTTTCAGAAAATTTATATTCGGACATGTATGCACAAGGTCAATGCATTTCAGCATGTTTTTTTTAAAGCAGCCTGATTTCCCCCCAAAACGTTTTCCATTTTGAAAAAAGTCTGTGATAGGTGGCAGTCATTCTGATTCCCAAAGGGGTACAGGTTTAAAAAGAACCCCTCCTCTTTGGCAAATCAGCTACCACCCCAATGGTTTGCAACCGGTATTGCGTTTTGCAAACCATTTATACATAGCTTAACGATTCAAAATTAGTAAGGGATGTCCCTTACATGTCCCTTCGAAATTGCGATTAGGTAATCATTTTTTTAAGTCTATTGTGCGATTCCGAAAAACGTTTATGAATCATAAAATGGGTTTTGCACATATATAATAGGGTTTTTGCAGTCAAACCCCACTTTTTTACTGAATCAGAGGGTTTGTGACCGCAAAATCAATTTTTGCTTCTGGCTTTTAGAACTAATATCAAGCGTGTTGGCAGTGGAGATTTCCACCTGATGCACTACTAGGCACAGTATTCCAGGCGGAAATAAAATCTCCCATCTCAAACGTTTACCATGAATGTTGGTTCTATTCCCCAATGCTGAGTGGTTTGGGACGCCTTCAAAGCATTTGTATGCAGAATCTTAATCTCCAAACTATCCAGAGCAGGGATCTCCAACCATTTCTGTAATAAGAGCTACTTATGTTGAATGACACTCATCCTGAGCTTCTAATATTAATAGTGACTTAATGTGACCACATCAGGAAAGACCACATTAGTGGCAACCATATGCAAGATACAAGCAGTGATCAAGGCATCTAATCAGGCACGTCTGCCAGTAGTAATATAGAAAAAGCTTTTGTGTATGTGGAATGCCACTCCATGAGTGATATGTAAAGCTGCAATGTCCTGAGCACTAAGGTAATAATAATACTAGCCAAAGCCACATGAACTATCACTCAAAAATCAGCTGTACATATATTTAGGAAATTTATGCATTTTTCTCCAAACATCAACTTGTAAGTTCTGAAAATACACACATTTTTATCTTAAATTCATGTTTTTCAATTTTGATATATATACATTAATTCAACCAAACAAAAGCTTCTAATTTATTATGCTGGAAGCTAATCCTAGGTCACTGAAGAGCTACCAGTAGCTCACGAGCTACTCGTTGGAGAAGCCGATCTAGAGTAACACAATTCCTTCAGACACATCTCATAAATGGATCTCCAGACGTGATATGACCAGGAAAATTCTCCTTCTTTGTTAACAAACATTAATGATCATCTGCATACATTTTATTAGGTAGCAGCCAAGAGTTCACATTTTTAGGTAAATATTCCTTGGGATGTACATTTGTTTAAGGTGAGAGGCTGGGCCAAACTCTCGCAGTGGTCTTAAAACAAAACATTGAAAGAAGAGACTATTCCTCTATTTCTGAATGGTTTATGTGCCACTATTGGCAATGATAATATGAATGTCTTCACTGACTACGGCAGGTGCCTCTATAAACTTCTATTTAGATCATGTGGAAGTGATCTCGATTGATTATGATTGTAGGGCCCGACTTCACAAGCCATTGTCGGTGGAAGAGATCAAAAGTGCTATAGACAACCTTAAGACTTGTAAAGTGGAAGGTTTTGATGACCTTACTGCCAGATTTTTATAAACAATTAAAAAATATACTGGCTTTTCATATGAGGAAGCTTTTCTGGCTGAAGTCTTACCCAACTTCTCCAAGGAGGCTGATATCACGCTTTTTTTAAAATCCAACAAGTAACCCACAAACTGTTCTTCATACACACCACTGTCCCTTTAAAATATGGGCAAAAAATACTTGCTAAACTAAAAGACACTAGGCTTATGCCACATATTGACAAACTTGAGCTTTCTGATTAATAGGACTTGGCAAAGGCAGGTCCACTGCACACAACTTGCCTATCTACTAGGAGTTTGCGTAATTTGCTTACGAGTAGTTACATGAACTTTTGTAAAATGACACAAATATTACACATAATTACATGAAATGCAAACCCATCATTTAGCACTATATTTTAGCGAATAATACAGAGTTGCCATGAACAGCAGCAACTCACATTCAGTTTGTTGAAATTGTTCTCATGCTACAATTTTGCCACAAACAGCATCGTAATTAAATTATGTGGTTCAATGGTGTAATTTCGGGAAGTGTAATGCAAAGTTCCCAAAATTATTCAAATTATGTAAGCATAATTTAAATTTTGCTGTACTTACTTGAAGTAATACATCAAATCAAGCCGCAAACTAAAGCTAATTCTATCCTACTGGATACCGAGAAGTCCTTTGAATCTCTGGAACGGTCATACATGTTTTCTGTCCTCTCGAGGCTCGGCATTGGCAACTATTGTCGCTTTTTAAGCTACTATGAATGAATGAATTCATTAATTACATTTCTAAACCATGCTTCTACCCCAGTGGGCATTCTTGGTGCTGAGAGCTAGGCTAGATGCTGGTATAAAGTCCTTTAATTTTCTAAAAACAGAGTCAGAGGGGCTTAGCTGTATATATAATGGAGGTCTGTTCCAGAGCTTGGAAGCCGAAAAGACAAAGGAATGTCCACCCTAGTAAATCTAACTCCTCCAAAGTCCAACACTATATCCACTGTTGCCTAAATTCAAGTGGGAATAGCAAATCTTACCCCCAAAGACCAACACTTTCCCTTCATTTGTTTATGTTAGAGTTAGAATACTAAATCTGTCTCCTTTATAGCCCAACATTTTGACTAGTGTGGTTTATTTTGGATTGTTAATATTATTTTCACTATTTTTTATTCATTTATTTACTGTTTATATTATATTTTTTTACATTTTTAATTGACAGTTTATATTTCTCGGTTTTGTATTAATTTTCTTTCCAATTAAGTCATACATTTATTTGACATTAAATATTATTAATAACTATTTATTTTTAAATATATTATTATTTTGTAGTTTAATATTTTCATAAATGACATATAATGTTATTTTAATATATTCACCATTTTGTAACGATATTCTATTCCATGATATATTTTTTTCTTGGTATTTTGGTAGTTTACATACAAAGTCTACAGACTCCATTTTTTTGTTCATGATATTTTTGACACAATCAAGAGAGCGTCAACCTCGAATCATCTAGCATTGGCTCACTGGATATAGGGGAAATACTTTTTTCTTGAAGGAACTCTCTCTCACTGAATTTTATCTAGTGGCATGCTTCATCATCGAATTCTTCCTGAACCTCTGAGGGTCGGGGTATGCTGCATACTCTTTCTTAACCAAGGAAGTTAGAAAATTGTCAACAAACAGTGGGGTGTACTAAGTGCAGGCACATTGAAGGTTGAAAAAATACTTTTTCCAAATAAAAGGGTGCCTAGACTAAGAGACTGTCTAGTTCACATACGTACTAACACACAGCCACAAGTTTGTCAGGGTACATTATGGAATCTATCAAAGCCTACTGGACACTACGCTTTTGGGTCTTGCAGTGATTGCAACTTGACAAAAGTAACAAAAAACCTAGATCTGGGTCTGCCTTCAAATGGGAATTACGTGCCTGACAAATTGCAACTCAGAGAGAGTAGTTTACATGGTTACATGCGCATGTAACCACAAGACTGGCTACACATTGCATTAGACACCCTTGCACAACTGATGATTTTAACTGGGTTGCTTTGGAACAATGGGAGAACAGTAGTAACTCAGAGAGTATCCTCTTTGAAAGAGAACAACACTGGGTGTATAGACTACAGCTCACGGAGCCCATTCATATGAATGGGTATAACACATATTTCACCCCTGCCAACCCATCCCTGCACGGTAGATCAAAGGGTGTACTATGTACATATGTATCTAATAGTCTACAATTTACCAACATCACCATGTCAACTCATAACCCCCATTATCAACTAATATTATGTGACTCACCGGGTCTTGCCAGGTTAACAATAGTTAATTTTTATAATAATGCCACTATGCGAGTTATCATAGATACACTAAACAAACTGAACGAGGACCTGGATCACATTGACACAAACAATAGCAAGTATACTATAATTCTATGGGGAGGTGATTTTAATCTACGTCTGTGCAATGTACAGTCAACAAAAATATGTGGTATGACAAATGCAGAATACACTGACCAAACCCATTTCTACCACAACATTTACGAGGATAAGATTAATGATTTAATATTTAAGGGCGTCATTACGATGGCGGACGGACATCGTTTCGGATTTGGGACCGGTCTCGTATGAGGCGGCCTCCTCACAATCCAAATTATGATGCGACCGCCACCACAGCGGTCGCATCACCTATATTTTGCATTGTGGCGGGGATGCGGTCAGCAGCCCCCGCTGCAATTCAAAATATAGGGTGCAGACACATCCCTGCACTACATGGCAGGCACCATGGGGTGCCTGCCACATGGTGCAGGGATATGTGGGGGGCACCATAGGTGCTCCCAGGGTACATGTCCCTGCACCTGGGATTAAGGGGGCCCGCTACGGGCCTCCAAACCCCTTTCCACCAGCCGTTTTGCGGCAGGTTGACCACCGCAGTACGACCGGAGGAAAGGGATATCATAATCCCTACGGCGGTGCCTGGCAGGCACCGCCGCAATTCAGGGCTGTGCATTTGGTCAGACGGGCGGTCGGATTTGATCTGCCCGTCTGGACCGTGGCGGTCGGTCTTTCCGACTGCCACGCTTCCCCCCGCCATCATAATATGGTGGGGGGAAAATCACATTGCGATAGCGGAGGGACCGCCACAGACAGCCTGTTGGTGGTGGTCCCTCAGCCATCGTAATGAGGCCCTAAGTTTGATCTTGCCCTTGCAAATGAGATCTCTTTCCCTTATGCCCTACGCAAGTGCACTTTCAATGGGAGAAATGCACATAGTATCATTGATCATGTTTTACTATCTGATAGGTGTGCTGCCCAGGCCTTTAACTTTCATACTCACTCAATTTTACTAATAAGCGATCATTATCCTTTGAGCATTGAATTATTGCCAACTTTATTTTTTAAGCAGTGGCAAAACAAAACTATCTCACAAGCAGAGGAAATCAAGTTAGCAAGCTTAAATGGGTATACCTGAGCTGGACACAGAGGGGCCGATTCCGATCTCGGCCGGTAGGGCTCCGAATAGGATTCGGCTTTACCGGATCCGATTCGGAGCCCTTTTTCCCGACCGAATCGTACGCGGGTCCGGCCGAGCGAGTACGATGCGAGTTCGCCGACCGACTCGTCCGGGCGACCCGACCGCTCCGACCGACTCGTACCCGGATCGTACCGCTCCGACCGACTCGCTCGGACCCGATTCGCACCGCGCAATGGAGACGTTTTCCGGCCGGGTAAGTACGATGCGCACCTCGACCGCTCCGACCGACTCGCGCCATCCGACTCGAACTCGCTGTCGGAGCCGTACTTTGGGGGTCCGTGTCGGACCCCTGTACGCGTACCCGTGCGAGGCGCACACAGGGGGGACCCATGGGTCCCCCTACCTGTGCGTGTACGCCGCGAGCGCTCGCGGCGTACTCGCTGTAGGGGCGCCCTTGTCCGCCTCGCACCCATTGAGGCAATGGGAGCCCGCGTACGCGTTGTACGACCGGCTCCCATTGAGTTCAATGGGAGTCCGACCGACTCGTGTCCGGTGGCATACGAATGCATCGGACTCGTTCGGTCGGACTGCACGGGTCCGATTCGGTCGGAAATCTCTCCGGGTCCGGCTCGGTCGGAGAGATTTCCGGCCCGAATCGGAATCGACCCCAGATTGTTCCGGAGGGGTTCCTTAAGCAACTGATAGTTAATAAACGAGAGGCCTTTGAGATCTGCCTCCATGATTCAGCTGTGCCTAATGATATCATTAAGGCTTTCTTGTTAATCACACAGGAGTGAAGGAGAGCTTCTCTTTTGTAAATAAAAAGCAAGACAGGAGAGAAAGGGATGGTTCGACACAACATGTACCAGGGCACAGAAACGGCTAAAGGAGGCTCTACATAAATCCCCCAAATGTAACATTGAGGTTCAGACTTGTAGAACTCACTACAAGAAGGCGGTGAAGCTAAGGAAGTCACAGTTAAGGGAGAGGGCTTGGGAATCGTTATGCGAAGCGTGTGCTAGTAATGACCATACAGCTCCATGGGATATCATGATTAGACCCATCTTATGCGTCTGTAGTCAATCAATCAACTTTATTCGGAGGCAATTAGCCATCCATAAAAGCAGTACATATAAAAGCATAAAAAATACAAATCATAGCAGCAGATCAGAGTATGTGCATAGGTCTACAATAAAACTCAGAATAAAAGAATTTAAAATCGGAGAATGATACCACAGTATGTAAGTGATAAAAGAACATGTGTGTAATAATTAGGATTTAAAAATAGATAGAAGGAACGATCACATCCAAATGAATTATTTCACCGAGTTCATAATACATTTAGTGATAAAAAGCATAAGCACAAAGTCCCTATTACATAGTTAACTAAGATTAGACAAAGCCAGAGTGGAGAGGGAGGACAAAAACCTCACATTGGGTCCACCATGCGCTCCCCACCCACCCTAACAAACGTGTATAAATCTTTTTCAATTATATGAACGTAGAGATACCGAAAGTAGCATGTGCATAGGGTGCTTATCCTAAGACCATAATACGTTAGCACACTATTTCCCTTTACTGTTGGAGAGTTAGGGAAATATTCTTTCTAGCATAAAAAACAGCCCATAAGAAGGATGCCACTCTACAGCAGACCTCCAAAGAAGGCAAAGATTCTAGGTATTGGTATGGGGGTCGACATTGTGCAAAATGTAGAGATCTTATTATTGGTGTAATGTATTGCTTCCTCTGATAGTTATGAAACTTACAAAAAAGCACCACATGCATAATATTCTGTGGCATTGTGTCATCACAGGGACAGTTAGTTAGAGTTGTAGGCCAATCGTTCATGTTCGGGAAGCTAACTAATCAATGAAAGGTGTCCAGTCTTAAACTAATCAGAACAAACCTGTGTTTTGCATTTAAAACTGCTTTAAGATAGGGTTGCATCTCAAAAGTGATTAAAATCATTTGATATTTCAGAACAGTGGGTTTAGAAATTTCGATTGTCACTCTGAGATTTTCCAGATGTGTCATGACTTCGTTTTTTAAAGATTTCCTACTTATAAGGTCGGGTGTTTCAGGCTTATAGAAATACTAAGGGTGACCTAGGTCATTGCAGAAACGTTGTATATAAACAAGCCACGGCATGCGCTGGTATAAGATTGAGTTGAGGCAATCCCTACTAATAGCACAATTTAAATCAGTGTATTCAGACGCCCATACTTTATGCCAGAGTAGAATGGGCTGTAGCATTATTAGGTCCGAAAAGAATGGGGCTTCAAGTTCGGCATGGCATACATTAACTGAGGCACTTTTAGGGGTGGCAAGGAGATACCTAAAAAACTCATTCTCTATCAGTTCTATGTCACTGCATTTATTGTGTCCCCACCGCCCGCCCCATAAAGTGCAGCACTAAGATATTTGACTTTGTAAATCAACATCATCAACTCTGGTGCATTAGAACCCAATTGTCTGGCAAACCCTCTGAGGGCCATTCAAGCTTTACTAAATGGTAAATTCCTATTGGAAATAGCCTTTTTACATAAGCCCTCTTTGTCTGATAAAATCCCCAAATAGGAAAAAATATTAGTAAAACCAATAGTTGCGCCGTGTATTTTCATGGGTTGACAGTTAGCGGTGTTCCTCCCACATTTCATAACAAAAGCTTTGGATTGATTCACTAAGAGACCAAGGTCCTGCATGTATTCAGCAAAGTTTGTGAGCAGGGTGTGGAGGGCTGGTGGAGTGCGTGCCAAAAGAACGGCATCGTCAGCGTAGAGGAGGGCCAGTACAGGTTGAGTTCCTACTTGGCGAAGGTCTTTAGAAGATACAGCAAGTACCGCACCCACACTATTTATATACAGGGAGAAAAGGAAAGGGGCCAGGACACAGCACTGTCTCACCCCCTCTCCACCCTAAAGGCTTCAGTACATTCCCTGCTAGTACCATATCTAACCCTGAGATTGCTTCCCAAGTATAGTTCCTCAAGAAGTCACTGGAACTTCAAGTTTTGATAAATCATGTTTTTCACAGTTAGAAAACCTCTCATTGTGGCTCAAGGAACAGAAAATGAAGGGTGAGAAAGTTAGATGGTGTGAAGCGGTATAGGGACAATAGCCATGGGTTGCGGCACAGGACCGTCCATCATCTCCTTGTGTTTCTTTTGTTCACCCTAAGTTGGCAGGCTTTGCCCAGATGTGGTTCCCTTGCTCACTTTGCCACTGGATTCGAGCTAACCTGGCTGATGAGGGGTGTTACCCCGAAACCAGTACTAGGATGCTTGTTTCCGGTTCAGGGAAGACCTGGCTTGGCAGTTTGGGCTTGTCTGTTCCCATGAGGCACAGGGTCAAGACTGATTTGCATATAGCTGGGTCTGAACTGAGGTGGCGAAGTGAGCTAAAGAACGATGATGGATTCGACCCAGATCTGAGACTGGGGTTGAGTGTCTGATAAGTTTCAGTGCTCCGTCCATCATCTCCGTGTGTTTGCTTTGTTCGCCCTAAGATGGCAGGGTATGCCCAGACGTGGGTCCCTTGCTCACTTTGCCACTGGATTCGAGCTAGCCTGGCTGATGAGGGATGTTACCCCAAAACCGGTCCTAGGATGCTTGTTTCCAGTTCAGGGAAAACCTGGCTTGGCAGTTTGGGCTTGTCTGTTCCCATGAGGCACAGGGTCAAGACTGATTTGCATATAGCTGGGTCTGAACTGAGGTGGCGAAGTGAGCTAA
Source organism: Calotriton arnoldi (assembly GCA_963921515.1). NCBI lineage: Eukaryota > Metazoa > Chordata > Amphibia > Caudata > Salamandridae > Calotriton > Calotriton arnoldi. The sequence continues at coordinate 155,827 of CAWUFW010016295.1, forward strand.
AGAACGATGATGGATTCGACCCAGATCTGTGACTGGGGGTCAGTGTCTGATAAGTTTCAGTTCTCCGTCCATCATCTCCTTGTGTTTGCTTTGTTTGCTCTAAGTTGGCAGGGTATGCCCAGACGTGGGTCCCTTGCTCACTTTGCCACTGGTTTCAAGCTAGCCTGGCTGATGAGGGGTGTTACCCCGAAACCGGTCCTAGGATGCTTGTTTCCGGTTCAGGGAAGACCTGGCTTGGCAGTTTGGGCTTGTCTGTTCCCATGCGGCACAGGGTCAAGACTGATTTGCATATAGCTGGGTCTGAACTGAGGTGGTGAAGTTAGCTAAAGAACGATGATGGATTCGACCCAGATCTGTGACTGGGGATGAGTGTCTGATAAGTTTCAGTGCTCCGTCCATCATCTCCTTGTGTTTGCTTTGTTAGCCCTAGGTTGGCAGGGTATGCCCCGACGTGGGTCCCTTGCTCACTTTGCCACTGGATTCAAGCTAGCCTGGCTGATGAGGGGTGTTACCCCGAAACCGGTCCTAGGATGCTTGTTTCTGGTTCAGGGAAGACCTGGCTTGGCAGTTTGGGCTTGTCTGTTCCCATGAGGCACAGGGTCAAGACTGATTTGCATATACCTGGGTCTGAACTGAGGTGGTGAGGTGAGCTAAAGAACGATGATGGATTCGACCCAGATCTGTGACTGGGGGTGAGTGTCTGATACGTTTCAGCGCTCCATCCATCATCTCCTTGGGTTTGCTTTGTTCGCCCTAAGTTGGCAGGCTTTGCCCAGACGTGGGTCCCTTGTCCACTTTGCCACTGAATTGAGGCTAGCCTGGCTGATGAGGGGTGTTACACCGAAACCGGTACTAGGATGCTAGTTTCCGGTTCAGGGAAGACCTGGCTTGGCAATTTGGGCTTGTCTGTTCCCATGAGGCACAGGGTCAGGACTGATTTGCATATAGCTGTGTCTGAACTGAGGTGGCGAAGTGAGCTAAAGAACGATGATAGATTTGACCCAGATCTGTGACTGGGGGTGAGTGTCTGATAAGTTTCAGCACTCCGTCCATCATCTCCTTGTGTTTGCTTTGTTCGCCCTAAGTTGGCAGGGTATGCCCAGATGTGGGTCCCTTGCTCACTTTGCCACTGGATTCGAGCCAGCCTGACTGATGAGGGGTGTTACCCCGAAACCGGTCCTAGGATGCTTGTTTCCGGTTCAGGGAAGACCTGGCTTGGCAGTTTGGGCTTGTCTGTTCCCATGAGGCACAGGGTCAAGACTGATTTTCATATAGCTGGGTCTGAACTGAGGTGGCGAAGTGAGCTAAAGAACGATGATGGATTCGACCCAGATATGTGACTGGGGGTGAGTGTCTGATAAGTTTCAGCGCTCCGTCCATCATCTCCTTGTGTTTGCTTTGTTTGTCCTAAGTTGGCAGGGTATGCCCAGACATGGGTCCCTTGCTCACTTTGCCACTGGATTCAAGCTAGCCTGGCTGATGAGGGGTGTTACCCAGAAACCAGTCCTAGGATGCTTGTTTCCGCTTCAGGGAAAACCTGGCTTGGCAGTTTGGGCTTGTCTGTTCCCATGAGGCACAGGGTCAAGACTGATTTGCATATAGCTGGGTCTGAACTGAGGTGGCGAAGTGAGCTAAAGAACAATGATGGATTCGACCCAGATCTGTGACTGGGGGTGAGTGTCTGATAAGTTTCAGCGCTCCGTCCATCATCTCCTTGTGTTTGCTTTGTTCGCCCTAAGTTGGCAGGGTATACCCAGACGTGGGTCCCTTGCTCACTTTGCCACTGGATTCAAGATAGCTTGGCTGATGATGGGTGTTACCCCGAAACCGGTCCTAGGATGCTTGTTTCCGGTTCAGGGAAGACCTGGCTTGGCAGTTTGGGCTTGTCTGTTCCCATGAGGCACAGGGTCAAGACTGATTTGCATATAGCTGGGTCTGAACTGAGGTGGCGAAGTGAGCTAAATAACGATGATGGATTCGACCCAGATCTGTGCCTGGGGGGTAAGTGTCTGATAAGTTTCAGCGCTCCGTCCATTATCTCCTTGTGTTTACAGGACATGTTCCTGCCATGGATAGGCTCAGACCCAAGCCTTCCCTAGGTCCCAATTTTGTAGAGCGGGCATCGCCCGCAAGGCTCCAAGCACTAAATTGCCATACGTTATTCACAATACATTTTTCCCAGTGTGCCCCACAGTCCCACTAGGTAATAAGGCATGTCAGACAAGGACACCCTTTTCTTTACAGAAGGCCATATACAAAAACTTATTTTTGATCCCACTTTATTTTCCACTGTTACACTTAGCACTACGGCTAAACAACAAAATGTTAGGAGACGTCAGCCAAAAAAGGGAGTCCACCACGTCCAGGTCCTGACGAAAACCCCTTAATGCTGATGGGGTTGGAAACACGTTGACCGCGGCATCTGGGATAGGACATCCTCAAGTGCTCAGGGAGAAAGTCCTTAATTAATTTCCCTCCCTTGTTGCCAACATTCTAAATTAGAGGTCCCAGAGCTGTGCATAGAGGCAGGAGATAACACACAAGTAGCGTTTAGACAGTTGGGTTCTTTTCTCCGCCTATGTGCTATTATTATTTCTGAGTAAAGGACTGGTGCCTTATGTTTAGCGATTTTTGTTTGATCAACTATGCAGGATTTGTGTTACTCACAATAATTGTGGATGTTTGATACACACTTGCAAATATAAGTTGATGTTTGAAATGTTCATGTAACCTATGTAATTTTCAATTGTTTCATTATTATTTTGTGTTTTCCTTGTTATTTGACATGATTCAAATGCATTTAACTTTTCTGAAAAAAGTTTAAGAAAAGTGGAATAAATCACACGAGCTTGTGAATTCAATACATTGGCTCATCATTTGAATAATTTTGAGAACTTAGGCTACTGGAAACTGTTTTCATATACAAATGGATAGGCTCAGAGCAGCTTACCTTTGGTGCACAACCACTGCGCGGAGAGACAGCATCATGTTTGAAATAGGCTGCCATGACTGAGGGGATGGCAAGTCAAAGGTTAGAGTGCTGGATAGAATTAAAGATCATGTAGGTGGATCACCTTCCCCACCAGGAGGTTCTCATTTTCTTGCTATGCGAATAGTATATTGTTTTATGCCAAAAACCCCAAGACAAAGCTAGTCTCCTTTATTGATGAAATCTAATACCTGGTTTATCCAGTATGGCGGAATACCAAGTCTGTTCAATATTTGGGTATTTTTATACATCATGATAGCGACATGATCCTGACTGACAATTACTGCACCATTTTAGAGTCAATATCTGTGTGAGTGGAGTGGTGGATTAAGTTGTCCTTAGCCATAGCTGACAGGATCGCTGGCATTCCTTAAATTTTTATATCTCTTTAATAGCAATCAGATTCTTCTGAAAAGTGCTTTTTTAAAAACATATTATCATTGTTTACCAACCAAATCTGGGTGGGAGAACAACTGTGGGACGATTGTTATACCCTTACAATTCCTTATGATAAATGTGGTGTTTCCATCCTGGACTTTAAACCATACTATTTTGCTGCACTAGCACAAGTCGTAACCTTCTTTTATCACCCACATAAACACCTTCCATGCACCTACATAGAGCAATTCACATCAGTTGGCATTTGGCACTTTATAAACAGCTCTTGCCTGCTGAACCCCCAATGCATCGCAAAAATATAACCTGTTCACTCCACTGCTTGGGTATAGGGGCAAGTGTGTGGAAGGGCTGGACTTGACATGCTTTACTGTCCTGCCATGTCACTTTTTGATAAACCTACCTTGCTCTTACTGCAGAAAAACTTTCCAATACCATTCTAGCTGATTGGGATCAAACTCTCATGGGCCACCTATTTCTGAATGATACATTTAATAAATACTTCTGTTAATTTTGCTGAAGGGCATCTGACATCACCTCTTTTGATCCTTACCTATTATAGTCACACCGAGCAAATGCTCTTTCCCATGCTTTTTCCACAAGTCTCTAAGGAACCTCAGGAGGTTTCCCTACTCACTATAGTCATTTGTACACCTACCACCCATAGATGGTTCTCTAAATTTTATGTGCTAGCCTCTGACTACTCAAATAGGGATTTGAGCCTGACACTAGAAGATGACTACTGGAGACACTGCTGTTGCACAAACAGCAACATTTATATAAAATGTTCCACAGAAAAGCACAGTCTAGTATACTTCTTCCATTTAGCATGGTCCTGACCGTACATTTTTGATACTGGAGAGAGGGGCTACACACAATATCTTAGATTTTATCAGTGCCTGTTCCTCACAACCAATTGATTGGACTGTTGGGGTATGTGGTTAACTTTCTAAACCATTATTTTATAGTTCCCTCTGTCCTACTCCATCTGGCAAGAGATCAATGGATATGGCATGGCTGAACATCTCTATGCCCAAGATAGAGGGGGCTCAATGAGGCAGGAATTTTGTAATGACACAGATGAAATGTATGTCACCGTGCAACAGGACAACCCCAGGACCCATGTTTAAATGAGGCCTGGGGCATATTTATCTTAATGCCCTTACTTCAGCTTCAGATAATCTGTCCTCATCTTAACCTCATTTGTGTGTCTTTTAGTTGTGTTTTCACCAAGCCAGGAAATATTGTAATCAAGTTCTCTGAATTCGAACTTTATTCAATTATTTAAAGACAATCATAAAAGCACATACAAGAGGACATTAATAAAACAATAATGCTAAAACTATGTACACTCTTAAGATTCAGTGATCATAAAAAGTCTTACGGAATGAACCACAGCTTGTAACCTTAAAACAAAGTTAGAATACCATTGTTTTACAATGCCCTACAGTAGATTTTAAAAAACACTCCACAGACTAACAAAGTGGTGGACTGGACAACATCTGCAAAAAAAAAAAAAAAAAATCCGGTTTACATTTATAAAATCCATAATCTTTAGGTATGTGTGATAAATAATATTGCGTAAAGGGTTTATAAAATTTACAGAAAAGACAAAGGGCCTGATTCACAAAGGGCTTCTACATTCGTGGCGGAGGCCCCGCTGTCATGGGTGAGTCTCCGCACTATGCGTGGAATCTCCACAATGAGAATTCTCATGCCAGAGATTCCGCCCAGAGTGTGGAGACTCCCCCACAACTGTGGTGCTTCTGCCTCTAGTGTGAAAACCCTTTGTGAATCAGGACCTAGGTGCATAAGAGTTTGTGTAGAAGATTCATTGCAAGGGCATGATATTATAGTAGATGATGGAAAACAAAGATGGCTTTTGATACTGCCCAGGCGAAATCTGGTCAATAACGATCTTTCCTATAAGTGGATTAACCAGGGTCAAATAGGGTTCGATGCTGATTGTGGTTTGCATAATTGCAAAATCCCGGAGGGTTACTCTACTCCTCTCTTCATCCTCTCTGTTCCATAAGGTTAAGGCAAAATGCATTTTCTTCATCCTTTGAGCTTCCCTTTTGACAATCAGATGGGGAGCAGTAAACAGGTCAGGTCTGCAGAGGGCATAGGCCATCTCCTTATTGTGGCTTAGTCAAGGAAACTTGTGAGCTAGGTCACAACCAAGACAGTCTGCTATTATCTCTTGATTAATAGTGGCATGAGTGTTTCCACATATAGATACCCATAAAAGGGGTGCATGAGGTAAGGCCTAATAAGCACCTACAGAAATGATTCTCTTCTGATTGTAGTTTATTGGTGTTTTGGTAGCCCCATACATCAGTACTAGCAGACACTTACACTTGTATATTTCTAAACTTGTCAGAATCAGTTTGCTTCCCATTGTTTTTGCAAAATTGAACAATGCTCCAATGGATTGTATAAACCTAAGATGCTTATTTAAAAGACATGGAAACCAAACGCTAAGACAGTCAATGGTGACCCCTAAATATGGAAAAAGATGTACCTTCTCTACTCTTTTACCCTTTGTTGAAATTGGAATGAGTTTAGAGGATTTAATGCCACAGGCCATAGAATGAGTTTTTGAAATATTATTCTCAATATCCAAGTTATCCATAAAGCCGACAGAAATGTCAATTACGCCCTTCGGGACATTGGGGGTTTGTGCTATTACTCCTGCATCACTGGCATATAATAAAGCCAGGATGGGGGCTTGAGTTAGCTATAGGCATGTCCTTTCCTGACAAAAGCAGAAAGTCGTTAAGACCAATAATATATGAGAGAAACAAGACAGGGGCCAGTATGCAGCCATGGTGGACATCTCTCATGAGCTCAAATCGCTCAGTGCATTCACCCTCTGATCCACACCTTACTGACACAGAAATCCCAGAGTGTAAGTCATAAAGGAATTTGACCAAATCCAGAGTCAGCACCATGTTAATCAGAATGGCCCAAAGCTTTGATTTGTTATTCCAATCAAATTCGCTTCTAAGATCCATGAAGAAGAGGTAGAATGCCCCCTTCTTGGCTATAGTATGTTTGCTGATGATCAAGTGAAATTTCATACACTGTTCCTGGTTGCCCAACCCTTCCCTAAAGCCATTCTGGGCTGCCGAAAGGTCTTTGGAGTCTTCAGCCCAAACTTCAGTCCTGTGCGGTATAATTCAGCCTACTACGTTGGCAATAGAGTCAAGCAGTGAGATTGGCCAGTAACATTGGGGATCTTGCCCATTTGGTTTTCTAAAAACAGGTACTATAACCGATGTATGCCAGGAAGAAGGTAATTTGGAACACACAGGTGAGTTTCAGGGCCGGACTGGGACCCGAAACCGGCCTTGGCAAACTGCTCGGCCGGCCCCCCTGGGGGTGAGGAGAGGGGTGCAGCCGAGCTGTTTGCTACAGCTGATTTCAGCCGATTTTATTACAGGGGGCCGATATTGCCGGCCCCGGGTAACAAAAACGGTCCCCCCAGGGCCTTAAACAGGCCCCCACCCTGCCGGCCTACCGGGGAAACGCCCGGTGCCCGCTATGGCCAGTCCGGCCCTGGTGAGTTTAATATATTATTGATAACGGTGGCCCAAAACTCAAAAGTTCCCAAGCCATCAGATTTGCCAGCACTGATTTGATCAATAATAGTACCACTGCCCTAACCAATATTGGTGGGCAAATGATTATCTCAATCCCCCAAAATGTCAGCAGTATTACAAAGGTACAATTCTGATGGTTTCCATAAAGCCAGTCCCCCATGCTGTCCATCAACACTGAGTCCACAAGCTGAAAAAGATCCAAGAGGGTAAAACTATCCCTTATCTTTTCATTAAATGCTCCCCCTAAAATAATACTGAAGCACAATCATAGTTGAATATGATCTATGTCTTAAAATATCCATTGCAAGGAATAATGTATCAAATACTGCAACTTTTAGCACATACGTTTGCAGCATTATAAACATAAATAGCAAAAAAGTTAAAATGATTATTAAAGTACACCCAAAAAATGTGAATGCCAGAATGTGCAAGTGCTTTGTCAATCCAAGTCATTCATATTGGAAAGGGGAAAAAATGATTGTTAACCAACAAATTGTCTCTTGGGCGTGGAGGAGGGTTATTTTTATGGATCCGAAAATGTACTGCGGGAACTCTTTGCAAACATTTATTTAAAAAAAAAAAACCCTAGAGACAATAGTTTAATATACTCCCTTAAGCCCAGGCCATTAGAGTTTTGAGTAAGAAGGTGATGAGCTAGAGGTGGAAGTTTCTAATTGCGCAGTCACTGAATATCTAGGATGTGGGCCCCACCCAGTCCAGCCTTCTTGTCAATAAGATATTTCCATTTTCAGCGATGTTGAAGTGAGTGTGTTTTACAAGCCAGTGGCACGCATTATTTTTGAGTTGTGTATGCAATTACATATTATTATTATTCTTTTAAGAGTTTTATATAGCGCGAACTAGAACGGAGGATATCAGGTTTCAGAGCGCTTTACATGAGCACCAGTTTCTCTACAGAAGGACACATTCATTTTTGTTAGGCACGGGGAGATTAAGTGATTTGCCCAGAATCACAGGATGTTGAGCGTCGTTGCCGAGACTCGAACCCGGTTCTCCAGCTTCAAGATCGCCAGCTCTAGCCCTAAGGCTACATCCTCTCCCCTGGTGGATAGGGTGGGGACATTGGCCATAATGACCACATAGGGGCATACTTCCGGTGGAAGGTTAAAGCATGGTTGTGGAGACCGAGAGAGCTGCCTTGGCTTGGGTTCAGATCAAACAGCCTGCAGCTCAGGCAACCGGTCCGGCCTATCAGCTGAATTCTTCACAGGGCCTCCTTCGTTGGGAGCAGTAGTGGGGTTGTGTCCTATGTATATTGTGTCATTGCCTTCATGTGGTAAGGGGTTTGCAGAGTTTGCAGAGTTTAAGTTAGGAGATTGGGAAGGAGCTGAAGACAGAGCTGTCAAGGACATGTTGACAGGCACCATACTAGCGGCAGGCGCACTTTTTTAATTTTTTTTATTTTTAACAAGTTTATTGCAAGGGATTGACACTGAAATACACAGCCAGACGCCTACAACCCTGGGGCCGGCGGCTTGTTGGAAGGAGGCACTTTACACAGCTTTATTGCCAACAACCCGTTGGGAAGGCAGCGTCACACGCTCATGAGCATCTTTCATAGTGTTCAATAGTTCACGTCTTATGTGTATCAGTAATCTTAAGTAATTATGAAAATAAAACAAACAAATTTTTGTAAACGTAGTTTGCTACTGTCAGAAAAGCATACATTCTGCGTCTATCCATGTCGCATTACCAGCTAATACATTTCCCCTCCTGCTAGATGTCACCAGTTCAATCGGTTCCTCCGCTTGGGCCTAATAAACTGATTATAAATCTGAGAGCATCTCTATTCCCAAAGGTATATGTGCGTATCCTTAACTTCTCTCTACGGAGCTGGGGTATTCGCGTTGTCGCCTGTCTCTGTCGCCGTCTCATTAGGTGGGCCCTCCCCCTTAGTGAGTAGGTATGTAGTGTATAGCCCCCAGAAGTTCTTCGGCCTGCTCCGGGGAGGAAGCAATTCACTGAAGTTCTCCGATTGCGTGCAGCAGTATAGCAGATCATGTGACCACTGTTTTATCGTAGGGAGGGGACCCCTCCTCCAGCATTTTGCTACTCTGCGCTTAGCCAATAGAAGCCCCATGTCCGCAAGCCTGCGTATCGCCGTGGGCAGTGGTTTAGAATATCCTAGCAATGCCACCGCTGGATCTGGTGATATCTCCAAGCCCACTATGGTACTCAACTCGCGAAAGACCTTTCCCCAAAAATTAGACACCCCCAGGCATCTCCACGCCAAGTGCATGAAATCTGCTGCAGGCAATTGGCACCTGTCGCAGGTTGCGTCCTCCCTCAACCCGTATCTGTGTAATTGTTCCGGTGTGTAGTACACTCTGTTGATGTATTTAAAGTGAATACGCCTATGTTTGCTGTGTAGTGAGATGTGTCTTGTGTTAGTGCAACAGTAATACCACATAGCATCGTCAATAGTCACTTCTAGGTCTCTTTGCCAGGCCAGCCTAGCCTTAGTGTACTGGTTTGCTCTGTGGGACATCGCCAGCTTGTAAATGTTGGAAACAATCTTACGGGGTGACTTAGCCTTAATGATGTACGACAGCTCTTGCACCTAGGAGGTTCGTTCATATCTTCCCCCAAATGCTGATATAGCGCGCTGCGCGTTCTGTGGAACTGAAAGCGTTGCAGTAGGGTGACAACTTCTGCAATGTCCGTGATCTCGTCCCACGACTTTGCAACTCCGCCAGTAAACAAGTCCCCCGCCTTAGTAATGTTTAACGCGTGTAGTGCTCGTATAACCCCTTTGTCTCTGCAGGGGGTCAACCAGATCATCCACTCAATTGGCATCTCCGGGGAGTATAGCAGCACCCCGGCTTGCAGTTGCAACAGGCAATGCCAAGCGTGCCGTGTGGAGTTGAGGGAGTCCAATATTCCCGTTCTGCGGTCTACCGGTTCAAAAATCGTGGCCGGGAGAGGGAGAGGACCGGTAAAGAGCTTTTCAATGCGGAGAAACGGTATGTCCGCCGCTCCATGGATCCAACTATGAGCGTGCGCTCCTTGCGCCGCTCTATAATATAACTCAAGGTCTGGTGCGCCCAGTCCCCCCAGGTGATGCGGCAAAGTGAGTACCCGCCATTGAACTCGCGCCTGCTTGCCTGCCCACGCCAATCGTGTCAGTAATGAATTTACTCTGGCAAAGAAAGAGCGCGGCAGAACTATAGGGATATTAGCAAACAGGAACAGGAATCTGGGCAGTATCACCATTTTCATTATGGAGACTCTACCAATTAAGGACAGTGGCAATTTGATCCAAGTTTCAATATCATCCTCCAATTTAGCGACTGCAGTGCCGTAATTCTCTAGGAATACAATCTCCGAGTCCGTGTGCAGTGTGATACCAAGGTATCGAACCGAGTCTACGGACCATTGCAGGGGGTAATCCATCTCAAATTGTATCGTGACCGGAGTGAGCGGGAAGACTATTGATTTCGCCCAGTTGACTTTCAGGCCAGAAAGTGCTCCGAAGTTAACCACCTCTCTGAGGACCGGGGAGAGGTTGTTTTCAGGTTCTCTCACGTACAACAATGTGTCGTCCGAGTACGTAGACACCACAATATCATAGGTCGGAAAACGGACACCTCTATGTCCGTGATATTCTCTAAGCGCACATGCTAGTGGTTCGGCGACTAAGGCGTATAACGTTGGAGACCAGGGGCATCCCTGCCTGGTTCCCCTAGAGATAGCAATGGGTTCTGTAACTAGATTCCCTAGTTGAATGCGCGCTGAGGGAGCATTATACAACACTCCAATTAGTTGTAGGAAGACTGGGCCGAGTCCCAACCTCGTCAGTACTTGCCGCATAAAGGACCATTCTACCGAATCAAAGGCCTTCTCCATATCTAGGAAGACCGCTATAGCCTTGACATCTTGTTTAACATGTTGCATTGTTCCAAAAACTGTTCTCAGATTGTAGGTGAGGTTCCTATCAGGTATAAATCCTGCCTGTTCCGGAGCCACCAGCTCCGGGGTCAGCAGTGTCAGGCGGTTGGTCAGAATTTTGGCGAACAGCTTGGTGTCCACATTTAACAATGAAAGCGGCCCATAAGAGCCGCATTCCACTGGGGGTTTTCCCGGCTTGGGGATAGGAACTATGATCGCTTCCCTCATGGTTGGAGGCATCTTGCCCGTTATACATAGATCATCGAACAGTGCTGAGATGTGTGGAAGCAACAGTTCAATAAAGGCCTTGTAGAAGCCCACGGTGAGGCCATCCGTCCCCGGGGCGCTGGATGCTCTCATTCCTGCCAGGGCCTCCAAAATTTCGTCTTTTTCAATGGGATGCGTAAGGAACTCTCTATGGTTGTCGACTAGGAAAGGTAGCTTAATATGTTCTAAATAGTCTAGGATTTCGTCATCCATGTCTGAGGAGCGGGAAGCATATAATTTCGAGTAATATTTTTTGAACCCATTCGCAATGTCTGCTTCATCGGTCAATATTTCGCCCTCTTCAGATCGGAGTTCGTAACCAGGGATTTGCTTCGTTTAGATTTCAAAATGTGTGCTGGTACCGATCCTGGCCTATCGCCCTCCCCGTTATTACGCGCTGTGGCATACTTGCCCAAGTGTCTCACTTCGCTATCTGCCGCTTCCTGATATTCGGCTAGTAAGTCCTTAATTGCTCCTGTAACATCTTCATACCCTCCAGTCGACTGGCGTGCTTCCAACTCCCTCAGCTGTTGCTCCAGGGCCGCCAACCTCTGACGTATGGAACGGAGAACCCCCGAGTGATTAGCCATGGCTACTCCCCGAATATACACTTTAAAAGCCTCCCATACCGTTTGGAAGCTGTCCACCGATCCTATATTAGTGGCGAAGAATGTGTCTATTGCGTCTGCCAGCTCCCCTTTAAAGAGGGGGTCAAGTAATGAGTAAGGGGGAAAGCGCCATGTAAATGGTGGTATAGTTTTCTTGGGTGTGGCTAGTATCAGCAAAAGTGGTGAGTGATCGGACAGGGTGCGTGGTAGTATCTGACAAGCACGGATCTGGCCCATGAGGGACGTCGAGGCAAGCCAGTAATCTATGCGTGTGTGCAAGTTATAGTAGGCGGAATAATGTGTGAAACCTCCCTGTTCTGGGTGATGCTCTCTCCGTACGTCCCCTAGGTCTTTGCTGATCATGATGCTTTCTAGGGTTCTTGCCGCCGCAGCCGGTCTCCTCGTCAGGCCTCCGGATCTATCCAATTCAGGGTTTCTGACCAGGTTAAAGTCCCCACCCCAGATGATATGTGCGTACTCACATCCCTTTATCGTGTATGCCAGCGCAGTAAAGAACTCCGGGCAATCGTAGTTCGGGCCATAGACATTCACTATCAGCAAATCTAATCCCCTACCCCGGCATCTGGAGATCACGTATCAGCCATCCCCATCCGCAGACAGCAAGTCAATAGTGTAATCGGATCTAGGGTTAACCCAGGTCAATACCCCACATGCATGTGTAGTAAAGCCCGAGGCGTTGACATTACCCAACAGTCCTCTGCCATGCAGCATCGCACTATGTAGCGGGAGATGAATCTCCTGTAGTAGGGCAATATCAATATTATGTCTTGTTAGAAAATTCAGTACTTTTCGTAATTTGCGATAGTCATTAAGCCCTCTAATATTCCACGACAGCGCGCAGAGGGAGTCTATTGCCCTCGGAGCCGCAGCCCCGCTAGGTGTCGCCATCTTGCTTTTCAAATCTGGAAATGCATCCTGACATGTGTAGCATGCGCGTGCTGTGTGTATCAAACAAAAACCACACTAACGTCATTAATACAAAAAACAACATAACCTTAACCCTTCGTCCCCCTCCCCCTCCCACAGCAGACCACCCACAACTCGGTCGCGCAGCATCCCCCCGGAGTGCCCTCCCCCTCCTCCCTACCTCCCCCCCCTGTGCTTTGTTCACAGTACTGGTGTGTGTCACTCGTGGGCAGAGGTCACTCTATGAGCTATGAACTGTCAAATATAGGTAATCTCTCGTCTCGACCTCCGCTCGCCGACTGTATTTTCACAGCCTCCACCCCAATACATTCCGTGTCTAATTAGATCGGAGCCGTGAAACAGAAGCTTTCCTGGCCTTTACTCTGCAATTTGTAAGGAGGCCCTAATTACACTCACCTAAACCGGGATAGCCCCACTATGTCTATTTCCCGTCTAGGTTGTGCTCTTTTGCGCGTTCCTCTGCGATTCAGCTATGCACATGTATCAGTCCTTAAGTGTCAATATCGCATGAGCCACATTGGTAGACCCGTCCCTTCATAAATAGTACCACCGGAAAGGACCTCCCATCGTGTACCAGGCTTGGAATCAGTAAGCCACCAATGCGTTACCCCCATTGCCACCCTCCAGCCCACCGCATCCGCTTGTTCCCCTAATACTTATCTGCTGGAAGTGAGTGCGGAGCTCTCAGTCCTGCTCCTCGAGCGATCCTCCCGCCACTTCGTCCAGTAGTTGTTGTTCCGGACTCTGACGCTGCCCTTTGGACCAACCTTTCAGCGCCTTCTGTAGTACTTTCGGGTCAGTGAAGATGTGGGAGCGACCTTGCTTGTTCACCCTAAGTTTTGCAGGATACAGCATGGCGTAGTCCAGGCCTAGATCGCGCAGCTGCTTTTTCATGGGACCAAATTGTCTGCATGCTTCCTGCACTCGGGCGGTGAAGTCCGGGAAGATCGAAATCTTTGACCCCTCAAATGCCAATTCTTGTTTTTCCCGTGCCAGTCGCAAAGCCGCATCTCTGTCCCGGTAGTTGAGCAATTTTGCTATAATTGGGCGCGGCGGAGCACCCGGTGGCGGGCGAGGTCCCAGGGAGCGATGCGCTCTCTCCACCACGAACATATTGGAGAAGGCGCTTTCCCCCAGAAGGTTCACTAATAGCTTCTCAACAAAGTGTTCCATATTTCCAGTAGGGGTGGTCTCAGGAAGGCCAGTAATTCTTAGGTTGCAGCGTCTCGAGCGAGCTTCCAAATCTTCAGTCTTATCTTGCAGGACACGTATGACCCTCCCGAGTTGTTTGTGGTCCGAGTCCAGCGTAGTCTGCGCCTCTTCTACCTCCGTGAGTCTCCGTTCTGACATATCCAACCTCTCCGCGTGCTTATCCAGACGTTCCACCATTCTGTCCATCCGGTATGAGAGGGCATCCATTTTAGTGCCTAGGGAGGTGATACCATCCTGCAAGCTTTTTTCCATCGATAGGAGCATACTCCGGATATCTGGGTCGCCTTCCGCAAATGTAGGCATCCTAGAGGCCTCTTCAGTCGTGGCGTCGTGCGATTTAGAGCGTTTCTGCTCGAAGGTGAGCTTTGGCTGCGTTCTATCTGTTCTGCCCATGGTCTCCTCTGGGCGAGGCAAGTCTGCCTGGATCTGCGTTTTGTCACCTCCGGGTGCCGCGATAGCGTGGGCTAGTCAGTGACCGCGCACTTCGGACTTCCACAGCTTTGTGTTCGGCTGTAATCAGGTAGATTATGCCCCGGGGCCGATTAGAGCAACCGGACTAGCGGCCAGGAACCTCGACCGCCGTCAGTGTTGCCTTCACTGGTCTCTAGGCTACGCGGGGGTCTGTACTCGTCTGACTGTGTGGTGGTGCTTTCAGCCACTCCGCCAGCCCCAAGCGCTCTCCTTCGTTACTCCTCCAGGGCCACACTCCGCAATTGTTACTCGGCGCGTCGCTGGTTCTGTGTATTGTTATGCCTGGCCCGGCCACCTATCCCCGCGGCCAAGGGCGCTTTCCGAGTGTGGGCTCCTGTGCGGAGTCCTGTGGATGCAGCCTGCTTAGTGTCTCATGCGGTATTCCTGGGGTCTCAAGGTCACAAGGTGTGGGCCGCTCACCGGGGTGTGGGCTTGCGCAGTGCAACTCGTTGCGCTCTGTGTGGTGCAGTGTCTGGCTCCAGACGTTGCCTTCCCCGTTATGGTGTCCCCCTGTCGCGGGGGTCTCAGAGCCGGTACCGCTCCGCTTAGTGGCGGGACCCCAGGCTGTTCGGGCACACCTCCAGCCCGTCGCCGATAACTGCTGCCGTGGAGTCCCCAGCCCTTCTCAACGGGGACTCTGTGAGCCTGCGATCGCGTGTAGCTCCGTCCGCGTACCCACAAATTCCTCAGCGCCCACGCCTGTTCACCAGTCGGAGGTCGCTGTGCTATCCCACGATGTAGGAGTTCTGGACGTCAGCGGTCCTCGGTGGATCTTGCGTGTGTGTGCGGCGGTCTCCCCAGCACCTCCGCAGCCTACAAAAACCCGATGTCTGTGGCAGTAGGGGTTGGGCGATCAAGGTCGCGTGTGCCGGTCTGGACTTACGAATGACCGCGGCACGTACGCCGACACAGCCCCGCCTCCCGCCCTACTCTAGGCCGGGGATCTTAGGTCTAGCGGGGCGCCTATTGCCAACGACAATATCTCCAGATCGGAATGTGACAGGAGGGTCGGGAGTCGTTCCTCGTGTCGCTGGTGGGTTCTGGTGGCAGAATATCGGCCAGGAAGTTGTTATGGCTATGGAGGCTGTCGGATAATTCCAGGATTGTGTGTCGGCGATATGGAGCACAAGGCTCAAGCGGCCATCTTGGTCGTGAGCAAGCTCCGCCCCCGGCAGGCGCACTTTTAATGAACAATTCCAAGATAGCACTCTCCAAGGTACTCAGACACTCCACCAAGGGTTTAATACATGCTTCAATTACAGCCTTTAATTTCCTGGAAAACAATGCTCCAACTGTGGCCATCACAGCTCTCTCTCATAGTCTCGACATTGGTTTCTAAGCATTTTGTCAGCGTACTCTTAGTACTTTCAGCTTGACGCTCAGTTGGCTCCACAGAATGCTTGCCTCTCTTTTTCTCTTTGGCTGACAGATCATAATCACCATTGTCACAAGCAATCCAGGGAACCAGAGGCGAATTGGGATAGCAAACCAAAAGCGGGACCTTCCTCCTGCAGTGACACAATTTGCCCTCTGGCCATTGAGATCACATTAAAGTCCCGATATAAAATTCACCAGCAGCCCGGGATAGAAAATATCCAGGGTGCTGGTTTTTGGGTCGCTGTAATTGGAGTCAGACATTTTTCTCTTCCCCATTGCAGATAAATAAGTCATGTTTGCCTGCAGTCAGGCCAGGGGGTCTAAAAGCCATAAAGGGAAAGTGCACACAACAGCACACACTCCCAAAAGATCACCAATGGATTAGTGGGTAGTGGTTATTATCACAGTCAAAAAGACCGAAGGTAGGGGCCTTTAATGGGAAGGAAATCAAGGTGGTTTGACCCCTGATGTGATAATGTCTGAAATGTATTCTTATTTTTCTCCAGGATGTGCTTTAAAGATCCTTGACCAATATAGCAATGTATGACTATGTTTTGGATAGGTTTTTGTACATGGCAATTTTATTTATTTATGATTTCTGTTTGATTTTTAAATTTTATTTGTTTCTCACTGGCACACTGACAAAACTGAATGAACAAAACCATGTAAATTTAACCTCTTACATGTTTAAATGGATGACATAGACACAAAGGCAGTAGCACCAGAGAGGCCGAAGACATTTTCACATTGGTAAACTCGCACTGATGTTTAAAAACATGCTTTTTCTAACTTTGCCTTTGAGCTAGAGTCTCTATACTTGTGATACATAGGTAATTGCTGTAAATAAACATCATTGGTTACAATAGAGATTTATTGTGCATATCCCAAGAATGCCTTATAGATAGAAACTGAACTCTGTTTAATGAGTAAATAGGACTGCATGAAACTGATCCTTTAGGTAGGTAAGATGTGAATGGATTTACAGATGTGAGGACTCTCCCAGGACAATAGACTTCATGGAACTAAGCCACCCTAATATGTGCAAGCTATCAGCTAAGACAGAAGGACACTGAAGAAACAATTGAGACAGGTTGTCAATGCCATATGTTTGAGAAACCCTTTAGAGGGGATAGAGGTCTGTTATGAAAGTCCAGCTCACAAAATAAGACATCCTGTTTTTAGGTCTTGCCTAGGCAGCGCCTGCGCTGTCTCTGCGAGACATTTTGTATTCTGAATATGGGCTTTAAGCTACACCCATTTTTAAGGACTGCCCCAGTTTCATGTGTTGTTACTCAGACAGTTTGTGGCACTATTGGTTTCTTTATGCCCTGAGCACTTGAGACCAGTGCTGGTAGTTTACAGAGCTCTGTTGTAAACAGGGCTCTAAATCTTTCTCTTATCTTGCCCCATTTGCTGTGCATTCAAAAACTGAGGTCTGTTTTTGGTGTCGCCTAGGCAGCGCATGCGCTGAATGTGCTGTCTCAAAGAGACATGCTGTATCTAGATATGGGCTTAAAAGAAACGCCCATCTTTTTCCATTGGTTCCTCTTAATGTCCTTTAAAAAGGCTGGCTTTTCATTGGTGAATACACTTAGTAGTCCCTCCTTTTGTTCTGCCCTGGAGACTGGCCCTGCTACATGAATCCTTTCACTATAGGTCACATGTTTGCCTTCAGTGCACTACTTTATCTTTTGTTCTGTCCTCCTTGTTGCTCCCAGTTCACTTAATCTCACCCTGCCCTTCCCAGAACAATGCCTCCCGCCCCTGGCAGCTTGTTTGTTTTCTGAACAGCTGCTCTTTGCTCCCTCTCATGGGCTGCAGCTGCCTCCTTCTCCCTAAGCTCTCACCCCGTCAATGACGTGAGGAGGAAGCTGTAAATTTGTTTTAATAAAATACTGCCTTACTGGAAGTCAACCCGGTGCTTAGTACTACTACTTTATATTTTGGGCTGAGTTAGGATCTCCAAGAGGAGAAGGTGCTAAATAAAGGTCTGTGCCGTGCTGTAGTGGCATTTATTATAACATAGTGCTTACTACCCCCGACCAGGCGTCAGTCCGTTATGTGCGATGCAGAGTGAGAGACGCAAGTGTCCGCTTGCACAAAAAGATGGAATTCCATAAGATGCTGGTTATATAAAAGTAAAACATTTAGCTTTTGGAAGCACACTTTTCCACACAAGTTCACAAATGGTTGAGCCAGAATAGAGAGACATCTGAGTTGCCCGATGTCTTTCAGGATACCTTGGTTAGTTTCCTTGTGTGTTGGTGTACTTGTTTTGTTTATATGCTGCCTGCACGCTCCCTCCCCTCCCCGCTTTGCGGCTAACCGCGCTTCATGCTTCGTGAAGCAGGCACCATGTTGATGAGAGAAATCTGCATTCATGGCCGCTTCCTCCGACGTGCCATTATTCCTCCCCCCCCCAATCCATGCCCTTCGTTTTGCTTGTTATACCAGTCAACCGGAGTGAAAGAAGCTAGCTAGCACGGTATGTGAGACACCTCCACGCTGTGCAGAGGAGCATCTAGCAAAAAGTTTCTTTATATCTTCACCCTGGCTGGAGTGCGCATGTTTGTTATTACATTGGTGTCTCTTTGCAGGTAACTACTATGTTCTTGTTTAGGGCGGAGACGGCCGTGTTGAGGAACAGGAGACTCCTAGAAGCCCTCCTATCCCCCCCCTCCCCGCACATCCTCTTCCCATCGCATAATGGGCGTGTCATCTGCATGATTACTGGTGGCCTGCGCAGTCCAAATACAGTGTGCACGTGCTGCCTTTCCCCATATGTTGTTTCCCCTTCTCCTGGGAGAGATGGGCCGCTTGAAGAGCCTTGGGCTCAGAGCCCGTTATAGCTGCCCCTTTCAATGAGACCCTGCAGCGAGGCTTCTCTGCACGGCCCGCGCATCGCACCCTCGAAGCCTGCTTGCCTGATCACTGTAGCTGACACCTCCTTTTAGGCCTACATAGGTCTGTGATCAAGCCTGCCAATTGTGATGACCTAGCTGCAACAAATACGTATTCACGATCAAAAGCAACAACTATTGTAACTGTGAAAAGAAATGATTTTGCTTATTTGAGTGATTAGTGCAACTGAATTAAATGTGTGCCATGCTCCCCGTTTATTCTACTTTCCTCTAAATACATTCATTTTGCTGTATTTATTTTCATAATAGAACATTGTGTAAATATAATCTGTAAAATGATTGCTTAGGAAACGAAGTAGAAAGAAAGGTGAGCACACACAGCTGTAGCAACCAGTATTATAAACATCTCAGGCAAGATTAGTCTGACTTTTTAATGGTCCTCAATTGGCGTAACTTCTAGATCTGCCAACTTGGGAGCCAGGTTCGAGTCTCGGCGTGGCCTCAACATCCTGTGATTCTGGGCAAATCACTTAATCTCCCTGGGGCATATTATCAACGGCCAGCGATAATTATCGCTGGCCGTGCTTAGCGATACATTTCCTATCGCAGGCTATCTCTGGAATTTATCGCCCTGGTAGCGCGTTATTAACAACGCGTTTCTCCAGGGCGATAAAAATACCAGAGATAGCGAGGTTATCGCTGTCTTGCAGGGAACATCGCTGGTTTTCCAGCGATGTTCCCTGCAAAACGGCGATAACCTTGCTGATACGACCCTGTGGTCGTATCAGCAGAATCCACCCCTATGTTAGGGATGGCTAAGTCAAGATTTTAGCAGACGTTAGATTTTGGCGAAACGGCCGTTTCGCCAAAATCTAACCTCTGCTAAAATCATGTGGGCTGCCTTGTAAATATCGCGATGTGAACATCAGCGATATTTGCAACGTAGTCCATCCGGGGTACGCCTAGTAACGCCCACTTTGCATCTCATTGGAGATGCAAAGGGAGGCGTTGGGAAATAGGGTGCTAACATGCAATTATGCATGTTAGCACCCTCTTGTTGATAGGGCGATATTTTTATCTCCGTTTTCCTGGCTTTTAAAGCCAGTAAAACGGAGATAAAGCCCTTGCTGATATGCCCCCCTGTGCATAAAAATCAAAAAACGAAGGGGCTTATTTACAAGCCCCTTGCGCCGCTAGTGCGTCACTTTTAATATGGGAAAAAGTGATGTATCGGCGGCGCAAGGGGCTTGTAAATAAGCCCCGAAGTGTCCTTGTGTAATGTAACTGGTGCTAATCTAAAGTGCTCCAATAGCTGCGGGTCGAGTTCGCGCTATATTATACTGCAAAATACTTGTGTTTGAGTGTAAGAGAAGGTCGTATTCTCTTTGCCTCTATCTGTGACGCTGCACAGCAGCCTGGATTATGCTGAGAGAGAATTCTGTTAAAGATATCTGTGCCCTGATTCCATGAAAATGTGCAGCATTCTACCAGTGTGCGACTTTGTGAATCTTGCCCACACTTCACAAGTCTTGCTTGAAGTTGTATTAAAATAAATAAATATTATTTACTGAGTGTGGTGTTGCCAGCAATGAAACAGGCTGTGTTTGAGAAAGGAGCATTTCTGATAGCGCTTTCAACTCTGTCACTGTCCGAAGCACTAGCAAAGGAGCTCTTCGGAGTGCACTGTGCCATAATTGCAGGCTGCTGCTGAGGCACAAGTACACACCATCTCACACAGTAAAAAGATTTCTTTTTCACTTGGCAGGGATCACAGTGCAACGTTTTACAGTGCTGACTGTATTTTTTCAGAGGAGGGAATATATATGAAGGTGTGCAGCCTTGCGGTCAGAAATGCTGCTTCATATTTACACTGCCCACAGCAAGCATGAGTGAGCTGTGAATCCTGTCAGATGACTTAACCACTGAATCATCACACCCTTGAAAATCCTTAAGCCACATAAATAATACCATGGTAACTGGATGGAAAGATTAGAAGGGTAGATTGTTACTAGTGGTTTTCCTTTAGAGGTGGAAGGGGCATGGGCAGGCACGTGCTGTTGTACTGCAGTACACTGACATATACCCTACTTTTTTTTGTTACCAATCTCTTTTTTTTATGCAATGGCATATCTTTCAATGCTAATGTTTAAATGAGACTGTGTAGGCATCTGTACTTAATATAAAATCCTTAAATCAACATTGCTATAACAGTACAGCTGTCAACATTCAGAAAATATTAATTTCAGAACATTTACCAGAATTTACATTTCCTAATATGTGAGCGAGGCTACGTTGCAGTAATGTGCAGTAATATGCTGCATGGCTAAATACTTATAAGGTCCCAAAGGCGAGATTGATTGCACTGCAAATGCTTGTTTGTGTTTGCAACTATATGCCAAAGCAAAACCGCCTCAGTAGTTATTTGTGAAGAAAAAGATTCCTCAAGCCAACCGGATACCTCAGTACATTGGAGGGTTTCCATGCAGGATCGTGGAAGGGATTTCTTTCTTTTTGATCAATAAAAAGTGCTGACGGAGGCACACGTGTGTGGAACTAAGAAGCCAAGAGATGGAATTTTTTGACACTCCTTCACCATTTTAGAAAAACTGGTAAATATGTCCTGCGTGACTGATTTGCCATACTTTCAGTTGTGGCTGGAATGGCTCGGGATGGGTGAGGGGGCGGAGTGTCGCGGGGAAAGGGGGGGCAGAGCGTGCGGTGGGATCATAATTAAAAAAATAATAAAACTTACCTCGAGGGCGGGTCCCGCGTCTTCTCCGCTCCTGCTCTCCTCCACCGACAGGAACAGGAAGCACACAGCCAGGCTCCCTCTCCTAAGCCAATCACAATGCTGCAATGCAGCATTGTGATTGGTCTGAGTGCCGTAACTCGGCGCTCAGCCAGGGGCTGGAGAGGTGGGCATGTCCTCTTTGCAGGTTGCATGGAGAAGGGGAAAGTGCGCATGACTGGTTTGGGTGGCCCGAGAGGGCCGACCAAACAGTCATTGCGCACTCAGGAGTGGGCAAACCACTCCTGCCCTGCTCCATAAGCAGAGCAGTCCCGCCCACCCGCCCGCCGGCAAAGGAAATATAAAATGGTAATAACTAAAAGTTATTACCATTTTATATTTTTGCTTCTCGCACTGCGAGAAAGCAGTGGGGCAACGCTCTTCCACCATAGTGGATGAGCCGCCGCTGCATACTTTAACGGGAGATTTTAAAAGTAAGGATGAAGAATGAGTAGGATTTTTTTATGATTTGGTCTAGGAATTTTGTTCAGTCATTTGCAGGATAATAAACTACACTCTTGCTCCACCCACCTCAAAGCCAGATAGCTGCTGGAACCAGAAGACAAAAAAGGCTGCTTACTGCCTTCTCTGCCTAAGAAAGGACTGGGGACTGGTCGTGCTTCCATTTTAATGTTTTGCTCTAAAACCTACTCTAAGTTATCTAACTTCCTGCAGAGCCACAGGAAGAAGACATTTAAAACATAATTGTAAGAAGAATCAGCAAGAACAATTGGAACTGGACGTTTAGCTATGGTCCTTAATACAAGTGGAAAAAGCCTTTTTCCACTGTGTCCCAGTGCCCAGGGAGCAATCTCTCATCATTTAAGACAGGAGTACATGAACAAAAGATACAGCACTTTAAGTGCAAGTTACAACAGTTGGGACTTCAGATTTATTTTCATTTCTGGCAGACCCCTACAAGTTGTTGAGGGTGCCTGACAAAGACATGACCCCGGCAAACCAGATATGCAGGCTTACCTGCTCTGACCTTTTAGTTACTTGAGGAGGCTACAGTGGGACGTTGTAAATAAGGTATTCCGTATTGTGGAGCTCTACCTGACCTGGCTTAGATCTATAGAAAAAGTTCCAACCTGAATGTGCCTGACACAACATTTGTTTTAATTTAAAATGTCTTGTGACATGACCTTCAATAGGACTATGGAACCAGCATATCTGATATCATGGAGCGAATCTCAGACACAGCTTCCCAATTTGATTGCTAATGGATTTGACTTTAAAAAAAAAAATCAGAAGGTAAACATTTCGACCAATCAGACCTATTTCGCCTTTCTTGAATTCTCTGAAATTCTGGTGAGCTGCAGAGCTGGTTTGGACCCAGTCAACAACATCCCATGGGATAAAACTGAATTTTTAGTTGCCTATTGTTACCATAGACACTTTACATTTTTCTTTTACATTCATGACTTCTTTATGTAATTGGGTTATTGGTTCAGGAGAGTGGACTCCCCACTCAGGCAACAACTACAATCCTTGAACCACAAAGTCAATAAATGAACCTGTGCTTAACTCTCTAGTAGCTTGGCACAAAAGCAGTCATGCTTAACTTACAGGCACTGCGTAAAATATTTATGTTACACACAAACAGTATTAAAGTGAAAACACAAAACAAGAAAAATCCAAAACCAAATTCGAAAAAAAGGATACATTTTACTAAACGAAATGACATTAAAACAAATTAAATCCAATCAGTAGAATTGGAGTTATGAATTTTTAGAGTTTTTAGTGAAAACTAGCGCCTAAAAGGTCAAAGCGCCAAACTTGGGTATCTTGTCAGGCGAAACCAGGCAAAGTCAAAAGTTAAAGCCAACTGCGATGGAGCATGGGTTTGATACACGATGTGGATTGGGCCCTGCCTTGGCTTACCTTCGGACTTAAAAGAAATTTTGAAGAAAAGTCCAGGAGAAGGAAGAGCTCAGTGGGGCAAGGCAGCTGGTTAAAGTTGTTCACGATGGCAGGAAAAAGCTCTGAGCTTGAAAAGCTGGATTTCCAGGCCGAGGAGGTCATCGTAGTCAATGGGGAGCCTCAAGTCGTTGAGCGCGGTGATGATTTTTACTTTCAGATCTAGACTAGTTTTTGGAAGTCGAAGGCCTTCAGTAGGATGAAGCTGCAGGCAGTGAACCTAGAGGGCTCCATGTGGTCAGATACCATTGCCTGGAGAACCACAAAGTCAGGCCAACTGCCAATGCATCTTGGGTGGAAAGGCTTCTGTGGGTTCTTCTGCCACTTTTGGTGAAAATGTTTTTAAGTCCCAATGTTTAGGGCTAGGAAGGAGCACCGCCTCTAAGACCACTTCCAAGGTTCCAGGACATGGAGGGTACCACTTGAGGGGTTACAACTCACTCCTGCAGAGGCCAAGTGCAGGGTTTAATGTATCTGGAGTTTGTTATGTCTTTGTAACTGACACAGGTAGTCCTTCTGAAGTTTTACACAGGTTCAAGAATAAACTGAAGAATTGTTCTGAGGGTCCAATATTTATACCTGGTACCAGCCTTTCAAGTGGGGGGACCTACTTGGCTACCCCCACATCTGGTTCTGTAAAGTTCTTCCCTTCCCTTGCCAAGGTTCTAGGAAGCCCCAGTGTCAGGCTCCTTTGTGTGTTCTAGAGGCATCACTTGGAAGTGTAAGTGGAGTAGCGAACAGCTCTGCCCCAGCCATCCTGGCGGGGTGGCCCACCCTTACAACAACTAATCACCTTTGTCCCACACTCTTGGAGGAAACCATAAGCACCAACAACAGAGCAATCACAGTCATGTGACCTAGGACACTGGCAGCATGTTCCAAATAGGTAGGACAAGAAAATCCCAACTTTCTAAAAGTGGCATTTTCAGAATTGTGACTTAAAATCTGACTTTACCACTAAAGAGGATTTTAAATTACAATTCATATGAGCCCAAAACATGACCTGTCTACCTGCTCCCAATCAAAAGTAATCACTTATTAAATGTAATAAGGTAACCCAATGTTATGCTATGGGGGAGGTAGGTCTTACAGTAGTGAAAAACAAATTTGGAAGTTTTTCACTACCAAGACATGTAAAACTTAGAAACACATTTCCTACTTTTTAAATACAATGTGCCCTACCCTATGGGATGTTTATGGACTACCTTAAGGGTGACTTATAAGTATTCAAAAGGAAGGTTTAGGACTGGCAAAATGTTTATTTTGCCAAATTGAATTGGCAGTTTAAAGTAACACTACAGGTTGCAATGGCAGGCCTAAGACGTTTTAGAGTGCTATTGTAGTGGGTGGCGCAATGCGTTCAACAGGGTTGGCAAGGATGTGTTTAGAATTCATCGCACATCACTTTTTAGATATAGGTACTAGATTACTTTAGCTGTCTGGAAGCTCAGCCACCACTCACAAAAAGTCTGAAATTTCTCTCCTCCTTAGCTTCACAAGCCGGCTTCATACATGAGTTATTCTTGAAATTGGTTTGATTTACATAATTGTTAATTTGACCACTTATTGCAGTTTGGCAAAAACTCAATATAAATTCAACAAATTAAATGAAATAAAATATGGTAACTTGGTCAATACTCTGGCCTATGCAAAAAGATGTTGGAAAAAAAAATATTTGGGATTCTGGGCTGTGTACCTTTTCAGAACCTTTTTCTTTTGTTGTAAGGCCTGAGTTGTCCTGAAAGAATCTTTCCATGCATTCTACTTTGTGAGCACTTTCATGGCTTTAGGGTAGGAACATTTTTCGCAGTACTTCTTTATTCTGTCAAGGCATTTTATAAAGGTTTTTTTAGATGGTTGCTGCTCTGAGTTGACAAGGAAACTTGGAGCATGTGTTTCAATTATGGAAGGGTGTACATCATACAAGTTTTCTTCAGGTTTGGGCCCGCTTCACTGTGATTTTCATTTTGGAACTATCTGAGAACAACTCCTCCGACACACTCTTTTCTGTGCACTTGAAGAAAAGTGAATGTTGTTTTGTCTATACAGAGATTCCGTATGATTGCTTTACACAGTTGCTGTACTGTATTGACTCAGCAGCTAGGTGTATTTTTGTTCCCAGCAGCCCTAGCAAACATATAGTCTGCACAGGCCACAGAGAGCATCAAATATCAAGGTTATTTTTCATTCTGTGACAAAAACAATTTATCAATTACGACTATAAATTTTACTAAATTGATATTGTAATGACATTTAATATTCAGCAATAAATTATATCACTATGGGGGGCTGCACCTGCCTGATTGTATAACTGACAAGAACTATCTGCTGTGTTGCTGCACGGCGCAGGATCCCAAGGAGCCCGTTCCAGTTTGGGCATAATCAAGGTTGCTGGCTCATTGTCATCTGTGGGGAGAGCCGCTGCAGGTGATACCGCCGCCGTTTGGGACTGCAGGTCCCAGAATCCCCCTTGCCACAACACACCTGAGCCTGGCTTCTGCCTCTATTCAAATTGCGCTGTGGTCCCGCACAGTGGGGGCTGCACCTGCCTGATTGTATAACTGGCAAGAACTACCTGCTATTTTGTTGCATGACGAAGGATCCCAATGGGCGCTTGGGGGGCAGCCGAGCGCAGGGAGGTCTGCCCCCTGGGCATTTTGGGAAGGTTTGGGCTGGCCAGGCGTCGGACATTTTGTAATTTGGGCTGGGCAAATAATAGCCCAAAAGGAGCCCAACTTTAAGGGTTAGCGGGGTCCGCTCCCAGCCACCAATTAAGGTTTGGTGACCTGGTGGCTGGGAGCAGTAGCAGGGTAGTTAGTTTTTGTGCTGTGCGACAAAATTTGGTTCAGCGTTTTTGCAGGGAGCATAATTAGGTAGTCTTACCATGGAAGACTTCCGTGTCCTCGAGGCAATGCAGCTTCTGAGTGAGGCTGGGCGGTTCGACTTGTTAGTACCAGGAGCGTCGGGCCTGTCACGCCCACCTCAGCGGGTGTCAGCGAGAGCGGCTGCCATGGTGGCAGCATGTACCTCTCCCAAGTGGTCGAAAATTGAAGGGGTAAGTGTTAGGGGCCGCCCATATGCTAGAAGAGCGGCCCCGGATGCATCCGTTCAGCTGGGGCCTCAGACAGCGTCTTAGGCTTTGGGTCGGGAGATTGGGGGTGTGGCCTTTTTCGGGCCGCAGGGGTGCAATGCGTGCCTGTGGCGCGAAAGGGAAAGGAAAGGTCCTGTCAGCTCCGGGGCTCGAAGCGAGTGAGATCAGAGCTCCCGGAGCTACAGGGAAAGGAGCGAAGGGTCCGTTGTCAGAGATGCAGGGAGGGGCAGGGGGGCGGGGAAAGGGAGCAAGTCACGGTGCGGTGCTGACATAAAAAGCACACGCGCATAGCCCTGTTCAGCCTGTGTGTGGGGAGGAGGGTGATGGGGTCAATGCTGAGGCGGGCAGTGACCCATCGGTGTTTGACAGGGGATACCTAAGAGGGGGGGAGAGGGTAGTGAGGCCTATGGGGTATGGGGGGATTTTGCTGCCGGGATGGGGGGGATTAGGAATTACATGGGGGGTATTTGAACTCAGGTACTCTGAAGATGGGGAGGAGGAGGACATCCCTGGGGACTGGGAGCCAGCGGGGGGC
This sequence comes from Calotriton arnoldi, assembly GCA_963921515.1. NCBI lineage: Eukaryota > Metazoa > Chordata > Amphibia > Caudata > Salamandridae > Calotriton > Calotriton arnoldi. The sequence continues at coordinate 182,804 of CAWUFW010016295.1, forward strand.
ACTCAGGCCTTGAAGGGGCTGGATATATTCACCTCATGGAATGAAGAGGTGAGGGGCCTGGATAGGGTGGGCCAGGTGGATGCTTATCTAGCCTGGGGGGGGGGTCACTGGCTGGGGGAAGGGGTTTGGGAGTCAGGAAGGGGAGGGCAGGGGGGAGCGAGGGTTGATTTCTGACCAAGTGTTGGGTGGCCTGGACAGGAACAGGTGCAGGGCCCAGCATCGGCGTGCATTGCTGCCATGCTGGACTGGAGCGGGGTTGAAGAGGGAGGGGCCAGTGACAGTGAAGCAGCCGGGGGTCCTAAAATAGGAATAGGGAGAGTGGAAAGTGGCGCACGGCTGGGTAAAAAGAGGCAGCTAGAGCAGAAGGGGGTTTTCCTTAGGCCCAGCACACCAGACCAAACCTTTATTTTTCAGGTGGAGGATCAACCCGCAGGGACAGACTCGGTAGAGCTGGGAGCGGCTTACTGGTGCCGAGGAGAAGGGAGGGTGGAGCCTAGAGTGGCACGCGCCCTTCGTGGCCAGCATATGTAGGCCCAGAGCAACCTCGCTGGCCCCAACACCCGGCAGGCCGCGGTGGTCTGCAGGGACAAAAGAGATTAAGAACAAGCAGACAGTGGGGCCGGCAGAATACCGGCGGGTGCAGTCAGCACCACCAGGAGCAAGAAGGGGGTCTAGTAGGGATAATAGGGCAGAGACACAAGTTGAATGGGAGGAAGTGCCCGAACGGGAGGAGTTAGATTTTGATGAGGAAAGCCTTGAAGAAGGCGAGTTACGTGAGGTAGAAGACGGGGAAGGGGGGGACAGATTAACTTGTCTAATAGTTTGTTTCAGATACCTCAGAAGGCGTCGGGGCCTGCGGGGAGGCCAGCAAAGTCATCGGTTAGCGCGGGGCCACTGGCTAGGCGAACTGCAACTACACGGGCACCCTCCTTGGAGCCAAGTAAGGCCAAAGGTGCAAAGGGAAAGCCAGTAATGGTGTCAGTTGGCATAGGGGAGGGAGGGACAAGAGGGTGAAGAGGGTAGGTTATGGAAAGCTAGGTATGTCACAGACACAGGTGTGGGTACAGACGATGGGGGTAGCGTAGGGGGGAGCAAAACCAAGACAGACATAGGCATAAGTAAGGCAGGCAAGGAAGGCAAATTAACTGAAGAGGGAAAAGGAAAACTCTGGAGAGCAAAGAGTTGAAGATTAAAAAACTCCCGTACATGGGTGTGACTAAACCGCTGGGGGCACATTTGATGCTAACCACTAAAGAGCGCATTTGGAAAGGGGAATATGTGGAAATGCTTAAGCTGCTGCATAGAGAGGTGCGAGCGAAGGAAGGGTCAAAAGAAGAGCAATATGAACTGGCCAAGCGACTGAGGGTCCCTCTGACAATAGAGAATTGGACAGCAGCATTTTTGATATATGCAAGTGTTTATTGCAAAAAATATCCAGAGTGCTGCGTTGCGCTATTTAAATACATGGATGTGATTCGGAAAGCTCAAATTACAGGGGGGGATACGCTTGGGCGCAATACGACGAAGAGTTCAGAGCGCGCATGGTGTGGGACCCGGAAGCCAAATGGGGAGAGTTGGACACTGATTTGTGGCAACTCACCATGGGTGCGGCAAAAGGGGGAAAAACCATCTTTACTGCCAGTGGTCTCCCAATAGTTTACCGGCCCTTTCAGGGGAGGCCCACCTGGGGGGGTAGGGAGTACAGGAAGAGGGCAGACAGGAGCAGGGGGGGCTTGTTGGGATTTCAACAAGGGTCTGTGCACTCAAGAGTTTTGTAAATTCCTCCTTGAATGCTCGAAGTGCGGGGGCCGACATGCACTGGTCAACTGCTTTGGGGCAGGAGGGGGCTACCACTCAGGAGGCCAGCAGTGGCAACAGGGAGGGGCCAGCGCAGGGGGTCAACAACAACAATTTACAGGGCTAGGGGTGCACAGGGGCCTGGGCCAAAAGGCTTGTACTCCGGTTAAGCCGGAAAGGGTCGATGCAGGGCTACAGGGTTACGAGGACCGGGGGGCAGCAAAAATTTGAGGGAGGGTTTCAGATGGGGGTTTCGTTTGGCATACACCAGTCCCAGGCATAGGAGGTGGGCGGACAATCTACAGTCGGCAAAAGAACACAAGCACATAGTTCAGGAGAAATTGGACAAAGAAGTGAGGGAGGGAAGACTGGCTGGGCCGTTCAATGATTGGCCTATGGAGAACTTGATTGTTTCACCCATTGGGGTGGTGCCAAAGAAGGAGCCAGGTCAATTTCGGCTAATTCAGCACTTATCATGGCCTGAAGGGAGCTCGGTAAATGACTTTATCAATGAAAAAGAGGCGACAGTTTCATATTCATCAGTTGACGTGGCCATGATACTAGTGGTGACGGCAGGTGCAACTGCACCAATGGCAAAATGCTACCTAAAATCAGCTTTCCGTTTGCTTCCAGTCCATCCAGATGATTGGGATCTTCTGGGCATCCATTGCAATGGAAAATTGTACGTGGACAAAGCTTCACCGATGGGCTGCTCTATGTCATGCGCATTATTTGAGTGTTTCAGTGCATTCTTCCAATGACTGTTTTCACAGCGCACTGGACACCAGTTAGTGACACATTATCTGGATGATTTTTTCTTTGTGTGCTCCCCCGGCTCCACGGAGTGCCAGGAGGCCCTGGAAAATTTCAAAGAGCTGATGGGGTAACTTGGGGTGCCTCTGGCACCGGAAAAGACAATGGGCCCCAGCACGGCACTGACTTTTTTAGGAATTGAAATTGATTCAAGGGCAATGCAGGCGCGTTTGCCAGAGGACAACAAAATGAAGATGTTGGAATTGCTGAACGTCATGCTAGCTTGCGGCAAAGTGAAGGTCAAGGAGATTCAGGTCCTGTTGGGCCATCTCAACTTCGCGTGCAGAGTAATGAGAGTAGGGAGGACTTTCTGGGGGAGACTGGGGTGAGCATTGTCAGGTCAATAGTTACCTCACCATCATATGCGACTTTCTGCAGGTGTGAAAGAGGATTTGAGAATGTGGAGAGTATTTTTGCAGTCTTTCAACGGGATTCCGCTTGCAAGAGAGGAAGACTTGATGTGGGACGTGCAAGTATTTTCTGATGCAGCGGGTAGCATGGGTTTTGGCTTGTTTTGGCAGGGGAGGAGGTGCTCGGAACAAAGGCCTTTACACTGGAGAGATGGGGGCAGGAGCAATGCCTTCCTTGAGTTTTTTCCATTAGTGGTAGCGGTGATGTTATGGGGAGAACAACTGGCACACAAGAAGGTTACTTTCAGGGTAGACAATATGGCGGTAGTCGAAATAGTGAATCACCAGTCAGCAAGGGATGAGCAGGTCCTGAAGTTGTTGAGAGACTTCGTCCTAGGTTGTTTGCGACATGACATATCCTTTAGAGCGTTGCACGTTCCGGGTGTGGACAATGACATAGCGGATGCTTTGCCTTGTTTGCAGTGGGGGAGATTCCGTGGGCTAGCCAAGGACGCTGACAGGACTCTGATGCCAATCCCGCCACAATTGTGGTACGTAGGCAACACAGGATGCTACAACTGGTGGTAGGGTCACTGGCCATGTCAACTAGGGTAGCTTACAGTTTAGCCTGGAAGGAGTTTTTGCCTTCAGGCGCCCAGCGGCGTGTTGAAAGTGTACAACGAGTGGAAGATGTAATACAATTCATTTTGGATCTCATTGATAAAGGACTGTCCAGAGTCAAAATTGCTGGAAAGCTAGCAGGGATTGCTTTTGTGGGTAAGCTACTATGGGGCTACCCGCCGTCAGCAGGCGAACTAGGAACAAGGATTCTAGAGGGTTGGGCTAGAGAACATTGTCAGAAGAAGCAGTTGAGGAAGCCATTGTCTTGGCGCCTGCTGGGTCGGGTGCTGGAGATATTTGCCAGGGATTTGTACTGATGATTTTGAGACTTGCATGTTTTCCACATTGATGGTGTGGATGTTTTTTGGTGCTTTTAGGGTATCGGACCTATTGGGGGACAAAAAGGGTGGGGGACGAAATTAGGAGGATGTGGCTCTGCGTAGTGCAGGGGTGCAGATATGGTTAAGGAAATCCAAAACAGACCAGAGGGGACTGGGTAAATGGGTATTGCTACAGGCAGCTGCCCCTTCGTTAACTTGCCCATTGAGATGGGCATCACGCTGGCGGGTCTTGTCTGGGGGCTCAGGGGGGGCACTTTTCAGGCATGCTAATGGGTACAGGGTGACAGCATACCAGCTATTAGCAGTTTTGAGGAAGGCTTTAAACAAGTTTGGGGTTAATGGCGTGGGTTTTGGGACACATTCGTTCCGAATTGGGGCGGTGTCAGAAGCGAATAACAGAGTTTGGGAGCAGGGAGATATCATGCAGCTAGGGCACTGGTCATCGGAATGCTACAAGTGCTACCTGGGAAGGGAGGTTGGGGTCGCTGGCGTGGTTAGCAATAATGCTTAGTACTCATGCAGACTTTTCTCGTGTTAGGTTCTGTGTCTGGACCCCTGTCAGAGGAGATGACTATTTGGTTCGTGGGTCATTCATTCGTGAAGTGGGCGCAAATTCAGGCCCGCAAAAGCTATTTTGGACAAAACCTGGGGTTTAACGAGCGCCTTTTTAAAGTGATGTGGAAAGGGAAAGCGGGCATGTACTGGAAGGAGCTAATTCCTTGTTTGAATAGTTTGATGGTGGGCGGTAAGTGCCCAGACATTCTAGTGTTACATCTGGGGAGAACGATTTGTGTAGAGAGAAAGGTATTGTTTTGATGCGAAGCATGAAAAGGGACTTAGCATGGATTAAAGAACAGTGGGCAGGCTGTTTTGTTTTATGGACTGAATTGGTTCCTCATAGAGTTTGGCGCGGGGGGCAAAACCCTGGCGCGGTGGACAGGGCCAGACGGAAATTGAATACTGAGATGGCACGTGTTTGTAGAGAGGTGGGGTTTGGTAGGATTTCACACAGAGATATTCGCTTTGACACAGTGGAATTCTTTAGGGGTGACAAGGTACACTTTTCTAGGTTTGGCATGGATTTATACCTCCTAGAAGTCAAAGAGGTTTTGACCAGGACTCTAAATGTGCAAAGTCACGCAGGCGGAAGGCCAAGGGTATAAAGAGGAAGGGGGCAGAAAAAAGGGGTATGGGGTAAACCCCACCCCCCTTTTTCCTGGATGGCGGGGCTTTCAAAAGTTGGTCAGGGTTGGCAGAAGTTTTTGGTTAGCATTGGAAGTTGTGAACAGGGGTAGGGAAAGGGTAGGCAGGTAGTTTAAGGTTCAGTTAGAGACGTTTGTTAGTTACAGTTTCAGAAAGGCAGGTATGGGAGGTTGGTTTAATAGTAAGGCACAATTTTTAACTGCAATGCATTGTAATGTTGTTAATATGTTAATGGCAGGGTGGGGGAATGTTTGTGGGGATCATAAGGGCGGGGTGGGATCAGGGGTCAGTTGTTGGATGTATAGCGAGGTTTTAGTTTTGTAAGGCAGTTACCAGGTATGGTAATTTGTAATGCGCACCTGTTTCAATAAAGCAGCCTTTTTCAAACACAATTTGGTCTCAGCGTGGTCTGACCCCCCTCTCCCAATGGGGGCTTGGAGGGCAGCCGAGCACAGGGAGGTCTGCCCCAGGGCATTTTGGGAGGGGTTGGGCTGCCCAGGCGCCGGACATTTTGTAATTTGGGCTACACAAATAATAGCCCAAAAGGAGCCCAACTATAAGGGCTAGCGGGGTCCGCTCCCAGCCACCATTTTAGGTTTGGTGGCCTGATGGCTGGGAGCAGTAGCAGGGTAGTTAGTTTTTGTCCCTCCCTCCCATCCCTTAGGGCAAATTGGTATTGGTGGGGTTTCTTTGGCATGGCGTTTTTGTGGGCTATCTTTGTGTGGGACAGGTATGCAGGGGTTTTTGAAGTGTACTGTCGATTGGAGCAGGTGTATGGCAGGGTTTTAAAAAGTTGGCCAGGGTTGGCAGAAGTTTTTGGTTAGTGTTGGAAGTTGTGAACAGGGGTAGGGAAATGGTAGGCAGGTAGTTTAAGGTTCAGTTATAGATGTTTGTTAGTTACAATTTCAGAAAGGCAGGTATGGGAGGTTGGTTTAATAGTAAAGGCACATTTTTTACCTGCAATGCATTGTAATGTTGTTAATATGTTAATGGCAGGGTGGGGGCATGTTTGTGGGGATCATAGGGGCGGGTGTGGGATCAGGGGTCAGTTGTTGGATGTATAGCGAGGTTTTAGTTTTGTAAGGCAGTTGCCAGGTATGGTAATTTGTAATGTGCACCTGTTTCAATACAGTGGCCTTTTTCACACACAATTTGGTCTCAGCGTGGTCTGCCCCCCTCTCTCCCAAGGAGTCCATTTTGGTTTGGGTGTAATCAATGTTGCTGGCTCACTGTTGTCTGTGGGGAGAGCCGCTGCAGGCGATGCCGCCGCTGCTGCAGACTGCAGGTCCCAGGATCCCTGTCGTCACAAGACACCTGGGGTTGGCTTCTGCTGCTATTTAAATCGCGCTGTGGTCCTGCACAATGGGGGCTGCACCTGCCTGATTGCATAACTGGCAAGAACTACCTGTTGTTTTGCTGCATGAAGAAAGATGCCAAGGAGCTTGTTCCAGTTTGGGCTTACTCAAGGTTGCTGGCTCATTGCTGTCTGTGGGGAGAGCCGCTGCGGGCGATACCGCTGGGGAATGCAGGTCCTAGAATCCCCCTCACCACACCACACCTGGGGCTGGCTTCTGCCGCTATTTAAATCATGCTGCGGTCCCGCAGCGTGAGACACGCGCGGGCCAAGGGCAGCCCGTCCTATCCCATCATCACCCGGAAGAGGCTGGGCTGGGCCACCCCCCTTGGCTCCTTCTAGGGGGAAATATTCTGGATACCGTCAACTTCCTTTAATTGCTCTTTGTCACCTCATGGCTGCTGAACAAAGTCCCTTCAGTGCATGCTTTTAAGCCAGCAGGAAAGTGAGGATGTAACTATTGCCTGCTTTAATATTATTGGCATAGAGGGCATTTGGAAATTTGTGTTTTACCCTGAATATAGGGGCTCCTTGGTGGGCGATATACTGATTAAGGGCAATTAGACAAAATGGGTAAGAGGAAGCATACGCCACCTGACAAGAGGGGAGCAGGACCATTCGAAAAATATTTAAACGGTGCTATGGAAGCATTAAATAAAGAGATTGTCATCATAGAGGCTAAATTGGAGGCCACAAGAAAAGTGGTCACCGTGCTAATCGAACATCACCCTGAAGTCCCTGTTATATCACCAACAAGGGAAATAGCCGAGGATATGGTCTGGCTTTGTAGGGTGTGCAGACAAAATATCGAGTTGTAAATGTCAACTACAGGAATATTGAGTCCTAAATATCGGCAGTGAGAAATATCTGCAGCAAGAATATTGTGGTCAAGAATATCGAATTTAAGGTAAGAAATATCGTTTTTTAAAATATAGAAGTCAATAATATCGTTTGCCAAAATATAGTTGTTTAAAATATCGATGTTTTAATTAGTGTTGTGTATTTTATTATATGTTTTAAATGTATGTGATGTATTTTTTTGTATAAGTATTGTTTATATTTTTTAATATATGTGTTACAATTTTAGTAGTTATCAATTTTATTTTAATAAAATTTTGCATGTTTTAGTTCCGTAGCGGGTTGTGGGTTTATAGGGGAACTGGGTGGGAAGCAATTTAATTGTAATAAATTAATGATATTTTTTTATTTACTAATATTTATTTAATTGATATTTTATAGTGCTAATTGTGAGAAGTAATTTATTTTTTATTAATTGATAATTTGTTGTTAATTAATTGAAAATTAAATATGGAAATCGTGTAATTAATTTTAGGTGTGGGTTGTTGTGTTTATAGAGGTAAAGGGTGGGAAGTAATTTATTTTTAATTAATTAATAATTAGTAGTTAATCAATATTAATTAATTAACTGAAAATTAAATATTAAAATTGTGTAATTAATTGTAGGTGTGGGTTGTGGGGTTTCTAGTGGCAAACGGTGGCAAGTAAATTATTTTTATGTGTTTTAATTTGTTTTTTAATTAATAATATTTATTTAATTGATAATCAGATTTGGAAATTGTGTAATTAATTTTAGGTGCGGCTTGTGGGGTTTATAGGGGTAAAGGGTGGGAAGTAATTTATTTTTAATTAATTAATAATTGGTTGTTAACTATTATTAATTAATTAATTGAAAATCAAATATGAAAATTGTTTAATTAATTTTAGGTGCGGGTTGTGGTATTTATAGGGGTAAAGGATGGGATGTTATTATTTTTAATTAATTAACGATTAGTTGTTAATTAATATTCATTATTTAATTGAAAATTAAATATGGAAATTGTGTAATTATTTTTAGGTGCAGGTTGTGGGGTTTATAGGGGTAAAGGGTGGGAAGTAATTTATTTTTATGTGTTTTAATTTGTTTTTTAATTAATAATATTTATTTAATAATAATTAATTATGTTAATTATGGAAGTACATTTTATTTTTAATTTAGATGTGGGTTGTGAATTGTGTGGTGTTATAGGGTAGGATGTAAATAAAATGAATGTATGTAATAATGTTTTTGTTTATAAATAATTTGTAACTAAAAATATTGCTTTGTAAAATATTTTAATATTTTATTTAATATAATATTTTTAGGTAATAGTGATATGTATTTAACATTATAATACGTTTTTAATTTATAATATTAAATATATTTGTATTTTAATTTGTTACATATTTATATATTTTTCAAACATTTTTTGTTGTTGATATTTTGTTTGTTTTTAATTTTGAATTGACTGTAGTGGGAATAGTAATTTTTATCCCTCCGCAATCCAACACTTTCCCTACTGTTACACTCACTGGAGTGGGAATAGTAATTTTTACCCCTCCGCTATCCAACACTTTCCCTACTGTCGCACTTGTTGGAGTGGGAATAGTCATTTTTACCCCTCCGCTATCCAACACTTTCCCTACTGTTACACTCACTGGAGTCGGAATAGTAATTTTTACCTCTCCGCTCTACAACACTTTCCCTACTGTTGCACTGACTGGAGTGGGAATAGTAATTTTTACCCCTCCGCTATCCAACATTTTCTCTACTGTTGCACTTATTGGAGTGGCAATAACACTCCAAAAGTGAAAGGTGGTAACTCGCTTAGTGAGGCAATGATAGCTCTCTCACAGCAGACCTCGAAAGTGAAATCCTTCGGTATTGAAGAGATTAGCCATCAATTAAAGATAATTGCTTGGAACATTGCAGGATTACACAAAAAATTGGTGCTACCTGATTGGCGGGATTTGTTAGCTGTTTATGACATCATCTGTTTTCAGGAAACATGGGAAGCGCAGGAACAGTTTATTGATAGGTTTTCTCTTTACCATACACATGCAACCCCCTTGCCTGAGGGGCGAGCAAAGGGAGGTTTGGCCATCTATATTGGCAATACCTTTTCTGGGAAGGTGATCAAGTTTATCAACAATACCCCATTTTCCAACTACTCTTATGTGATATCCATGAAGATTGCGATTTGCTAATTGTAAACTTCTATAAACACTGCTTTGATGGGATGAGTTCACAGGTTGTTGTCGATTTAGACATGGCCTGCCAATCAATATTTAGGGATCACCCCCGTCCGATAGGTCTTTTTTGGGCAGGTGATTTCAAAGCCCATTATTGCCCCATTTCTGCAAAAGCAGTATGTGGGATTTGCGATCTCCAGAATGAACCTTTGATGCATTTTTGGCACAACAGCTATGGCTCTGCTTTGAACAGTTGCTGGTTAATTTGGAACTCAGCATGGTTAATGAGCTGGGGGGTTACGGGAGAGCTAGCTCTAAGATTTCTAAAAAATGCAGGTTCCTCCACTATTGATTATATTTTAATTACAGAGGATCTGTCTAGTCGGGTGACGGAATTTGATTGTAAATTCACTGTGTATAGCAACCATGTGGCTCTGACTTGTAGTTTGAGGTTAAGAGGTTTTGTTAAGGTTCCCTCATCTCTGAGATATTTGCCACAGTTAGCAAACAAAAATGGGTATACTATCAAATGGGACAAGGTTGATCCCAATAGTTTCCTTGCCTCTATAGTGACACAAACTTGGGATGAGGTGGCTATCTGGCTGGATCTGCAGACTAACCAAGCTGCAATTAAAAGTGCCTTCTTGGGTATTTTGGCCAATATTAACCAGTCATTGAGGAGGACCAGTCATCATACCAAGGCAGAAACCAAGGGCTGGTTTGATGTAATCTGTACCAGAGCACAGAGTGAGCTCCATAAAGCTCTGCACACCAACCTTAGAATACTGGAACACATTAGGTCAGCATGTGATCTCTATAGAAAGTCTCTGGAGACCAGGAAGTCCCAGATAAAGGAGGATGCCTGGGAGGCACTCCAAAATGGTAGTGAAATAAAGATAGTGTATCCTTTTAGAAAGTAATTAACGCCCCTTATTTTAAGGAATCATCTGACCCAAACATCGAAGTCCACATACAAGAAGAGAAGTGGGTGGATTATTTCTCTTGTCTATATAATGTGGAGAACAATGAACAGGTCCGACTTGATGATACCCAGGGTGCTCCTAGGGGTAATTCTATTTATTTGACATTCCATTTAGAGGAAGTATAGAGGGCCTTGGAGGAAAGTAGTAGGGAGAAAGCCCCAGGCCCTGACGGGGTCCCACTTGATGTATTTTGTGAACTGCTAGACCTGTGGGCATCGCTGATTATAAATGTTTTTAATGCCATTGCTAAAGTAGGCCCACCATCTGCATGGAGTACTTCGATTATAATCCCTATTTTTTAAAAAGGTGATAATCCCTTCCAAATAACTATAGGCCCATATCCCTCCTGAATTCAACAATGAAGGTGATGGGGCACATTTTAATGCATAGATTGGGGGATTGGGGCACGGAAAATAATATTTTAACAGATACACAGTACGGTTTTAAAAAAAGGATTGGGCACAGTGGACCAAGGTTTGAATTTGTCCTTGCTTATTGGGAAATACACTGTTGCAAAAAAGGGCACAATCTTTCTTTCTTTTATGGACCTGTCTGCAGCTTTTGACTGTGTATCCCTTTCTAAACTCTGGGTCATCATGGCAAAACTAGGAATAGAGGAGACAATCATTACCTTCATTAGACAAATGTATAGCGATACAACTGCATGTGTTCGCTATGAGCAAAACTATGAATGCACCGGTCACTTTAAGATTTTGAGAGGAGTAAGACAAGGGTGCGTACTCGCCCCTTTTCTAATCTCTCTGTACATGAATAGGGTGGAAAAGTATTCAGTTTAAGATCACGAGACACACCTTACGGTGGCTCCCACCCCTCTACCGATTCTTTCTTATGCGGATGACGTAGTGTTGATTTCACGAACAGGCCGAGGGCTCCAAGGGTTGATAGATGACTATATAATCTTTATGCATGACCTTGATCTACAAGTTACGCTTCCAAAACTCTTACAATGATATGTGGATCAAGGTTTAGGAGAAGACCTGTGCATATTAATATTAACAGTAGAGTGATGGAGACTGGAACATTCTCGCATCTTGGAATCCTATTTGATTGCAAATATGTCTGGAAACCTATGATTGGAAATAGGGTGACCCTCCTTGAACAGGCTATACATGGTATACACGGATTTGTAAAAAAGTTGGGTTCCAAACCACTTAAGGAAATCCTAAAAATCTACGCATGTAAATGTGTGACAATTGCCACATATGGGGCCGGGATCTGAGGGACCCATAAGGTAGAAGACATTCAGTACATAGGTAAGGTAAGGTAAGTTTTTATTGTACAGTTAATTAAAACCATTACAAGCATTCGTCAAATTACACAGTTTCATTATAAAAATACATATCAGGATACATTACCATTGAGGCAGTTCATGAATAAAAGAAACCTCTATTGAATGAAAAAAATAAAAACTGATAAAATGTGGCTAATGGTTTATGAGCGTAAAATTAGCCTGTGCGCCGGTTCGGTCCCCTATTGTGAATGCGAAAGTCGCAACAGGGTGTCTTAGGCCTCCGGAGAGTAAGAAAGTAAAATGCCATGTGCGCTAGTGGCTTGAAGCCAGGGCAGGGCATCCAGGAAAGCAAGGCGAAGAGTTTTGTTACTCAAAGTGCGTGTAGTGTTGTGCTGACCTTAGAGACAAGTAGCAGGGTCTATATGCACAGAATTGCCTCCGGAACTGTAATCGCTAGAGCCAGGGAATAATTAAAATTCGTATTTGGTGATTACCGTAAAGTGCATGGTGTGCTTAGTGTGCAAATATTTGTCGAAGCTAAAATTCGTGGCAAATTAGGCCTAGCATATGTTAACGGTATTGACTGCAGCTCTTGCAGGCCTGTGATTAGCAGCATGGCATAGCCAATCAGCCTCTTTTTTATTATCAATCATTGATTACACAGGTCGTGGTACAAGTAAATTCAAACCTTTGCCATGAGCAATATATCACAATGCACATCATACAGTCCCCCACAGCTATGGGCCCAATGGGCAACTTTCATGTTCATTGTCCGGTGGAGATATTGCTATGCTGGCCTCATTCTCCCCCTCCCCCCGCCTTCCCCAACAAAACAGCTAACTAGTCCCCCCCGGCCCTCCCTCCCCGCACTGCTGTCTCCCAAGTACATCCCTTGAGCTCGGAAGGTCACCTCCCCTGTGTCGAACAGTGTGTGGTGGCGCTTCGTAGGTGCCTCATTCTCCGTCCCTGCCCTCTCCTGTGAGAGTATGTTATATGTCCCCTAACTCCCGGGATCCACGGTGACACCTCGTCCTGCCCTGGCCTCTAGGTGTGCTCCTGTTGTGGAGGTCTCTCGGGGGCAGAAGCGTCAGACGCCCGTCCATCTCTCTGCAGGTCGCCCATCATCACCTCCCACGCCCTGGCTCTTTCCTCCTTGCCTATCCCTCGCCTCGCATTTCTCAGCAGGATCCTGCTCTCGCATCTAGCCCATTTCACTAGCTCCCGCTTCCAACTGTGTACACTGGGGCCGCTCTGGTTTTTCCAGTTACGAGTGATTTCCCGCTTCGCGAGTACAAAGGCGAGAACTTGGAACCTGTCTGTGGTCCTAGTTTTGGCATTGTGTGGGAACAAGCCAAGCAGGACATGTGTCGGTGTGCATGGGATTACCCTCTCTGTGATTCTAGCCGTCTCCCGTGTCACTTCCTGACAGTAATGCGTTAAAGAAGTACAGCTCCATATCATGTGGATGTAAGTCGCCCCTAATGTAGTACATCTCAGGCATCGGGCGTCCTCCCTTGCAAAATATCTGTTGATACGTTCTGGGGTTATATAAGCTCGGTGGAGTGTATAAAAGCTAATCATGTTAAAGCGGGCGTTTCTGGAGACTTTGGTTGCTTGTTCAAGTATGTTCTCCCAGTCCTTGTCTTCCAGTGGTCTGGCAATGTCTTCCCCCCATTGGTTTCTCAACCGGTCCAGCGGCTGTATGGAGTCACGTCCTATGGCCCTATAAAGACATGTGACCGCCTTGAAAGTCCCCCCAGCAAGGCTCATGTATTTGCAGGTGGCCTGTCGAGCCGGTTCAGTCGTGGCCGTTCCCCAGTGTCGCCTCATGGCCCCCGTAACTGCTCCATATAGTAGGAAATGCCCTTGTGGGATATCCCAGTCGGCACTGAAGTCTTCAAAGGAGAGCTGCTCCCCATCTCGGTAGAGATCTCCCACCTTTGTGGCCCCCGCCTGCACCCAATCGTCTATTCCCCGCCATTGTCCCCCATGGGGAAGGGCTCCCAGCAGCGTCATCGCCATTTCTGGCGAATATGGGCGTTTTGTCCTAGTTTTCTGCAGGCACCAACCCCAGCACCGTCGAATCACTCTATGCTCGTTACTGCTGACCTGCTGAGGTTTGGAAATCCCTAGTAGTGTGCGGAACACATTCAGTTTGTCCGGGGTGAAGGGTGGTACCCCCCTGTCTGGGTCTATGCTCCCCGCCACCCACTGCGTAAATCTCTGCAGTTGACCTGCCATATAGTACGCCTCCATATCCGGCACTACGAGGCCCCCCTGTAATCGGGGTCTTTTTAGCGTGCTATGGGCTACTCTCCTCCGGCCCGCTCCCCATATGTTATGTTATGTTATGTTATATGGTTTTATAACGCGCGCAGCTACTCCAAGGAGTGTCCCGGCGCGGAACCAAGAGGAGTCATCAGACTAACACTAGGCGAAGAGGTAGATTTTGAGATGTTTCTTAAAGGCCAGAAGGTCCTGGGTGTCGCGAAGTGCAAAAGGGAGGGCATTCCATGCCTGGGCGGCTTTCACAGCAAGGGAACAGCCGCCCAGCCTGTGACGAATGAAGCGGGGCACTTTAGCTAACAAAAGTGCTGATGAACGTAATTGTCTCAGCGGGACATAGAAGGAAAATCGCTTCCGTAAATATGCGGGGCCATGACCGTGGAGGGCACAATGGGCAATCACAAGGGATTTAAATTTAACCCGCTCAGCAACGGGAAGCCAGTGCAGTGAGCGTAGATGTTTGCGCACACTGCTCCTGCTGGAAATTCCAAGGAGAAGCCTGGCAGCCGCATTCTGGATGACCTGAAGTTTATTCAGAGCGTAGCCCGGGATGCCCACGTACAAAGCGTTGGCGTAATCCAAGCGGGAAAGAATCAAAGCGCGGATGACCGTCTCTTTAGCAGGTCTGGGAAGAAGGGGGAGGAATCTCCTTAACGCTTAATCTCCTGAACGCTGACAGGCAGGAGTCCAGCTCCCGAAACCAGGCCGCCGAGATCCACACCAGTAGCGTGGTGAAGAAGTACAGCAGCCTAGGGAGAGCCACCATTTTGAGTAGGGAGATGCGGCCCATCACGGAGAGAGGAAGCTTTCCCCAGAAGGCCATGCTATCCTTAAGCGAGCACAACGCCCTCTCTATATTCCCTTCTATCACATCTGCTGTGGCGTGGAAGATGCGCACTCCCAGGTAGCGGAAACATCGGGGCCCCCCCTCTCAGATCACCGAGGTCCTCAGGTGGTGGCATGCCTGCCACTAGGGGAAATAATCTAGACTTCTGCCAATTTACTCGAAGGCCCAATAGGAATCCGAACTCGTCCATCATCCTCCGTCTCCCCGGAAGATCCTCCCCTGCGTGTTGTAGGAATAGTAAGAGGTCGTCTGCGTACAACGCTATGTTATGCCTCTGCTCCCCCAGTTGGAGCCCGTGGTAAGCCCTGTTAGATCTCGCCACACATGCCAATGGCTCCACAGCCAGGGCGAACAGCAGTGGGGAGAGAGGACACCCCTGACGTGTGCCCCTCTCCACCCGGTATTGCTCCGATATCGTGTGCCCCGTGCGGACTCTCGCCACTGGATCAGCATACAGCAACTGCACCCAGCGCAGGAACCCTGGCCCAAGGCCCATCTTGATTAAAACGGCGTACAGGAACCCCCACTCAAGGCTATCAAATGCCTTTTCTATGTCGATGGCAAACACCGCTCCCGCCTGATTGCCCGTCGCCCTGAGCTCAAATACAGATAACAGGCGGCGTATATTCAGAGTCGTGTTCCTGCGGGGAATAAAGCCCGCCTGATCCTGATGCACTAGGGAGGTCATATGCGGTAACAACCGCGTTGCCAGTAACTTACTTAAAATCTTAAAGTCGAGATTTAACATCGACAGGGGTCTATACTCTGTGCACTTCAGGGGGGACTTGTCGGGCTTCAGCAGCGGAATCACCACCTCCTCTCTAGTGGTGTCCGGCAAGCGGCCCCTCTCTCCTGCCTCCGCATACATCTCCACTAGTTTGGGGGCTAGTTCATCCACGTATGCCACTTAGAATTCTTTGGGGAGCCCGTCCGTGTCCGGGGTTCTCCCTCTGGCCAGTTCCTTAATGGCCACCCTAACTTCGCGTTCAAATATTGCCGCTCCTAATTGGTCCGCGTCTTCCTCTGTCAGGGGATGCAGAGGAAGGTCTGCCAAGTAGCCCTCTATTTCCCCTTCCCCCCGAGGCCCCAAGCTCTTGTAGAGCTGTTCGTAATAGCCGCGGAACCTATTGTTGATGGCATCTTGTCGGTATAGGGAGTGCCCCTCAGAGTCCGCAAGCTCTATAATTGTGTTCCCCCTGCGGGTGGGGCTGGCCAGCCACGGCAGTAGTCTGCCCGCCCTGTCCCGCTTGGCGTGCGTCCTATCCATATAGGCCTGATAATCGAAGCACCTCAGCCTTTCCTCTTGCACGGCCACTTCTTCCTTCGCCTCTAGCAGCTCCTGGCGGAGTTCTGGGTGGTTCGGGCGGCGGAGTTCCATCTCTCTCAGTGCTCGGTCAGCCCGTTCTACGTCCGTGAGTAGCGTTCGCCTTACCCCAATTGATAGTGCCATGCATCGCCCCCTGATTACAGCCTTGAAGGCCTCCCACTCTGTCACCCTGGAGTCCGTGGTCTGGGCATTGTCAGCGAAGTATGTGACGATATGGCCCCTGATCTCATGTAGGAACACTTGATCCTCTAATGCCTCAGGTTTAAGGCGCCATGTGGGGATGGGTTGCTGCTGGGTCCCCCAATGCAGTCGGGTTAGTATCAAGTTGTGGTCCGACACCGTTCGAGTGAGGTATTCCGTGCCGTGTAGCCGGGCGTGTACATCCGGGGAGCATAGGAAGGTGTCAAGGCGGACGTGTAAGTCATTTACATGTGAGAGGTGGGAGTAATCTCTGTCGAGTGGGTGCGTGCGTCTCCACGTGTCCACCAACCCCCAGTGAGATTGCCAGTCCCTAAACGCCCTAGCTATCCTGTGAACCAGGGCATCCCGGAGTGGTGGGTGAGACCGGTCAAGGGCCGGGTCTGCAATACAATTGAAATCCCCCCCCATAATAATCGACCCCGTCAAATATGGTGCCAAGGTCCCAGACAGTTGTTCCAGGAAGGTTCCTTGGTCCACATTCGGGCCATAGATATTTATGAGCGTGACATCCTGCCCGTCCAGTCGCCCCGGGACCACCACGTACCGACCCTCTGGGTCTACTTTGTGTCCAGTATGCTGGAAGGGGACCCCTGCCCTGATCCATACGAGCAAAAACAACAATTGATGGACAGAATGCAGAACAATGTTGTACATTCACCCCAGTACAGAGATCTGGGCCTAAATCCATCATTTTTCTGCTCACCATGCCATTCAAGTTTGGACCCAGCCATATGCAAATCAGTCTTGACCCTGCGCCCAATGGGAACAGTCCAGCCCGAACTGCCAGGCCAGGTCCTCCCTGGACTGGAATTAAGCATCCTAGGACCGGTTTCGGGCTTTCAGCCCTCATCAGCCAGGATAGCTTGACTCCAGTGGCATGGAGAGCACGGGACCCACGTCTGGGCATACCCGTCCCACTCGGGGTGACAAATGCAAAAACAACAATTGATGGACAGAATGCAGAACAATGTCGTACATTCACCCCAGTACAGAGTTCTGCGCCTAAATCCATCGTTTTTTTGCTCACCATGCCATTCCAGTTTGGACCCAGCCATATGCAAATCAGTCTTGACCCTGCGCCCAATGGGAACAGTCCAGCCCGAAATGCCAGGCCAGGTCCTCCCTTTACTGGAAACAAGCATCCTAGGACCGGTTTCGGGCTTTCAGCCCTCATCAGCCAGGATAGCTTGACTCCAGTGGCATGGAGAGCACTGGACCCACGTCTGGGCATACCCATCCAACTCGGGGTGCCAAATGCAAAAACAACAATTGATGGACAGAATGCAGAACAATGTCGTACATTCACCCCAGTACAGAGATCTGGTCTAAATCCATTGTCTTTTTTGCTCACCATGCCATTCCAGTTTGGACCCAGCCATATGCAAATCAGTCTTGACCCTGCGCCCAATGGGAACAGTCCAGCCCGAACTGCCAGGCCAGGTCCTCCCTGGACTGGAATCAAGCATCCTAAGACCGGTTTCGGGCTTTCAGCCCTCATCAGCCAGGATAGCTTGACTCCAGTGGCATGGAGAGCACGGGACCCACGTCTGGGCATACCCGTCCCAGTCGGGGTGACAAATGCAAAAACAACAATTGATGGACAGAAGGCAGAACAATGTCGTACATTCACCCCAGTACAGAGATCTGGGCCTAAATCCATCGTTTTTTTGCTCACCATGCCATTCCAGTTTGGACCCAGCCATATGCAAATCAGTCTTGACCCTGCGCCCAATGGGAACTGTTGTATTTCCTCTTAGGGTGTCCATAACAGGCTTTCCAATATCCTGTCCTTATATAGGCACAATTCGCCCTGCCCTTATATAGGCATAGAATCCCAGGCCTTATTTAGGCATTAAACCGTGCACTCCAAATACAGGCATGGTCTCTGACATCCGTCCACCCTAACGTCACAACGAGTTCATGAAGAACAGACCCTTAGGCTGCAGGAGTTTCCCTAGTCCAGGACTATTGATTTCTTCAAGGACTCATATATTATGCATGAACCATTATTCCTTAGGGGTTCATTCATGACGTCTTTCGTTGTCCAATTCACGTCAATGCTAACATTCCTAAGGTACTCTCAGGTATAAATATACCTTCCGTAGCCCCTGTAAATCAGAGGGGACCTCGACTTCAGAGGAGCCCGTATCCCGGCCTTACGCACTGAGAAGACGCTGCCATTCCCTGCACGCAGAGAGCTCCAGCTTCCAGTGATCTGACTTCCCTTGCGGGGTGTTGGAGTTCGAGTCTGGCAAAGAGATTCCAACCTCTCTCATTCTTCAGGTATGGAGCTGATAAGAACCTAGAGGGACTCTTGGCATACTAGGCATACTAGACTAAACATACTCTTAGTATACCATAGTAAGGAATACTTCACCTACTTCATACCTTGTCCTACACCTAGGTTAGGTTAGGTACACTGGGGTAGAACTAGCTTAGCATCGCAGCGTATGAGTACTCGCATTTTTAGTCTGTGTTATTTATGTAACAGCATTTGTACTATAAAATAATGCTATCGCAGTATTATTTATTTCTACTGCTCACCCTGTACATTATTTATCTCGCATACTGTCTTGTGATCGTAACAGCACATTATACTTACACCAGAAACAAGACTGTTCAATAAATCTTTTATTGATAACGCCCGTCTATTATTTCTGTGTAACTCTGAGGAAAACTAAGCATGCACGACTGAGCTGAGTGAAATAGTTATCTAGTGTTTCCACGACTCTGGGACACGTTCTGATTCTAAAAGGAAAACATATTGGTCATGTTTTGCGGCTGCCAGAAACTACTCCCTTCTTGTTGTCAAGGAGTTTCTAGTGGCCTCTGAGCTAGCTGGCACAAGTAATTAAGTTTAATATACTCGATAGGGACATACCGACCTTAGTCCTATGTCAAACCTATAGGATATATTATTCCAATGCGCAGAGCCTATTAGGGAAATAGGAGCTACACTACATGGCGCCCAACGGTTTGGTTAGGCAGTAATTCAACTTTAGATACTGAGTAACTCAGCCGTGCTATTTTCTCTCAAAGACCCCTACCCATATACTCCAAAAGACGTCTGGAGTGGGCAGGGTTAAGTATCCACCAAGGCTACATAGGGAAGCACCCTATATATATTAGCTGTTTGGTTTGCTCAACGTTGAAGGATACAGTGTTCCAAAATATTGTGCACCTAATCTTTGTTTCCTTGAAACTTGTTCTACATTTTTCAAACAACAAAAATGCCTGACGGTGACAATGAAGCCGGAAACGGTGGAGCTGCGGCTGATCCAGCCCAAGCAGCACTTTTTAACCTTACAGGTTTAAATGAAACCGAGGAGGGTGTGGTACACATCCCTCAAAACTTAAGAAGAGCCATAACTCTAAAACTTATAAAACATGGCCTATCGCCAAGAGGAGGTAGAGCAGTTTTCGTGATAGAGGCACATGAATCATTTCAGACAGAGGTATTCTATTCATGGGTACTACTTCCGGAATGCAATCCAACATCACAAACATTTCACTTCTACAAAGAAGATGATCTACCAGAGGAATACATTCCTTTCGAGGATATTGAAATTCCATTAACATACCAAGAGCATCAGCTCTGGTTTAAAGGCGCCCTAAAACATCACAAAAACATTACCAGGCTCGGTCCACTAGGTAGACCAGGAGCAACATGGCCGATTTTAGCCGGCTACACACCTCATCCTGAACTGGATATAATGACAGATGAGGAATTACATACTCAAATAAAAGAGTTAATAAAAATATACAGACAATTGGTCCAATATGTCATGCGGACTTTTACAGTCCGACCACCATTGACATATCCAAATCCAACTCCCCAACAGGGGAATACACTAAAAATTACACCACAGACTCTCAACTCAGTCATGGGTAAAATGCCCACAAAACGTGAGCAAATTCCGTTTTGGATAGCTCAAAAATTACTCAAATCGAAGCAGTATTTCCAAATACTAACCCGCATGAGAAACACAGAATCCTAACAATCAGTTTACCGATGGGGATCACACCACAACTGGAAGACTGCACCACTTGGGGCTCAGTCTTTGCTGCCATCTATACTAAAACACATGGTATTCCGTCAATTGCGGTAATACCTGATGTCCTAAAACAAATTCAAAACGAATACGGGGCAGAGCCTGCTCTAAATTTAGGTATGAAGTTACTAAAAAATTTCGAGCAGGTATCAACAATAATATTATCTAATATTAAAGGGGAGGCAGCAGCAGTGGCGATCCGCCAAAAATTGAGGGAATTCGATGTTACAGAACATCAAAATGAGCTACCCAGAATAATTGAACAATCTTATGCAGAATTAGGCAGAGATAGTTTGGGTGGAAGACCACTGAAGCCAAAACTATCTGAAAGTCC
Source organism: Calotriton arnoldi (assembly GCA_963921515.1). Classification (NCBI taxonomy): domain Eukaryota; kingdom Metazoa; phylum Chordata; class Amphibia; order Caudata; family Salamandridae; genus Calotriton; species Calotriton arnoldi. The sequence continues at coordinate 203,574 of CAWUFW010016295.1, forward strand.
TGAGAAGGACTCAATAAAACAAACTCCTACATCTTCTAAAAAGAAGTGGGAGTCTACTAAACAAAAATCAAACGAGAAACATTCTCAATCCCGAGGTAGGTCTCCTCAAAAGGAGCCCTCTGAAAGGAGGTATAACCTCAGGAATAGGGATAATTTGAGAAAACCTGATAGGTATCATGATACTGATACACGTTCCTCTCGTCCCTTTCAGATCTCACCACAGACTTCGGAAAGAAGAGGACGGACGGAACACAGAGAAGAACGCGTGACATCGAAAGACGACAAACACGCTCCAAAAACTAAAGTAAAACCTCAATTCTCCAAAAAGAAAGTAGCAGGTCTAAAAATAAGACATGCCGAGAATACTGAGATCACAACTCAAGAACGGAGAATGGGCTCAGACCATGCTGGACAGTGCAGCAGAAGTCACAATAGTTCGCCAGAACCTGAGGGAACTTCTGGAGATAGTGGACTTGAATGAGTACATCACAGTAGAGACTGTAGACACCAGGGTTAGTACTCCACAAAGGTTATTTGAAATAACACTCCGGATGGAGGGAGACAAACCTAGACAGGTGAAAGCACTTTTTGGGAAAGACTATCAAAGGGCTATGACATACTTCTAGCAGAAAAGGACTGGCCACCACAATTTGTCAGGGAGTGCCCACACGGCGAGGACATAATTATGCCTGCCTTCTCCAACCATATTCCAATTCACCTAAAATATACATATGCCAGGAAATGGGCAGTGGCCCAGGCCCCAGCATTATATAAAAATCATGTAGGATGGGATGAGGATTCACCTCACCATAAAATACATCTGAAACATGAACCAACTGCACAACGGCAGTATCCTATTAAGCAAGAAGCTAAAAAACAGGTCAGGGAGATCTTAGATCAACTTGAATACCAAGGGGTGATTGAAACATGCACCTCCTCAATGAACAATCCTTTGTTTCCTGTCTCCAAACCAGACAAAACATATCGTCTAGTTTTGGACTACAGACACCTAAACACTTGTTCTAAAACTTTTGCAGTGCAAAATGCACATAGCACAGCATTAATGAATAACATTGTGCGTAAAAAATATAAAACAACATTAGACATCTCAAATGGTTTCTTTTGTCAAAACATAGCACCTGAAAGCAGGTACTTAACAGCATTCTCCATAATGGGGACCCAGCGTCACTTTTGTCGACTCCCACAAGGGTTCAAGAATAGCCCAGGTTTATTCTCAGCGAGGGTAATGGAGTTACTACAAATTTATGACAATGAGGCATTGTCCTATGTCGATGACATATATCTGACAGACGATGACCTAGTAAAACACTTGAACAGGGTGAGCACCATTATACTGGGATTCGCCTCTGAGGGTTACAAATTCAACTTTAAAAAGTCCAGAATTGCCCATCTCAATGTCCTATTTCTAGGATATGAGCTTTCAAGTGAAGGCAAGAGCTTGGCAGCTAACTTTTTAGAAAAGTGTGCGCTGCTCCAACCTCCAAAAACGCTAAAAAACTTACAATCCATCCTGGGTTTCTTAAATTTTGGAAGAACATACATTATAAACTATGCAGAAAGGGTTAAACCTCTCTACGCATTAATCAAACCTGATTTTTCAATCAAAAACTGGACACAGGAACACACAGAAATTTTGCGTTCACTCCAGGCTAACATGTTAGCAACAAATCACTTACAAACACGCGTAAGTGAACGAAATTTGGTGATCTGAATAATTTCAGGTCAATGCGGATTCACCTACTTAACTTTCAATGAGGGTGAAAAAATACCAATAGCATATAAATCACACTTGTACACACAAGCGGAAATGCGCTTCAGTTCTACTGAAAAAATTCTAACAGCAGTTCAAACCGCTGTAGCAAAAGAAAGAGCCTTAGCCCAAGGGAAACGCATTATTATCGTAACCCCAGTACCTGCTTTAGAAGCGGTTACAAAAGCAAGCATTCCAAATGCTAAGGCATTGCATCCAAGATGGATACAATGGGTTAATTCTCTTGCTGCAACAGATGTTGAATATGTTTTTGATCCAGATTTAAAAACACAAGCCTTCCTGCAGTACGAACATGAATGTCCCCTGCCTACTGAAATTCTGCCTCTCGATCAGTACGAATTCATAATTTACACTGACGGATCCGCACAACCCGCAATAGGGGGTAAGCAAGCTTACAGTGCAGCGTGTGCTATCGTTAAAGGTCGCATGCGAAATGGCATCTTCAGACCTATGGTCACTAAAACGCAGTCTCTAGGAGATTGTACAGCTCAGCGAGCTGAACTACAAGCATTCAAACTGGCACTTGAAAGTACAGATCGAGAATTCCCCACACTAATCGTGTGCGATTCCTTTTACTGTGTGCAGTCGTATAATGAATATATACAAAACTGGCTTGAAAATGGTTTCAAAGATGCGAAAGGTGGCACAATAAAGCACAAATTGCTTTGGGAACAAGTAGTTCAGTTGAAAAACGAACTACCAAAGGCTCACGTGATCCACACACTGAGTCATCAACGTGATGGCGTTCACGTTGCAGGGAATTCATTGGCTGACGAAGCCGCAAAGGGGCTGTGCAAACGGCTTCCGTAGCTGCGATCACTCGTTCAAAAACAAAAATAGACGGTGAGATAATGTTGGCTGTCAATGCATCAAGCAAAGGCAGCAGTGCAGCGTTACCAAAAAAGTTTCCACTCAAGTACTCTTATGTAATTGATGCGAACAACGTTCCTTTTGCTCGAATCCCTGGAGTGGGGGATAGGGTAATACCAAACAAGGAACGCAGATTAGGACTAATCCTAGCAGCACACGAAGGGATAGCTTCTGCCCATGCAGGTGTTTCTGCAACAATATCTTTACTCAAGCAAAGATATTGGTGGCCTGGCATTAGAAAACAAACAAAGAACTATGTTTTAGAATGTGATATATGCCAACAGATGAAAGTCTCCACAGTGAAACGTCCTGCGCAGACACCCCTGTTAATTTCAGATAAACCATTAGCTTGTGTTTACCTTGACCACTGCGGTCCCTTACACAGGGACGGTAATTATAAATATATCATGGTAGCAGTGGATTCATGCTCTAGGTTCCTATGGTTATGGCCTCAGCGCTCAGCTGACGCTCGAACTGTTATAAAAGATTTGCGAGTCTTTATCGGCATATACGCAATAGGCACGCTACATTCTGACCAGGGTCCTGCGTTTAGCTCTCGGGCTTACAAAGACGCCATGGCCAGTCTGGGCGTTGCATTGCGGTACTCCTCTCCATTCCATCCTGAGGGAAATTCGGTTGTGGAAAGGAAAAACCGGGACATAAAGCAGTCTATAACAGCTAGAGTATTAGGCTCGGGTGACGGGTGGGTCAAACACCTTAGTGGAGTTCAACGTGCACTTAATAACCTGCCAAGAAGTTCTCTAGGGGGGTCACTCCATATGAGGTCCTATTTGGGACAAGAATGTGGGTACCGGACTTAGAAAACGTAGGCACAGTGGTGGAAAATAAACCCTTTGATATCAAAGATCGTTTGGCTGTTTTACAGGACTTAAACAAATTAAGAACGAAACAAAGCAACGTATTCCTACAGTCAACCACCACTGGGGATCAACCGGCTGTCCCAGCAAGGCCTGTCTGGATTCCTAAAGTTGGGGATCTAGTCAGAGAAAAAATTGCGGACAAGAAGGAATTTGGACCTTCTTACAGACAACCAGTACCTGTCCTAGCAGTTCAAGGAACAAGAACAGTACTACTGCCGCCCCTTGCTGGAAGAAAGGAGAAAAGATTTGTGTCCATCGACCTGATCAAACCACAGTATGTGGCCAATACTAAATAGTAGGCCTCGTGGACTCCGACCTAGTAGCAAACGCACTCCTCTCGCTACTATCCAAGAGGTTCATACTGAAAGACTGATAACAATCGAGAATTCAGCCGAAACAAATGAAGGACTATGCAACAACGCTATGGAACTCATGCCTCTTGAAGAACAAGTAACAGTTCGTCCAAATACACCTGTCTACACCAACGTAACAAGTGATGAACTGGTTCCAGTGATTTCAACAAATCCTGATGCAATTCCAACAATTGACAGAACTGCTTCTGGCTACTTCATTAACTTTGATACGTTCTCAGAAGATCCGAGTGAACCTGAAACGACGCCAGTGTCATTGAAATTCAAGCAGCAAATACAAGACTTTCTTCACTTTCTGAAAAAGACTTATTTGGTTTCTCCATGGATTGAACTCTGGATTACATCTGGACTTTTTGTTTTCCTGCTCTGGCTAGCTTTGGTAACAACTGTAAGCGTGCTTATAAGTGGCAGATACATCCATGTGAACACTGAAGGAAAAGACGTAAACGTACTTTTGAAACCTCATAAATCTTCCCATCGTGAAGCAAGAGACTTGTCATCAGTGAACATCACAGCTGTTCCTATACACGATGGTATAGTGTGGGACAAAACAGATTTTGATATATTCGGTCCAACGGAAGAATTGAACATTCCACATTTGTTTAAAATTTCACTAAGTGATCTAATCACGTCCAGTACCTATTCTGATGATTGGGACTTTGAGACTGTGACTGATATTATGTTTGACCTAGAAAAATCTGCTGCATTTTCTAAAAATGAATATTTAGAGGGTTCATCAGACTATGAAGAACTATATTGTTATAATCACTATGGTCATCATTATTTGCATAAATCTGCATATCCAAGAAATGTGTTTATGTTTAACCAATGGGAACATTGTCCTACACCACCTAAAGGTAGTTCACAAACATTTGCCAGTAAATTTCCATATTTTTCAGGTTACAATACATCTGATCCAGAAATGTTTTACTATAAAAATGTAAACAAAACAGGACTGAAAATTATGTTAACAAATACAAAACAGATTTATTCTGCATTATTCAATGCCCAACTGTCTAGACAGGGTTTCGACTTTTGGAAAGACACAATAGACACAAAAACGTTGTGGGGTACTAAAGAATGGCAAGTACAGAGGATAGAAGCTTTATTCAGAGCCTGCATCATCCCTGAACAAATAATGTTTTTGAATGAAACTATCCAACAAACATCTTGTCTTGGATTAGCCAAGATCAAAGAGATGAACACACCTTCTGTACCAACTCCTGCAAAAAATAATGTAACACAAGCAGTGGTGACAGTCGACAATATACTACAACTCAACAGATCTAATCCTGATTGGAAAAAATGGTTGATCTGGCCCACAGACACGAATAACTGTCAGGAAAGATTCCTGAATAAAACTCAGGGCTTTACTATTCATAGGCCAGACCCAAGATACGTCCAAAGACAACATCCGGGGGTAGTAACAACATACAGTGTAGGGAAATTATGCCTTGATTGGCTGCATACATCTACACTACAGGATGTGAAACAACACTTATCCTTACTTGCAAAAGACGCAGATCTTAGGATTTCTTGCTTGGACCAAGAAACCGCGTCAAAAACGTTTCATATATGCCGGCATTTATGCTGCTTATAATGAAGCTTGGAAGGTGTCACAGATAGAGGCCGCAGAACAAATACGTGAACTTGATCGTATTAATTTAGAGAAAACACTCTCTGTGGTCGACAATGGGTTAACAACTTTATCCTCCAGAATATATTCATTGGACGGCATTGTATCCTCTGCTATCGACATTCTAGAACAAGATTTGGCGATGTTACAACAAGGCCAATCTCAAATACGTTCTATTATGTTATTAAGCTGGACGCTGCAATCATTGCGAGCGGGCTATGTGCCTTGGCGTTTCATCAACACAACAGCTCTGTTTGCAGAATACAATCTAACTGATAAACAGATCGAAATGGCACAGAGAGGAGCAAATTATACAGTGCTGAGCATTGAAAAACTGGAAAAGTTACCATTCACAGTGGCAGAAAAACCAGCTACAGAATGGCTTATTCATGGCAAAATTACACTACCTGTGACTACTTTTCAGTTTCAATATTGCCTCAGACAAATGCAAGCAGGCAAATATGAAAGGTTGGGTAAGGAATACATTAAGACATCTTGGGCTTTACCGTATACATATAGATGTTGGAGCGGGGATCGTAAAGTGTTTTTAAGCGGTAAAAACTGTAAACGTGCACTAAGCGGTTCACTAGTATGTAAGGACATTTCCTTGCACGGGGCTTGTAATGGTTCTGTGGCAAATTTGTCTTGCCATCAGCAGGGTACACCAGCTGCTGTGATTAATCCAACGTTCGGACAACTTTCTAATGGGAGTTACCTCATGTTGAATGATCAGAGTTGCTGTGGCATGCTGCCAGGCATCCCGCCAGGTATCCCATATCTAGTAACGGTCAACTCCAGGGTCACTTGCTGTATGCAAGTATTGTTTGCCCCAATAGACACAGTCAGGGAGTCACCTTTATGGCCTTCGCAGAACGTCTCTTTTATAAGATTTGATACTTTAAGCAGAATGAAAGCCATGCTTTTACAACAAACAGTGCCTCTGACCTCGGCCATAGAAACCTATGATCTGCAAATTGCAAGGACTTCGGCTGAGATACAGACTTTAATACGTACAAACTGCCCTATACATTTCGTGGAAATGATAGGACGAATTTTCAACATGTCTGATACAACAGGAATTGTACATGTATTTAAGGGCATCTGCTCGGGTCTGTTAGCACCTTTCCAGGCAATACTCGGAATCATCCCGAACTTTGCACATTCGGTGTTTGGTGGCATACCATTAATTCTAGCACTCGTTGCCGGAATTCTATTTCTCTTCCTGCTATTTCGCTATGGCCAGCCAATTCGCCGACATCACTCCGAGCGACATGGAGAAAGCTCTCCTTGAACGAAAGTGCCGTGAGCAAATAGTACAGCTTTTGGGCATAAATCGTCTACGGGACCTTAATACCACATGGTTCCTGTCCTTTAGACCAATCTGGCAAGATTGCATCTTACCTGTTCTACGATGCCTGCTATGCGGTGTAGAATGCGTGTTGGACACCTGTCTAACATTTCCATCGGATGCGCCAACGGACGTCGATACTCTGCTGGACCAGATAACGGCCCATGCTATGTGTTGTCCCCAGCGGCTTCCTATCCTGATGACAGCATTCATTGAGATCTCACAGACGCTTCCGGCAGCTGCTGAGGTACGAGAAAGAACTACAGGCACACAGGTAACAACGGACGCGAACGTTGCAACAATTGAAAGCAATGCTTCACATCTCTGTGCAATTAACCTACTTCACGAGGTGTTCCAACTCACACCAACTACAGTGGATGATGTTTTGTCTATAGAAATAGATGATCTAATGTTTACACCAGACCCGTAAACTGACTCTGATTCAGCATACAGTGTTCCAGAAATACAGCAACAATTTGGCCTTCATTATTCAAAAACTTGGAACCCTACCAAAATTGAACGTTTTTCCCATTTTTCGAACGAAAATGGTACTTCAATCTGCTTAAAGTAGAACTAGCCTTATAGTACAGACTTGGCGGTCCTTCCAAAGACATTTAGTCATCTTATGTGTCTAAAAACAGTTCATTTAATTTTCATGACATAAAATGACTTTGATTTTTGAATAACTTATCGATCAATTTTTGTCAAATGTAAATATTACTGCTTATTTCATTTTAATTGCATTTATTTTCGAATTTTATGTCTGTAATGAAAAGCAATTGCTTCAAATGTACAGTACCTTTTGCATTCTAATAGGTTTATTAAAGAAATGCCTTTTTTTAAATGGTTTTATGAAAAGTTTTAGAAATATGCGGTACTCCATTTTAATGTTTAGCATTCTTAATGTTTAGCATTTGTAATGTTTAGCATTTTAGTATTATCATACACACGAAAGAGGAGTGGGTGTTGTATTTCCTCTTAGGGTGTCCATAACGGGCTTTCCAATATCCTGTCCTTATATAGGCACAATTCGCCCTGCCCTTATATAGGCATAGAATCCCAGGCCTTATTTAGGCATTAAACCGTGCACTCCAAATACAGGCATGGTCTCTGACATCCGTCCACCCTAACGTCACAACGAGTTCATGAAGAACAGACCCTTAGGCTGCAGGAGTTTCCCTAGTCCAGGACTATTGATTTCTTCAAGGACTCATATATTATGCATGAACCATTATTCCTTAGGGGTTCATTCATGACGTCTTTCGTTGTCCAATTCACGTCAATGCTAACATTCCTAAGGTACTCTCAGGTATAAATATACCTTCCGTAGCCCCTGTAAATCAGAGGAGACCTCGACTTCAGAGGAGCCCGTATCCCGGCCTGACGCACTGAGAAGACGCTGCATTCCCTGCACGCAGAGAGCCCAGCTTCCAGCTTCCAGTGATCTGACTTCCCTTGCGGGGTGTTGGAGTTCGAGTCTGGCAAAGAGATTCCAACCTCTCTCATTCTTCAGGTATGGAGCTGATAAGAACCTAGAGGGACTCTTGGCATACTAGGCATACTAGACTAAACATACTCTTAGTATACCATAGTAAGGAATACTTCACCTACTTCATACCTTGTCCTACACCTAGGTTAGGTTAGGTACACTGGGGTAGAACTAGCTTAGCACCGCATCGTATGAGTACTCGCATTTTTAGTCTGTGTTATTTATGTAACAGCATTTGTACTATAAAATAATGCTATTGCAGTATTATTTATTTCTACTGCTCACCCTGTACATTATTTATCTCGCATACGGTCTTGTGATCGTAACAGCACATTATACTTACACCAGAAACAAGACTGTTCAATAAATCTTTTATTGAAAACGCCCGTCTATTATTTCTGTGTAACTCTGAGGAAAACTAAGCATGCACGACTGAGCTGAGTGAAATAGTTATCTAGTGTTTCCACGACTCTGGGACACGTTCTGATTCTAAAAGGAAAACATATTGGTCATGTTTTGCGGCTGCCAGAAACTACTCCCTTCTTGTTGTCAAGGAGTTTCTAGTGGCCTCTGAGCTAGCTGGCACAAGTAATTAAGTTTAATATTCTCGATAGGGACATACCGACCTTAGTCCTATGTCAAACCTATAGGATATATTATTCCAATGCGCAGAGCCTATTAGGGAAATAGGAGCTACACTACAGAACAGTCCAGCCCGAACTGCCAGGCCAGGTCCTCCCTGGACTGGAATCAAGCATCCTAGGACCGGTTTCGGGCCTTCAGCCCTCATCAGCCAGGATAGCTTGACTCCAGTGGCATGGAGAGCACGGGACCCACGTCTGGGCATACCCGTCCCACTCGGGGTGACAAATGCAAAGACAACAATTGATGGACAGAATGCAAAACAATGTCGTACATTCACCCCAGTACAGAGATCTGGGCCTAAATCCATCGTTTTTTTGCTCACCATGCCATTCCAGTTTGGACCCAGCCATATGCAAATCAGTCTTGACCCTGCGCCCAATGGGAACAGTCCAGCCCGAACTGCCAGGCCAGGTCCTCCCTGCACTGGAATCAAGCATCCTAGGACCGGTTTCGGGCTTTCAGCCCTCATCAGCCAGGATAGCTTGACTCCAGTGGCATGGAGAGCACGGGACCCACGTCTGGGCATACCCGTCCCACTCGGGGTGACAAATGCAAAAACAACAATTGATGGACAGAATGCAGAACAATGTCGTACATTCACCCCAGTACAGAGATCTGGGCCTAAATCCATCGTTTTTTTGCTCACCATGCCATTCCAGTTTGGACCCAGCCATATACAAATCAGTCCTTGACCCTGCGCCCAATGGGAACAGTCCAGCCCGAACTGCCAGGCCAGGTCCTCCCTGGACTGGAATCAAGCATCCTAGGACCGGTTTCGGGCTTTCAGCCCTCATCAGCCAGGATAGCTTGACTCCAGTGGCATGGAGAGCACGGGACCCACGTCTGGGCATTCCCCTCCCACTCGGGGTGACAAATGCAAAAACAACAATTGACGGACAGAATGCAGAACAATGTCATACATTCACCCCAGTACAGAGATCTGGGCCTAAATCCATCGTTTTTTGCTCACCATGCCATTCCAGTTTGGACCCAGCCATATGCAAATCAGTCCTGACCCTGCGCCCAATGGGAACAGTCCAGCCCGAACTGCCAGGCCAGGTCCTCCTGGACTGGAAACAAGCATCCTAAGACCGGTTTCGGGGTTTCACCCTCTTCAGCCAGGATAGCTTGAGTCCAGTGGCATGGAGAGCACGGGACCCACGTCTGAGCATACCCGTCCCACTCGGGGTGACAAATGCAAAAACAACAATTGATGGACAGAATGCAGAACAATGTCATACATTCACCCCAGTACAGAGATCTGGGCCTAAATCCATCGTTTTCTGCTCACCATGCCATTCCAGTTTGGACCCAGCCATATGCAAATCAGTCTTGACCCTGCACCCAATGGGAGCAGTCCAGCCCGAACTGCCAGGCCAGGTCCTCCCTGGACTGGAAACAAGCATCCTAGGACCGGTTTCGGGGTTTCAACCCTCTTCAGCCAGGATAGCTTGAGTCCAGTGGCATGGAGAGCACGGGACCCACGTCTGGGCATACCCGTCCCACTCGGGGTGACAAATGCAAAAACAACAATTGATGGACAGAATGCAGAACAATGTCATACATTCACCCCAGTACAGAGATCTGGGCCTAAATCCATCGTTTTTTGCTCACCATTCCATTCCAGTTTGGACCCAGCCATATGCAAATCAGTCTTGACCCTGCGCCCAATGGGAACAGTCCAGCCCGAACTGCCAGGCCAGGTCCTCCCTGGACTGGAAACAAGCATCCTAGGACCGGTTTCGGATCAGCCAGGATAGCTTGAGTCCAGTGGCATGGAGAGCACGGGACCCACGTCTGGGCATACCCATCCCACTCGGGGTGACAAATGCAAAAACAACAATTGATGGACAGAATGCAGAACAATGTCATACATTCACCCCAGTACAGAGATCTGGGCCTAAATCCATCGTTTTGTTGGAGGCGGAAGCGCCCGGGCAGGGACCCTGTGAGCCCGCTCCAGGGCAAAGTATGGCTATAGGCCCTCCTCTGCCACCTCAGTGCGGATCCAGTTCTCGAGATAGGCCACCATGTTGTTCCCCTCGACTTTTTCGGGCAGCCCAATGACTCTTATGTTATTTCGTCTTGCCCTGTTTTCGGCGTCCTCAGCCCGCTGTTCCAGCACCTGGACCCTTTTTTTGATGTCCGTGATTTTGCATGCGGACATGGATACTTGTGGTTTCAGGTCCCCGACATCTCCTTCCACTGTGGTGACACGGTCCGCCAATTTTCTGTGGTCTGCCCTTAAGAGGTCCAGATCTTCTCGGAGCGTGTCGATTTTGGTTTCTACAGCAGTCCGTGATGTTTCTATGGCCTGCAGAATGTCATGGAGCGATAAATCGCCATGGGGCGCGGTCTTTTCACTTCGAGACCCCGTGCGCGCTCGTGACTCTCCACTATCTTTGCCCGCTGACTCCTGTTGCTCCGCATCTCGTCGTTTGCTGACTCTCCCCATGCTGGGTGCAGTATGGGCGCAGGCCGGTTAGTAGGGCCACCAACTGGTTCTGACATCGGTTGTGCGTAGGTCCCTCCAGAGAGCAAGGGCCGCCGAGGCTGAGTACGTGGTGTGCGGGTTCTAGCCACGAATCGCAAGGCCAGCGCAGCGGTGAGGCAGCGAGGAGTGCAGACGAGGAGACAATCCAACTTGGCGGTAGTAACAGCGCATGCACACAGCACCCCTCGCAGTCGGAAGCAGATTAGGGCGGCCAAAGGTTGTGTGGCTGTGCGGTAGGTCTTTGCGGGCAAGGTGCACAGCCCTGTTCCCCGTTTCTCTTGGGACTACTCCCCGCACTCAGATTGCTTTGTTGCGGGTGTCAGCATACCCTAGGACATTGCAGGAGGGCGTAGCTTTGTCCCGGTGGTTTCCACCCCACTGGGCCTATTGATCAGCGTTGGGGCTGAGGAGTTTGTGAGAGTTCTAGGCCTCGCCGGGCCACAAGTAGGCGCCAGGAGCACACATGAAGGAGGCCAGTGTTCAGCTGCCCGCTCCCCCCGCTGTCATGCGGTCATTGCTTACGAATACAGGGCCCGCCAGCACGACGACAGCTCTCAGCTCCAACAGTTGCTTTCCACCCACGTGTGCCTCAGGGGTGGATTATAATGGTAGTGCTACGGCAGCGGCCCGGACACCACTCACCAGTCAATTGCACCATTCCTGGTGCGGGAAACAGGCCCCCTCCGCAGTCGGTGCAGCCGGCCCCGGTCCGGGTCTCTCACGGCATCACCAGTTCACCAGCCTCGCCTGGCAGGTATGGTGCAGCGCGTCTGGCAGTCGGGCCCCCATGCCCAGTAGGGGGGCTCCCCAACTTGCTGTACTCGGGTCCACAGTGCCCCGGTGCTCCCCGCTGCGCTGACGTCTTCTGGTCCCCCCGCCGCCACACCTCCTCACCGCTCCATGCGCATGGGCCCCCGGCTCTCACTCGTCCGAGTCTCGTGGATGGTGGGGGTTGGGATCTCAGCAGAAGTGGCCCGGTCGCCACTCACCGATCCGCCTCACTATTCCTGGCTTAAGAGGCAGGCCCCCCCGCAGGCGGCGCAGCCGGCTCCTACCGGGGCCTCTCTACGATGCAGCCAGTGCCTCCAACCCCGCCGGGCAGGTAGGGAGCCGCACGCCAGTCAGTCGGGCCCCCGCTCACAGTTGGGGGGTCCCGCAATGTGCTGGACTCGGGTCCTTAATGGCCCAGTGCTCCCCGTCGCGCCGTCGTCGGCCGGGCCCCCCGTCGCCACACCTCCTCACAGTTTCAATGGCTGGGGTCCTCAGCTCTCGCTCGATCCGCAGCGGCCCCCCGCACTAGAGTGGGGCTGGGTATCCGTCCAGTACCTGGATTCATAGTGGAGGTTGCCTTCAGGCTGCGGGCGCCATCTTCACGAGCCGCGCTGCCCTCTCTTCATGGCCTGTTCGCCGGCAGGTCTCTCCTCCTCACACCGGTGGTCGCGGGGCCTCGCAGGACAGGTGCTCCGCTGGTCCGGATTGCCTCTCAGATCCACCTTATGCTACAGACGGTCTCCAGTCGCCCCCTTTGAATCGGAGCTCAGACCACGGGCGCCATCTTGGCTGACCCCGCGGTGCCTCCGTCCGGCTCAATTTTCTAGGAAGGCAAGCTTTTTTCGCCCTATCGTCGATTCCTGCCTGTTTCCCCATCCTTCACAAGTCAGGAGGTGAGTTGATTAGGTGGAGGGCTCCTCTTTATCGGGCAGGATGGGCTGTTATGGGGGATCACCCGCAGGAGCTCCGGTTCAGGCTCCCTGCTCCATCGGCGTCCGGCCATGCCCCCCCAGCCAATCAGCCTCTTAATCGTATGTTTAGCCACGGTCTTGTTCGGGCAGCCGGTAACCATGTGCGGGTATACCGGAATAAGTGCTTAGTGCAAAAGCAGCATTGAGAATGACCGGTGACTGTGTGCAATTGTACCGGGAAAGTGCTTCGTGCAAGAGCGGCATTAGGAGTAGGTGCCGGGCATCAGGGGTTGGGCCGCCGCATGACCTTGAACTAACTTGTTCTCCATTTCAGTTCAGCCAATGATTAAACCCTGTAATACAAAAGGACATACAGTAGAACAGAAAAATTCCTAAAAGGGGCCTTTAGAAGATCTGCAGAGCCAATTGTTCAGAAGGCGGGACTTTCAGAGAGGCAACTGAGCCATGCTGGCTTATTTGTAAGATCGTTGCCGATGTCTCTTCGGCTTTAAGACTTTGGACCAGTGATTGACAGTGGGGACCGACTTCCAAGCTAGACCCTCATTCCCTCCAGATTGCTTTGACCTCTTAAAGTACAGGAAGTGCGCAGATTGCCGGTGCTGTGCTTCTTGTTGCGACAGTGATGCGAGCGTGGGAAATCTCGGAGAGGATCATGATGCTAGGTTCCGCACTACATCCGGGACGCTGTTATCTGGGGTACTTTCTTTCCATTTGTTGAGGAGGGCTTCCGTGGCCACAAGGAATTTTACCAAACGGCAGCTCAGTTTGACATCGTCGCCGAGGAAGCTTGACAGCACCGCTTGCCTGCAGGACCGTATATGTTTTTTGTTAAAAAGTGGTCTCAAGAGGGTCCGGCGTTCCTGTTGTAGTTCCCTGCATACGGTGATGAGGTGTACCATGTTTTCTTCGCCGTCCCCACAGAGTCGGCACGTTGCTGGTATCAGAGGGCGTAGCCATGGAGGCAAGTGGTTTGCAGAAGGCAGCAGCCCTAAGCGAAATCTCAAGAACTTCTCTTTCATATTTTTGGAGAAGCTAACATGGAGATATGCTTGAGGTGAGGGTTTAGTGTAAGATTGTATGATGAGCCAGCCATGTGCACGCTCTGCCAGGGAGGCTTTATCCTTCAAGAGAGATTCTTTCTTGACTATGTTGTTTACTGCTTTTTTAAAACTCGCAAGGTTCCCTGGATGTTCCCATAGTTGACGTAGTCCCAGCTGATTGAGAGCGGCCTCCAAGTATAATCTCGCGGGGCAGGCCTCTTTGGCTTGTAGTTCTTTCCATAGAAGGGCATTTAACGTTTCCTGTTCTCCCCTTCTTATTTTGTGCCAGCTTTTTATATATGTTCCTTTGCGTGCCAGCTCTTCTCTTGGTAGCCCAAATTCTAGCCTCATTTGTGCAGGGGATGTGTATCCCGGCAGGCCAAAGATCATTTGCAGTGCTCTCGCTACAGTGCCGTCTACAATATCAGCGTCCCTCCCTCTCATCGCTTCGCTACCATAGGTGATAGATGGAATTAATTTTGCCTGGATCACCCTTGTTAGAGGGAGGAAGCTTGGGCCAGTGATCTTATTTTTTAGATTCCTTAATGCCACTGCTGTCATTAATCCTCTCTTTTTTATAGCTTCGCATTGAGGCTTGAAGTTGCCCTTGTTGTCAATGATGACCCCCAAGTATTTGTATTCTCGAACGGTCTCCAGCTTACTCGATGCCAAGTACCAGTTGCTTGTTGTTTTTGTTTTGTGGAAGTTGACACACATAACTTTGGTTTTTTCTTGGTTGATACGTAGCATGTTGGTTTCAGAGTATCGCGACGTGATGTCCAATAAATGCTGTAGTCCTACCGGGGTCCGGCTAATAAGCACCAGGTCATCCGCATAAAATAGGTTGGATAGCTGGATGTCCCCTATCTTAGGTGCGTGCAAAATGCTTTCATTCAACAAGGCTGATAGCTCTGCCATGAAGAGATTAATAAGTGTCGGTGCAAGCACGCAGCCTTGTTTTACCCCTGTGCCTGTTGGGATCTTTCTTGATAGATAATCGCCTGCACCTAGTTTGACTTGCACCCAGGTGTCACTATGCAAGAGAATTAGTTGGTTTAAAAGCATTGGTGGAATGTTCAACTTTTTAAATTTTTGCCACAGAAGGTTTCTGTTGACGTGATCGAAGGCAGAGCTGTAATCGATGTAGCACAGGTATAGTGGATGTTTTGTTTCGAGTGCGGCGTCTATCATTAAAGATAGAGCTAGAATATTGGTAGTGGTCCCCATATTTTTACAAAAGCCAGTTTGGTTGAGTGGAATTGCTGTGACTTCTGCTGCCCAAGATGTTAGTTCCTGAAGTAATAGGCCCGCGAAATATTTGGCCTCGTTGTCAAGTAAGGCTACTAGCCGGTAACTTCTTGGGTCGTTCCTATTTCCTTTTTTATAAATTGGGAAAATAATTGCAACCCTCCAAGATGATGGTATTGTTGACATTAGCAGGGTTTTTTCAAACATTGGTTTGAGTACAGCGGCCCAAAATTCCGGCTCTTGTTTAAGCAATATGGGGGGGATCCCATTCGGTCCTGGCACGCCCTCGCGTCTTCCCTTTGAAATTCTTTTACAGATCTGTGCATTCATGATTAGAATTTCCTGTTCTGGTGCTTGATTTTCGTTGACCTGCAGTTGTCCGGCTTCAGGGTCGTGCGTGAGATTGTTTGTCCCTGGTCTGGTTTCTTGAGCTTTATTGAAGTGTGAGATGAGGAAAGTTATCCAGTCCTCTTCTGTGACATGGGATTCGATACCCTGGCACCAATCGTTGGTCAAATTGTTAATCTTTTGCCAAAACTGTGAACTGTTGTTGGTTTTAGCGTTGTGTAGAAGTTTAGCCCATAAAGTCTCATCTGCTTCTTTTTTAAGTCGTCATGTCAGCTTTCTGCGATCGCCCTTTAGCTGTCTCAGCTCCTGTTGGGCAGCGGGGTCTATCCTCAATCTTCGAAGAGCTTGATTTATCAAGATTTTTACTTTTTTAGTTGAGCGTGGTTTCTGAAATTTGGATATTTTCTGTGCTTCAGATCTTGGGCCGCTCCTTCGGGGCGGAGGTTTCCCTTTTTTGTTCCAGTGTTGTTTCGTAGTGCTTTTGTGAACGCCTCCCAGCTCTCAATTATGTCTGGATTTGCTGCTTGAGCTTCACCTAGTGCCTGCTTTGCATGAGAGAGGAGACTTTTTGGGTCGTCCGTTCTGCATTTTATCCGTCTCTCATTAGCGGTGTATTCTGCACTGTGTGCAGTAGCTGACGGTGGGTGTAATATTGAGAAAGCCCCGATCGTGACTTCCTGGGGCAAGTAATCGCTGTAATCTACTGAGCCAATGTGGAAATCCCTTGCCATTGGGTATAGACTGCGCAAGAAGAATGTGAAGTCAATTGTAGAGCTGGCCGTTGCGTTGTGGAACGTTGTTGCCTGCGGGCGGTCTCCTGGGAATCTGCCATTGAGTGCTCGAAAGCCCAGCTCTTCCAGTATCGATAGAAGCCTCTGTGCTGTTTTCGAGCTTCTGCCTCCGGAGGTGTTATCTTGGGAGCTTGTTTCCCACACAAATGGGTCCTCTTCACAATTGGTGTTTGTAATTGAATTACCAAGCATATTTAAATTGAAGTCCTCGCTGATAATCAGGCTATTTGTTTTCTCTGCCCCTAATATTTTTATGAGCTTTTCTTTCAGCTCCTGGGTTCCTCTGGTTTTTTCTCGCGGATGTAAGTAGAGATTTATCAAGATTATGTCCTCCTTTTTATCCGACTCCCGGGTAGAAATTCGAGGAGCTTGCATTGCATTTGGCAAAACTAGCTTGTATGCCAGGGGCACTACTTCGTAGATGCTCCGTATGGAGCTGTATGTAGCGAGGCCACCTTTTTTATGACCAAATATTGCGCTCTGTATGGCAGGAAGGAAATTCAGGTTGTATCCTGGGAGTGCTGTCGGGGCGTCGGACCATGTTTCCTGGAATGTGATGATGTCAAATCTTTGCAAATAAAATTGTAGCTCCGAGTCCGTGAGCTTGTCTCCTAAGCCATTGATGTTCCAAGAGCACAGATTGAGGGTGTTTATGATGTTCATGGCACTGGGCTTACTTTGTCATAGATTTTTGATTTTGACGTTTATGGTTCTGGAGAGCCAGCTCCAGTCTTGAGAAATTGAACTTTTCGTCGCGATTGGACTCTTGTTGCGCAGCTCTCTGCGCTCTGAGATCTCAGGGGTATTACTGCGAGCCCCTCGCAGCACAGAGACTGATAGTGAGTTTGGATAGGCCTGTCCGTGCTCTTTTCGATGCTCTTTATCAATTGTCAGAGGTCAGGGTATCTGGTTTTGGAGAGCGGTCGAAGCTTTATGCCCCAGGTATTGAACTTGGCTTGTTCTTTTAGTACCCTCTCAGCTAATTCTGCCGTGGGCCATACAGTTTTTGTTGCTTCTGTTCCTGGATGCTCCGATGAATCAGTAAATTCAACTGACTCCAGATCGGTGGTGGTTAGATTTTTTAGACTGTTGATGGATTTCAGTAAACATAATATGTTTCCCCTGTTTAATATATCTACCGTACCCTTTGATTTGTACTCCGGGTGAAACACTATTGTGGGGCTGCCTGCTGGCCCATTCTCGTGAGTTGGTCTGCTCTGCATAATGGTAAGATCGTCCCCTGATTCATGGAATACCTCCGTTGGTGATCTCTGTCCCTGAGCGCTCATTTCCTTTACCTGGGCTGTCTCTGGGCCAGTAGTGCTTGGTGCTATTGTGGCCCCTTGTAGGTCCCTTCTGGGGCTTCCAGGTTCATTTTGTTGGGTGGCGCTATTGGTGTGTTTTTTGTTTGTAGGGGTGCTTCTTTTGATTTTTTGCCTCTCTTCCTGGATCGGGGTTTTTCTTAGGTCATGGTCCATGTCTGTCTCTTTGCTCGTCTGAGCTGGCATCTTGTGTAGGTTCCGATATCGCATTCCCAGTGTTGTTATTCTTGCCCCTAAATAGCGCGGGGTGTGTTATCTTTTGGTTGCGACCCTTCCTCCTCTGCTTTCTCCCTTGTTTTGTGGGTCGGATGTTTTCCGACAGGTCTTTTTTTTGCGGAGATTCTCCAGGTGATATTGGGCTGCTATTTGATAGCAGTTGGCATCCTCCATTCTGCGCAATGTTGCTTGGTCCTGGCAAGATTATTAAACTCTGCTAGCTTATCGTCGATATTAGCAACGAAAATTGAAAGTGAGTTGAGGACAGACAGTTGGAGATCCATCTTGTCTGATTGGTATTGGATGGCATTTATGGACATTTGCATTGTGTGCAGCAGAGATGTCCAAATGTCTTCTTTTACCTGTGGTTTTTCCTTGCCAAAGTTGGACTTGGGGGCACTATTATTTAAACCTAGTGGTTCCTCTTGGGCGGCTACAGTATAGGAAGCTACCAGTTCTTCCCACTCCTCTGGTGTGAGATATGATGATTCAGGTTCCATGGGCTGAGATGATGTGGTGGCTGGCCCCAGCATGTGAGGTTGGCCAGGAGGGCGACTTAATTCAGGTTGGTAGTACTGTAGATCATTAGTTTGAGATACGAGCCGTTCTTGCATTGTGGGATGAGGTGTATTTAGTATGTTAGGTGACTTTCCCTCTGTCATATTGACCGCTTTATTGAATCCTCTCTTCCCCATGTTACTCTCTTGCGGCACAGACATGCCTTCCAGCATTGGGTATAAATGCTTTCCTAGCGTGGGTTCTACTTCTGGCGATGGGTTGCCATGCTGTGGGAGTCCTATGGGTATTGTGTCTCCCCTATCGAGCATGGTGCAATTCCACGTCGTGCTGGACGCTTGTGCCTCTTGTCCCTCATTGTTCACGCATAGTCTGTACCCTTCGTCCAGAGGCTCATCTTTTGCAAGCCTGGGGGGGCTTTCCTTCCAATCTCTTTTTGTTGCAGTTGCAAGTTTTGTAGCGCGATCTGGGCCCTCATTCTTGCCCCCATTCCCACTATCCTTTTGTTTTAAGTCTGCCCGCTCCTGCATCTTTGGGCTCATTGGAGCAATGTCCTTGGCTCCCTTGTTTGGATCTTCTTTACTTGTGTGGGCTATTCCTTCCACACAGTTTTCCCCTTCTCCGGCTTCTCCGGCTTCGACTGACTCTCCGTTAGTCACCTTCCGCAGCTGCTGGCTCGAGTGCTGTACCTTGCTTGGTTGTAGTGGAGTTGTCAAGTTGCTTATGTTGTTGCTTGTCAGACACAGGACTGGACCAGCATCTTTAATGAATGAAAACTTCATGTAGATTTTGGGTTGATAACCAGGTTTGATCTGAGTAGACACGCTTGCTGCCCCTTTCACCTTGGTGTTTATTAAAGGTTTTGGGCTAGTGAGCAGAGGCGAGATCAGTAGGGCTTCCCCCTCCTCCTCTTTTCCCTCCTTCTTCCTCAGGTCATCTTCGCTATCCTTCATAAGGACCGTCATGTTTGCCCTCCTCGTTCTTTTGTTGGGGTTGACATGTGCCGGCTGGTCCCTTGACTTCCCTGACCTCATGTCGGTAGGTCCTAGTGTAGCTGCCTTGGTTTTCCTATGTATGACGGTTGACCGTGAGCAGTGGGTGGTGCGTCGATCGTGGTGAATTTTGTTCTTAACGGAGCTTAACAGAGCCCCCTCCAGACCATTTCTCTGCAAGCTCTAAGCCCCGGTCACCTGGTCGCCTTGTCCCTTTAGCTT
Source organism: Calotriton arnoldi (assembly GCA_963921515.1). Classification (NCBI taxonomy): domain Eukaryota; kingdom Metazoa; phylum Chordata; class Amphibia; order Caudata; family Salamandridae; genus Calotriton; species Calotriton arnoldi. Next base: position 223,498 of record CAWUFW010016295.1, read on the forward strand.
AGTGGCTTGGTTGCCCTTGTCCTTTTTCTTTTCCTAGTTCCTTTTGTCCTTTTGTCTTTTTGTTTTTTTCCTTTGCCCCTCTGTGTTCTCTGTATTTTTCAGAACCTTGGGCTTAACCTTGTCTTAGCTTGACTTGACCTTGCCTTTGTGAATTGCCTTATTGGCCTCCTCTCCCTTTTATGTCCTTTTTTTTCCTTTCAGACTTAGCTTTTGGTTTTAGCTTTTAGCTTTTAGTTTTTAGCTTTTTGCTTTAGCCTCAACTTTTTTCTGTTTCTCTCCTTTTCTATGGGTATTGTGTCTCCCTTAGGCCCTTCGCATCTGTTCTCTAGCTCTGGGGCTGTCTAGGGCTGTTCTCTGGAGGTGCCAGAGGGCCGGTGTACTGCCACCCGTCCTGTCGCCTGTCGTTCGCTGGCCAGGGGCAGGAGAGGAAGGGAAGAATAACCGGAGCTGGCAGTCTGCCAAGGAGAACCCGCCCGCACTACACTGCACCACAAGGAGCGAGGGACCAGCACCCTCACCCCTCCTGCTCTGTTTCTGCTCTGTTTCTCCGTCCCCAATGCAGCAGCAGTCCAATGGTGCGATGGGGTTGGTGTTGGCGGTGATAGTGTCGGTATCCGTGACACACCGCAGGAGCAGGTCGAGACTAGCCGTACAAGCCCAGTTGAGTCTGGCGCCTAACGTGGATGTGCGGCGTGGAGACGCAGCCGCAGCCGCAGATTACAATCAACCCAGCTCCAAGTGACCAAAGGACTGTGGCGAGCTAAGGCCGGTGGCAAAGATCAGAGGCAGAGGCGGCGACCAACAGCAACCAACAGCGGCCAGGCAGGCCCGGTCCGATCCCTGGGGGAGGGGAAGGAAACGTGAGACGTGAGGAGAGACTCGCACCCGGGGGAGTACGGCGGTAGTTGTAGCTGGATGGGCGGCAGGGGGTAACAGCCGGTAGCAGGGGGCAGGCAGCGGGTAGAAGAACACCTGAGAGCAGGGCGCACTGGAAGCACCGCAAGCCACACCCAACCTAGTTGGGCTGCTTCCTCTGGCTTGCCTGGGCTCTTCACTCTGCGGCCGCCGCTAAAGGTGGCCGCACTCTCGTTTCTTCTGTGCCTACCTCGACTTGCTCTGCAGATCCCCCGACTCTCCTGTCCGGTACCTCGGCGAGTTCCACAAGCTGCCGCGCTCACTCTGGGCTGCAGCTCCGGGCCACAGCTCTCTCGCTTGCTCCTCTGTCTCACCCACGAACTCACAGACTCTCCCACGTGACTGCAACACAACAAGGAGAGCAGATTGAAATATGCATGTTCAGTCCATAGAAAATGCGTTTCTGAAAAATCTCTTGGCTGTTCCGCTTAGTTGTTCAAATGCTATAATTCATGATTAACTTCGAGCCCTTACATAACGGATAAAAAGAAATTGGCACCTTTGTTACTCTGGCACTCCGTTTGGAGAAGGGAGGAACAGCCCTAACTAAATTGATTTGAAAGATTGTCTCCAATTGCATGCGTCCCAGGAGATTCCTTGGCTCTCTTATGTACAGTCGGTAGGGGTGGAGCTTGGATGTGCCGATCTGTACAGTGACCCGAATTCATGTTCAAAAGTTACCAAGTTATCTCTGAAGCATTTGTTTCTGAATAAGGCACAGTCAAAAAGGTTGAGGGGGATAAAGTGAAATCCTCAGTAGTTGCTTATAATCTTCTACATTCTCAAGAGGGTCTCTCGTTATACTTATCTTGCACACAGACTACTCAACATCGTCATGTGTTGACAAGATTCTGTTTTAACCTTTTTCCTTTTATGTTTGGTTATCCTGCAAACTGTTTTTCTTTCGCTGATTTTAATTTATGCCCTTGCAATGGAGTTTCTATCCAATCCACTTTGCATATTATGTATGTTCTTTTGTACATTATATGAGCCCCCCAGAATTTTTTTTTAATCCCTATTGTTAGGAAGTACAAATTTAGACAGTGCAGACCAGCGCTGTTATTCTTACAAAACCTCTATAGCCCCTGGGTTTGTTACACAGTTGCCTCATTTATTTGTCAGGTAGTTAAACTCTAGAAATGTGCATGTCCTTGAAATACTGATTTCACTGTTTTACTGATCTTATCATTCATTACCCTAAACTTCTGAGTACTGTGTTTATGTTTTTATGGCCCTCTTTTAACACCTCCTCATCCTGGATGAAATACAAAATGCTTTTTACTTCTTTGGATGTACAATCCTCTGATCTTTCGCTTTATTATACACTTTATAATCTTTGCTGCTAGCCCTTGAGCACTGTTATGATTTTATTATGTGTATTTTTAATTTGTTAACTGCACAAGATGTTATACTATTTGTCTTATGTTTTACATATGCACGTATGAATCTTTTAATGTGATGCATTTTTTCACCTGCTGTGCTTTAAGACACAGAAATGTGGTGAAATAAAGTTTTTTTTGACTGACTGATATCACTATGACTGTTACCAGTCATGTTCTCTATTGGGGATTAGGTGAATGTGCCCAACAGAACTACTATATGAGACATCCCGCAATCTCATCAGACAGCTTTGTAATTATATTGGAAATCATACATGAGTTGTAGAAGCTAGCAGTAGTTGAAGCATTAAACTTTGCCTGCAAATTTAGTTGAAATATGACATTTATGCCACCCTGGCCCAAATGTAATCATTTCCTTCGCTGGTAAAACAGGACTGCACAATTCAAATCATCACTCATCAAATCAAAATAGTATTTGTATAGCGCAGCTTATCACACTGGTGGGGTTTCCAGGTGCTGTGCTGCAGGTCTCAGTCAAAGAGCCAGGTCTTGAGTCCCTTCCTGAAGTGGGTGTGCAAGGGTGAGGTGTGGAGGTAGAGAGGGAGGGTGTTCCAGGCTCTGGCGGCAAGGTGGGAGAAAGAGCGTCCTCCAGTGTGGCAGATATGTGTCGTCTGAGCGAGGACGAGATGTGCGGAGCAAAGATTTCTGAGCGGTGGGTGGAAAGTCATGCGGTGGTTCATGTAGTGTGGTCCGAGGTTGTGGAGGGCTTTGTAGGCAAGGATAAACAGCTTGCAGAGGCATCTCTTCTGTATGGGGAGCCAGTGGCAGTCTTTGAGGTGTTGGGTGATGTGTCTCTTCTTGGGCAGTTTGAGGGTTAGCCTAGCTGCTGCGTTCTAGATTGTCTGGAGTCTTTACATGTGTTCAGAGGTTGTGCCGGCATAGAGTGCATTGCCGTAGTTGAGTTGGCTGGTGATGAGGGCTTGCATCACAGTTTTCCTGGTGTTGATGGGGAGCCACCTAAAGAATCTTTGGAGCATGGGGATTGTGTGGAAGCAGGCTGAGGTGATGGCATTCACTTGCCGTTTCATGGTCAGTTCACTGTCTACTATGATGCCGAGGTTGCAGGCGGGGTCTTTCGGCATGGGGTGGGTCTGAGCTGCTTAGGCCCCCAGGAGTCATTCCAGAGGGAGGTGCGTCTGCCGAAGATCAGGTCTTTTCTGTGTTCATTTTGAGGCAATTGTCTCTCATCCATGTTGCTATGGTCTTCATGCAGTTGTGAAAGTTGGTCTTTGTCTGGGTAGGGTTCGCTTAGAAAGAGAGGATGTGTTGGGTGTCATTGGCATAGGAGATGATGTTGTGAGATCTGACGATGTCTGCGAGTGGTGTCATGTAGATGTTGAAGAGGGTGGGGCTGACGGATGAGCCTCGGGGTATCCACAGTTGGTGTGCTTTGGGTGCGAGTTAAAGAGGGGAGGTGGACTCTCTGGGTATGTCCTGTTTGGAAGGACACCATACATCTGAGTGCATCATCTGTGATTCCGATCTGGCAAGTCATTATGTCAGTGTGTGGTGGGAGAAGGTGTGGAAAGCCGCGGAGAGGTCCAGGAGGATGGGGGCGGCTCTTTCTCCCCTGTCAAGTAGGGCTCGGATGTTATCTGTTGCAGCAATCAGGGCAGTCTGGGTGCTGTGGTTGGCTCTAAAGCTAGATTGGGATGAATCCAGTAGCTTGTTTCCTACCCAATGATCGGTGAGTTGGAGGTTGATTGCTTTCTCCAGGACTTTGGCAGGGAGAGAGAGGAGGGAGATGGGAAGGTAGTTCTTGAGATCCGTGGGGTCTGATGGCGGTTTCTTGGTGAGGGGTCTGACTTCTGTGTGCTTCCATGCATCAGGGTAGGTGGTTGTGGTTATGGAGGCATTGAGGATGGCGGTGTGTTGGTGGCTGATCTCATTGATTTCGAGGTTGAGGAGTCGATGTGAGCAGAGGCCAGTGTGTGCTCTAGAGGGGATGGATTTCATCAGGGTGGTGGTATTTGGTGTGCTGAGTTGTTCCCATGTGGTGAGCACGTGGTTGGTGGTTGCGGTCGATGGGTTGCTGAGAATGTTGGAGGGTTGGGGTTCCAAATTGTGTAGATGGTTGCAATCTTGTTGTGGAAGTGGTCAGTGAGGGAGTTGCAGATTTCTCGTGCGGGTGGGATTGCGTTTTCTGTGGCTGAGGGGTAGGAGAATTCTCTGACTATGGTGAAAAGCTCCTTGATTGGTGCTGGTTTCGATGTGGCATGTGAGTGCTTCTTTTTTTGTGGCTTTGAGCTGGCAGTGGTATTTGTTGAAGGAGGCTTTGTTGGTGGTTCAGTCGGTGTTGTTCTTGCTTGTTCGCATCTTCTTTCTAGTTGTTTACACTCGTGTTTTGCCAAGCAGAGTTTTGGCATGTACCAGCTGGCTCGTTTGGTGGGTCTGTGCATCTTGGGTGGGTTGGAAGGGGTGACCTGGTTGGCAGAGTTGGTGATCCAGGTGTTGAAGTTCTCTACTGTTTGGGTCCGGTTGGCAGTGATGTCGGGCTGAGAGGTGCTGAGTGCGTCTGTCCATTTTCGCTGTGTTACTTTGGTCCAGCTGCGGTAGGGAGCGCTGTCTCAGATGAGGGTGGTGTGCGGTGGGCTGAATAGGGTGAATGGTATGATGGCATGGTCCATCCAGGTGAGTTCTGATGTGTAGCTGTGTCTGATTCTGCCGCTGGAAGTGAAGGTGGGATCTAGCGCTTGTCCTGCTCTGTGTGTGGGGTCAGTGATGATCTGCTTGAGGCTGATGTTGTCTAGTCTTTCCAGGAGGTCGGCGGTGTTGGTGGGGTCATCCAGGTGGAAGTCGAGGTCCCCAAGGCAGACGTAGTGTATGGATTTGAAGGCAATAGGGGTGATGAATTCGGTGATGGTGTTGTTGCGGCCTGCTCATGGTCCTGGCAGTCTGTATGCGAGGGTGCTTCTGACTGTTGTTTTGGCATTGGTGTGGAGCCGGAAATTCATATGTTCCATTGTAGTCGTGGTGTCATCATTGGAGATGGAGCTGGTAATTGATTCCTTGTGCATGATGGTGATGCCTCTACCGTGTCCTTTGGTGCAGTCTCATTGTTTAATCTTGTATCTGGTGGGGGTTGAAGTGGCGATGTCAGGGGCTGATGTGTGGGTGATCCAGGGCTCCGTGATGAAGGTCACATCAGGAGCGAGGGTGGAGATTGTGCTCCAGACTTTGGTGGCGTGTATGCAGAGAGATCTGGCATTGATTAGGAGGCAGTTGAATGGCATCAGAAGTGTCTCTGTGGTAGGCGCAGTGTTGTACGGTGGGGTGGTGATTGTGTTGAATTGGCAGTGGATGCAGGTGAATTGTGCCACTGTGGAGCGTGGTGAGGCGTGGTAGCAGTTGTTGTTTGTGGGGGCCAGGGCACGGAGCTCTGTGGTGAAGTACCTGTGGGATTGCTGAGGACCAGGGTTCCTGGTGCTGGGCACAGTCCAGGCGTGAATGGGCGCAGAAAGGCTTGCAAATTCATTGTTTCTTTAATGTGGCTGTATGTGACTTCTTTGTAAGTTCATGGCATTTTCTTTATGCCTTCTTTCACACCATCACCAGCACAATTTTTGAGATACTTGATAATCTTTGTTACCAGTCTCTCTTCAAGTGCATCAATTAAATCATCAAATGTATCTATCCACACAGTTCATCTATTGCTAATATATTTTTTGGGATCATAAGGTGGTGGTGGTTTCAGGAATGCAGCAGAGTTGTAGGCCAGTGTGGAACTTACTGACACTGCTGGTGGATCACTGTGACTTGATTTAAGCAACTCATCTGTCAGACCTTGCAATGTGCCGGCCTCTGAATCATCTTTAACAATAGCTGGAAACATGACTTTCTTAGTTGCCATCTGAAAAATTTCACTATTCCGGGAGTTGCTTTCGGCTCTTTATTCTTCGAGGACCTGTTAAGTTGTTCTGACCCCCACTTGGCAACTTTGTGAATGAACCAATTTGGCTATGGATGGCACGTCTTCTTGAGCCACCTCCACTGAGAGCTGTGGTACGATAACTCTCTTTAGTGTGCTCAGTAAGTCATTTATTTCTTTTCTTCAAAACTTCAAAACATCAATTTGCATTTTCTAACATCTGGTTGATCTCCGCCTTTTAGTGCTTCTGGTCCCATCGTTATTTTGCAAGTTATGATTATCAATGGATGCGGTTTGCAAACCAGGTTGAATCCTCCTTCAGCATTAGCACTGCAGTGGAATGCACAACTTTATCTTGCTTGGCAGCGTGGTAACTTTATGTATGGGCTGACCATCAGGTTCTCGACAATCGACGTGTAGATTCTTTGCAATGCTTTCGTTGTCTTCAGCTACTTTACAGTGATTGGAGTTGCACTTTGGCTCCACATGCATGAAATGTTGGTTCCGTACTTCGACAACAACACACGTGGCATGCATGAGCAGAATATTTGGACCATGGCAAACTCTCTGGGAGAGCGCGTCGTTCTTGGGGTTACTTATCCCCTAACTCATCGCCATTTGTAGTGTCCTCCCCAGCCAGGGTAACCACCAATGACTATGCCACACACAGAGCTTAGTATTCCACGTCTTTATTCTGCTGCATGTAACTGTGAACTCAACATTCTAAAACAAGCTTTCATAGCATTCCGCTCTGACACCTATGTCACAGGTGTACGGAGTCCGCTAGGAGTCGAAAGGGTTCCGTCATAAAACTTGCAAGACATTACATATCCGATTGAAGTTATTTGTTAGTTAGGTGACTTTTGACACAACATTGGGCCTCAAGTTGGGAAATTAATCTGTGCCATGCCAATAGCCCCGGGCAGCTGTGGCTGAACAGAAATTACTCTGCAGTTCTGGACTGCGATCATGCCACAAGACGTCCCAACCTTTAAAGCACAGGACGTCCGGGTAGGAAGGAGTTTGCAAAGTTACAGTGTTTGGCAGCTCTAATCACTTGACTTTTTTTTATTTGCATACTTCACAAAGTGTGAAACTCGCACATTTAAAAACAAATTAACAACTTAAATGAACTTTCGCCGCAGCAGGAACCATTACTCATTCCATTGCACTGTATCAAGAACTATTTGTGATCTTAAATGTACATGGAAAACACACACTAAACATGCAAATCAGGACAATCATAGCAGATATAATGAAGATACAGCTTAGAAGGCACAGGCCAAAATACCACCAAATGTGATCATTTTCCATGAACCATGAATCAGAGCAACAATGCAAAATTCAGTCTTGGTCTTGCTTTAACAAAAGCACTCTGGCCTGAATTGCCAGGTCACGTGATGTCCACTCTGCACAGCAACATAGGCAACCCCAGACCAGTTTCAGCATAGTTTGACCTCATCACAGAGGTGCATCGTGAACTTATGGCAAAATGAGCACAAGAGCCAACTCTGTGTGTACCCTTTGCACTTCGTTTAACATATTTAAAAAAAATTATGGTGACGGCTGGAATGCTTGCAATAATCATGGCCACTGGCAATTTCAAAAGATCATATTTTGCCCTATGCTACATTTCACATGGGGAGCAATTTTTTGCAAATCAACCTTCATCTTGCGCTTACTGGAACAATCTAGCCCGAACCACCAGGACACATCCCCTCTGCATGGCAGCAGAAGCAACCCCCTAGCTGGCCTCATCATTGAGTGCATACACACACACATATACACACACACCACACACACCAAACCACACCACACACACACTCTCTCTCTCCCTCTATGTTCAGAAGTGTCATGCACTCAACTGGTGGAGACTACACTAGAGGCCAATGCTAGACCTCCTATCCCTCCGGAAGACAGGACGTGCCAAAGGAAGCAAAACCTTCTAGCACAAGCTATCCTTTGGGGGAAAGTAAGGTAGGGATAAAATAAGAAGAGAGAGACTTGCGGTACTAGATCTGCTCAGCAGCTAGGCGATACTGCGAATAGGGTTTTGTCGCTTCAGAGACAATCTGTGTGTGCGAGGTACATACACACTGGATCTGAGCCTCTGGGTTTGCAATGACGCAATAGACTGGAAATAACAAGAGGAGGCAATTACCATCAGTACACTAAAAGGCCTCAACATACAATTACCACACGCTGACTTCAATTACATACACTTACAGGTTTCGCCAGCAGCACAGCATGAGAGCAGAATGACCAAAATCACAGATTGTAATGTGCGACTCTTAAGGACAACACTTGGAGCATAGGTTGGAGTTAATGGCACTCCCAAAGTAAACACAAAGGAGTAGGGAAATGTATTAAGAAAGGTGGCACGTGCTCAGTGATAAAATACTGCCCTCACTCACAAAACTGTTACATGCTTCATCATTGGGCTTGCTTCAATACACCCCTGCGCAGACCAACGCCTGGGGTGGAGCAAAAGGGAGGGGAAAACAATACAAACATAAAAATTGGGATCACCGAAGAAAAGTGCAGTGAAGGTTAAATCTAGCTCTGATGTGTCCCCACTCGAAAATTTATTCCTGGGCCATCTGGCTAGGTTAAAAACGTGAAAGATGGTGGTGATAGGAGAAGATTAAGATTTCCTTCACCCCTCCTTACTGCCAAGGTGTCGACATGTTTCTGCCGTCTGATATGTGCCCACAGTGTTGAGTCACGCCGGCATTCATCAGGACCCTTCGGATCCCCAAACATATGAACCTCTCTACCTGGCTTAGGTGCAGAGGATTTCCCTAAATAACGCACATTTGGTCACCTGTGGGGGAAAAAAACAACAGAAAGGGGAGGAAAACACAGTTACTTAGGCTCACTGTGCCCTTAATATGTATCCATAAGCAGAGAATCGCCATCCCCTAATTGTTTATTCCCATATTACACCACTATCATGAGCCACCACGATGCTCGCTATACCCAATATGGTGTAGATTGGTAGCACTGTGTCCAAATTCGGGCCAAACATTCAAAATGGAACAATATTCGCAAAATATTATCCGCAGGAAACCCTTTTTTCCATGACCGAAGTCCAATCCAAACCCTTGCGCCTACTAGCACTGTGCAAGAAAAGCAAAACAAACTCGCCAAGTCTCATTTAGTAAATCGCTCAAACTAGCGAGATGTTTGGGAGTGACCCCCTGTAGTCAAACTCTATGAGGAAATAAAACATATACATACTGGGGTTAAACATGAGCATGATTATTCAGATTTTACCCTCAGGGGTGGGTAATCACGTTCGTTTCCATACAAAGTGTAAGTGCATGTAGAAATATGGATTGTGACTGCTACAAACTGCTTTCTGGATTGGAGTGAACAAGGGTTTAAGGTTAAAGATATCAACCCGTCCACAACCGGGGTCTATTATCCAAGTGCAAATCCAAGAATGCCCGTATTGAGTATCAAGACTCAGCCCGTCCCGTATTTAAATGTAGCCTACGGTAGATGTCCCGGCCCGTGGGACCCCACCCCGAGCTCCTTACTTCATCAAGGTGGGTGCACTGCTTGGATAGTTTACAGATCTCGCCGTGTAGGTAGCAAGATCCTCATCCTCTCCTCCCCTCTTACCGGAGTTCCGGTCACGTGAGCGGCATTGCGTGTCACATGACCGCGACATCTACAACGTCATACACTTAGTTTTCCCGGACTGTTGCCTTCCACTGTTTTTTTCAATGCTGGCTGGCAACTTTATTTAGTGTAAGTCATCGGCGGGCTAGCTCCACGTTGACAATACGAGGATCCCCCCTGATGTGTTACTAAACTATGTTTATAACAATGCTGTTGGTGCTGCTGTGTAAGTGTCAGTAGCAAGAGACCTGATTTTTCATCAGTCCAAGGAAAATAACTCATTTGCTCTAAGTCAACAAAGGAAAAATAGAAAAATGCCATGTGTGGTTATCGATAGGGGAGGTCGGAGTAGGGACATTTTTGCCTCTCCCCCCTTCTGGTTGTGTGAGACTGCCAAAGTAAACTCAGAACACAGGTTGGAGCTAATAGCAGTCCGAAAGGTAAACTCAGTGCATACTTTGGGGTTATTAGCACTCCCATAGGTAAACTCGGTGCGTAGGTTGGAGTTATGAGCACCCTCAAAGGAAAACTCGGGGCATAGGTTTAGGTACAAGGTTCATACAAATATCAAATACTTAGAAATGCTTTATCTTGGAAAAACTGTTCATTCAGAGAAACATGGAATTACACCTTTAGTCTCTGAGCAATCAGTTCAAGTGCCAAGGGTGAATGGAGGGTTCCGGAGTAGGAATACACAAGAGGTGCTGGAGGAAATCAGAGAAAGGGTGCAGAAGAAAAGTCTATAGTCTTATACGATGCTGGTGCTAGGTCCTGCTAACTACTATAGGAGGATTAGTGCGCACTAACCTGATATCAAATACTTAGCCTAGTTCTTCCACTTGACTGATGTTCAAAGAAGTTCTCGGAGCCTTGATCCAGGGAGTTGCAGGGGGTCCGGAGTAGCTGTTCCAGGAGAGAGGCATCTAGGGAGCTGGAACCACGGAACCACAGGTTGACTATGGACTTGAAGGAGCCTGGAGCACTTCTTGGTTCCAGCAGGATTCTTCAGGTGAGTGGGAAGGGTGAAGCTTGTTCCGCAGGGAGTGACACTAAGCCCAGACTCAGGGTTTATATACCCTCTCAAAGTCTCAAAGGAAGTAGCTAGGTCACGTGTGGCAAGTGGGGCAAATGACTTTCTAGAAGGTTCTTGAACTTTGGAGAAAAAGACGTGTTAGTACACTCGCTTTTACCTTACTGGAAGGGCAGGTGCCACATGAAAATTGGAACCAAAAACAGGACATGAATGTATTATTCTTGAATGTGCATGATGGAAAACAACACCAGACTCTAATAACAACGAGTGGAAGGCATTCTATTGGCTCACAGGATACTGGGGAAAGCTTACAAAGTATCAAACGTAAAACACACCAAGGCCCTGGTAAACAACAGGTGCAAAGAACTATATGGGTGCACAGGTCTTGGGGTGGTGATCAAGTCCACGGGAATCACAGGGTTATGGGGGAATAAGTGCAGAGGTGTAAATGCAAAGGAATCACAAGGGTGCTATGGAAGCATCGGTCATGAGGGTGCTAGGGGAGCATCAGACATGAGGGTGCTGGGAAACCATAAGACATGAGGATGCTGGGGGAACATCAGTTACGAGGGATGCTGGGAAAGCAGTCATGAGGGAGTTGGGGGAACATCAGTTAAAGGGATGCTGGGAAAACATCAATCATGAGGAAATTGGGGAAACATGAATCAATAGGATGTGGGGAAACAACAGTCATGATGTCATAACGTGCATAGGGAGCCATATGGGCAAAGCATCCTGAGCCCCGAGTGCTAGACCACTATGCAGAGGACGCAAGAGGGGGTTGTGACAAGAAGCAATCCCTGTCCAGTTTTAGACTAGTTGGTCTCTTTAGTGAGTGCGCACATACACATGAACATTCACACACATGCTGGAAACGATTGACGCTTTTGCTAAATAAAACATGAGGAAGTGACTGATACCCAATTGTAAAGGTTATGTAATATATTCTACTCCGGGAAAAATTGATTATATGATATGCTTGTATAATATAGATTAGTTACTGATATCAATAGACAAACATTTTATCAACGCTATTCTTTCAGTACACATTATAAAATGAAAAAAAAACAGAAGTGACATTTTGCATTTTACAGAGGGCATATTTCATTTGCTGAAATATTCCTGCGATTTTCATTAACAACAGTGCCTAGGAATTATAAAAGCACAGAACAGCTTCACTAGGTAGAAGAATGTGAATCAGATGTACCACTTAAATTAGCTCTAAGAAGTTCAGTCTTTAAGAGGAAATAATTTAAAAAAGGGGTTGAGTTCATTGTATGCTGGCTTTGTCTGATGAGAAGCAGCTTGGATTAATGAAGCTGTCAGCTCTGATTAAAATTAATTCCACTACATGGTTTCTTGACAAACCTTTTTTCCAAGAAATGGTGTATCAAGGAAATCACACAATCATTGTACGTGTATTTCTCTCTGCAAATATCCTAGAAGGTATCAGTAGCATAGCAAGGTTGCAAGGGGATCTAGTGCAAGCTAGGAAAGTTGGCCCCTGACCTCAGGTTGGGCAGGATAATACAGCAAAGATCAGGATTCCGTGGATTTTCTCCAGGCTCCGATGCAACTGCAACTGCTGCACTACTGAAAGCTACGCCCCTGGAAGGCATTTTTTAGGGGAATGCGAGAAGAAATAGGTTTATGTCTGTCTACATAATGTCCTACTATCAGGTGTTCAGTTCATATAAACTAGTTTCTAGGGGTCTAAGGGCCAGATGTACAATGATTGGGAATAGCAGTTTCCAAATTGCATGTTTTCCCAAATCGTAAGTAGGAAATCACTATTTCTAATGCATGAAACTTTTTTTTTTTTATTACCGATTCCTAGTGTGTTGCAAATCGACCTACCTAAATATTAATGAGGTATGTTTCAGTTACCAACCAATTAGGAGTGATAGCCATCACAGGTATATTATGCTGCTGGGGCTCAGCAGACCACAATGTCTGTGATTGCCTTTAAATACAGCAATGTTATTTTTTCGAAATGCAGCTCGTTGTCCTTGAAGGAAAATGGAATGCATTTTTAAAAAAAGAAACATTTAACTTTTTTACATTCTCAAATGGAAAGTGGTCCCATGGAGACCCGTTCCCAATTAAAATGGGTTATCACCAATTTTAAATTGGTGGTAAAATATTGATGTTTTGAAGACCAGAATTCGGTCACAAAACATTCATGCATACCACATTGATTTGGTATTTGGAAGGGATGTCCTCAATACCCCCCGTCCAAATAAATCGCAAACCCAAGTTGCAATTCTGTGAATCCGCTGTTTGGTGTTTGTACATAAAAAAAGCATTTTTGCAGTTGCAAATGGCATGTGAATCGAGCCGTTTGTGACATGAAAAATGCTTTGTACATCTGGCCCTAAGATTCAGCATTCCAAATATTACATTTCTCAAGCATGTTACTCTAAGTGTATACGAAATGCTGAATGGTTGTTTGCATTTCTAGACTTGCAAGTGACAATTTTTTTATTGTAGATTTTAAGCCACATATAGTTGGGTGTATTGGCATGTACCCTGGCCATATGATGGGGTTGCCACGCTGGAAAGCCAAGGTCACTTATTAAGTGTAAAAACAAAACATTGACTATTTTCAATATCATGCAGTGATCCCTTACACTTTAGCTAATAATTTTGTATCTTTTCAATTAGTCTTTTGTACTGTTTAGTAGTACTGGTCTTCTAAGGTGGCTGCAGTTGAAAGTGTAGCATATAGAAGCTGAACACAATTTTGCTGGCCTTCAGTGTTGTAGCTAGTAAATGGATAAATAACCATGGTCAAAGTAAGCAGTATAGGATGAGGAAGAAGATGCAATAAAGAAGAAAAAACATCTTTCAACTTTGACATTAATTCAATATATAATTCACTGCCACATGGCAGATCAATGTATTGCCTTAAATATGGTCTGGGAAAATAAAGTGCAACTGTCTGAAAAATCAATGAGAAACCCGCCATGCGGAAGCTGCTTTGAAACAGGCAATCCTTGAAAATTTACCTCAGATTTGAAAAGAGATTTGATTAGCGGCTGGCATTTTCTTCCCTCAATTTTAAAGAGAGATTAAGCCATAGCCTGTTTTAAATCAACCCCTTGACTTCCTGCATCGTTTAAACATTTTCAACATCCAAAACTAGATAAACTGGGGGGGAGAAACAAATCAACAGGAAAGTACATTGGGCCTAATGTAGAGAAAGGGGATAATGACTACTCCTCTGAAAAACAGTGTTAATGTAATTTTCCTACACACAGACAGACATACTTGGAGTTATCAATTCCAATGATAATTCATTTGGGGTTGTTAATAGTTGGGCCGAGGGGGGATACAAATAGTTGGATAAGAAGGCAAACCTGGTACTCCGTCGGATGGACTAAGCCTTCTAAAGGCTTTGATGAACCAAAGACCCAGATTTCGTTTGGGTGGTGGTAGAAAATGCTCCAGCTCCTCGAGTAAGTGTTAGATCAGGAGAAGAATGTACAGGTGAAAATATCTCTCTAGTTATATTCTTATGGTGGAGGAAATGGAAAGCGATATTAGAGTGATTTAAATACGAACTGGACTAGGCTTATGACAAGGTAATGATAATCAATTAAAAGATAGCGATAGTTCTCAAGCAGTCAAAAATATGAGAGACTACTATATCATTCACCAGTTAGTGGATATTTGATTGTTAATCTGTAGGTATATGTGCTCATTGAAGTTGCTGTGCTACATCTGGGTACTTGTAATTGCATTGATTTAAAAAAAAAAAAGACATTTTTATTGAGTTTGCAATTACATCTTACATTGCCAAGGTTATAGCAACTGACACGCTTTACATATTTTCACTGTGGTGATTTACCAGTCCTTCAGGGGCACAATGTGATGTATGCATAGTGAGATTAACTATTGGTTTCTCTTGTGTGAGCATGCCTTGTGTTGGTGCGTCTTACTACAGCTAATATAGGAGTCACGTGTTTTACTTGGCGTCCGGTTCCTGAAACTACCGGCTCGGGTAACAAAATGGGGTAGAAACCTGGGGTGGTTGGGGTAGGTTGTATGAGGTCATCTCCATCGGTGATTGTAATTGCATTGATAATGCAACTACATTTTATTAATCTCATATAAGTGTTTCAGGTAAAAATAATGTGGAACAAATAGAAATGAAAATAATATTGCATGTTTTAATACAGTGTTTTAAATTACATTTTTCCTAGCGGTAAAGAATATTTTTGTTCATGTGCGACGTGGTTTTCCATGTCACTGATACAGTAAAAATTCTAAATTCTTAGTGATATTTCCACTGAGGTTTATATTTGCACAAACATGAAAAATGTGCAGTATTCTGGCCCGAGTTCATTTTTCGTACAATGCAAACGTACACATTCATTTAAAAAAGGTCTTCAGAATAAGTCCAATTTAAAAAGAAAAGACCACTGCTCATTAAGACAGACTGGTAATCAGGTTTCTCTTTTAAACCTGTACTTGTGAAGAATATATGACACAAGGTTCAGCTTCCCATTCAAACTGTTTCAAGTTAAACTACATGTTGTAAGTGTACGACCTTCTACTTTGCATTTTTACTGTAGGAAATCACCTTTTCCGTGTAGTTTTCAGTGATTGTTTTGCCTTTTTAAAATTAATTTTTAAAGGATTTATGACTCTGTATTGATGCAGTGACACAGCCATTCAGGTCCACAGTGTGTGTGTTTTTAAAACAGTACGTTTAAAAGATCCACTACAAATTGGTTTAATTTGCCGTTCCCATAAAGCCCTGGTAAGTGGGTGAAAAAAAAGTACCAGTGCGGATGCTGGTAAATGTTGTATGTTAGCTGCAGCTTGTATTCACGCCACCCACAGATAACACAAAAATATGTGGCTCAAACAAAAGCATCATTGTCATTTCTCTGGACTGCAATTTTGAAACAGCTGTCAGAACCCATGGCAAGGAGGAGTACTTTGCCATTTAGTAAACACATATTTTATACAATAGCTACATCACTAGTCCCACAGGGCTGGATGCTTGAAATGTAAAAGTGGGACATGTTAATATTAATAAAAATGTATGCCCCCAGAGTGAAGAGTTGTAAAAAGCTGGTTGTCACTCCATAGGTAAAGCTACATGTTACATGAGAAGTCCTAACCATAAATAAAAGCTTATTTTTGTAAATTCGCTAGAAAATGCTGGTAATGTCATTCAAAATTATAATCCACTTGTTATTAGCAATCTCATTCAATAGGAAAAGAAGATTTGTGATACATTTTTTGGAAAAGCAACTGTTTAACACTATACTTCGTGCTACTTAACAAACTGATTAACCTGTGTTGCAAATTGGTTCCACCCATTTAATCCACCTGTATTTTTCACTTTGGATCATCTGGTTTTTGGACTTTTTACTGTGGATGAGTCTTACTGCTTGTGTTTCCAACCCATGGTAATCACATGGTAAAAAGACTACACATGTTTTCTACCAGTGTCTGCTTCTTACGATAGGGCCATTGTAGCACAGCTAAGGTAAGGAGCACTTGGCTGGCTATGCATGATTACAGGACTGGAAGTGGATTTCTCTGGAATGTACATCTGTTTTTGCAATTGTGATATTGTAACACATTTAGACAGCCTAGAGAATGACTAGATGTTGACACTTTCGGTTCTATTTGTGGTTATGTATAAATTGGATAGTACTGCACTAGTTTTGATAATGTTTGTCAGAACTATAACTGATGATATTAAATGATCAAATACACTTTTTCAGGTGTAGTTTTCAGACATTCCTACTTATTGCTTTTTATAAACATTTTTATAGTGTATTAGTGTAATAATTAGGTAACTGTATAAGACAGGTGTAATTATTTCTGTTACAGTCACAGGAGTAATGATGATTCGTTAGTGATTAGGTATAGATAACATTTGCTTAATAAAAGAATGAATTCAGCTCATTGGCTATTTTAAGAAATAAGTATGTTTCAATATTGCCAAAGAGGAAGTTAACATTGTATCTATTGCTATTATTTCCTCTTTTAAAGATCCTAATTTAGACTCAAACTTTTCATGCAAACTCCTGAGTAAATGAATTTCTCAAACTTGCTGGCAATTGAATATTCATCATTGACCCAAATCCGATCTAAGGGGTCGATTACGATGGCGGGCGGACAAAGTCCGCCCGCCATCGCAGCTGCAAAAGGGACCGCCCGCCATAGGTGCGGCGGTCCCGCCATACGAATTGCGATGCGCCCGCCACACTGGCGGGCGGATCCCGTATATTTTACATTGCGGCGGCGGTGCTGCAAGCAGCACCCGCCGCACTGTAAAATATACATGTCGTGCTTTTACATGCACAACGTGACAGGCACCGCGCGGTGCCTGCCACATTGTACATGCAAATGCAGGTCCCCCATGTGCACCCCCCAACTATATGGGGCCCGCTACGGGCCCCCAACAGCAGGAACCGCCAGCCTTTCCATGGCGGCAATACAGCCATGGAAAGGCTGCTCTCACCCTGCATCGTAATATGGATGGCGGTGTCTTCCAGACACCGCCACCATATTCAACACGTTTTCCGCCGGTCGATGAGTCGACCGGGGGAAAAGCGGCGGACGGTCTTTCCGTCCGCTGCGGACCCCCCAGCCATCATGATATGGCGGGGGGTCTTTGCTGTCTGGATGGCGGGCGGATCGCCCCCGCCGGGCCAGCGGTGACCACCGCCGGGCCGGCGGGGGCGATCCGCCCGCTATCGTAATCGGCCCCATAGACCTTGGCCAAATTCATTTGAAAATGTCTTCACTACAATTTGTTCAGCCAGAGGCGCGATGAAATTTCAATAGAGAATGGTTAAAGATGCACCATTCTTTTCTTTTCCTCTATTATTATCTTTTTATTCAATTAGGCTGAAATAACTAATTATATACAGAGCAATGTTGGTAGTTCTAAGTTCAAAATGTTTGGGATGCCTTAAAAGCTACAGTTAGAAGACTTTGCACTTCATAAAAATGCTGCCAGGCAAATATCTCTGAACCAAAAAAGAGCAGACCAGGAAAGGAAACTGTCAGATCTTCGAAAAGTACTTGTTCTTCTAATTTCATTTGGAGATGCTCGAGTTAGTGAGGTCTTTGAACAGCTTAGGTTAACCCAGCTAAAACTCAGTTCAGAGATACAATCACTCCTTGAGTATGATAGTAGAACTAAATTAGCTGAGCAACATTTGCAATGCTAATATTCAGAAAGAACCGTCTAAGTCAGGTTGAAATTACTAAAAATAATATTGTGAAAATATATTACAAGGCTAGGTAGAACTTTACAGAAACAAAACACATAGTTAAGTTGTTTCATTCTTTTCATAACAATCTCTCTACTAGTGATGATGAAACACAGCCTCAAAAGATTTTGACGTTTTGAGAAACTCTGCCTCAGATGCTTTCAGAGGCATCAGAAAACACCACATAAGAAGGTCATCTCACTAGTTGAACTAAAAAAATTGTACTCAGCTCCCCCAAGTATAAGGCACCTGGAGAGGATTGTTCAGTGATAGGACTGTTCATGACATTGTTTTTCTAAAATAGGGGTACTGATGTTGGAGGTTGTTCAAATGGGCTTTCAAGTGCCCAGATTCCTATGCCATAGATGTGAGCAAATAGTGCTGTATTAAGCAACAGGCACTGGCAAATGCAATCTGATTGACTTTCATTTAAACTTTCAAGACAACAATAAATAGCAGGCTATTGCAATGATAAAGCAAAATAAAAATGATAGATTTCCTTATGCAATATATGAGATAAAGAATTTAATTTGTAATAGTAGTGTACTTTAGAGATGTAAAATAGTCCCTCCTGTATTGTAATGCAAGCACTCCTTAGAAAGAGAACTGATACACCAAATAGCCAGTAATTTGAGGCAAGAGAGATATACTACTCTGTTTGGAGCCAAGGCCCACTCTGGGCTCAATTTCCAAACTGCATTTTGTGGTTCAAAAGTAGCAATACAGTAGTACTAGTTACTTTCTACAAAATGCAATTCACAAACCTAAAGGTGGACATCTACATCCCAACCTCTCCTATATTTTCTATGGATAGGTTTCTGCACATGTAAGTTTAATACTTATTAGAACATTGCAATTGAAGACAATGGAGTGCTCCGGGCTTCTAATGGCTGGTAGAAGCCCAGAGTATCAACATTCCAATGCTTGTTCATAGCTGTTGCTGTGAGCAAACGCCTCACAGAGCACGAGGGTATTTCAAGCCCCTCGTGCTCCATGAGGCCTTTGTTTTATAAATTCTTCCCTTTAGGGGCAGCATGTTCTAATAGCCTTCCAGCACTCCGTAGTGGGCTCTACCGGACATTAAAGACCTGCTCCCTTGTTAGAAGCCCAAGCCGAAGGCTCTGACCTTTAACGCTGGAGCGGGCCTTCAATGGCCAGTAGAGCCTGCTCCGTCGGGCTCTAAGGCTAAAAGTGGAAAATGTGGGTGAAAATGGGGTAATGGTGGGAAAATGGGGAATACCTACTGTTAAATAGAAGGGGTTTGTGGAAAGATAAAGAGGGGCTAAGGGATGTTAAGGAGGATGCTAGGGAGGGGCATGCTAATGCAAACACCCACTCACAAAAGAGTAAGACCATTGCTATTCTCAAACTACATTTTCTGAAAGTGACCAGACAACAGCCTAGAAATGGAATACGCCTAGCACCACACAAGGCCACTCACATGTACTGCAACACACTCCTATAGAAAATAATGGAGGCAAAGGATTTACTGTAACTTCCCATAGGAAATCATTTTAAAATAACTAAGCTATTTCAACTTGTAAATTCTATGTATTTGTATATTTGTAGCCTTAAGCAATATACAAAATTTATATTTTCATATTTTTAGTTTAAAAATCAATAGTTAACGTATTAAAAAATAAAATATTTTGAAAACTTTTACAAAAACTATAATTGGAAAGTAATATGCATTAATTAAACAAAACTAAATTGAGCTTACTAAATATTAATTAAAAATAAAATGCCTACATAGGGTGTTTTTTTTTATACGGCTTAAAAGTAATAGTTATAAAATAAATATTTAAATGATTTAATGATTTAGCAAGGTATACAAAAAAGTGATGGATGGAATTCTTGAATTAATCTCACCAACTGGTAATTACTCGGGCCACATCCCAATCCATTGTTATCAGGTGAAAACGGTTCTAGGTTGCTAGCATTCCGGTTCAAGGAGGAAATGGCTGGCAGTTCGGGCTGGACTGTTTGCATGAGGAGCAGGGCCAAGGCTGAGTTGTATATGGCTGGGTCCAGACTGAGGTTTGGGTGAAAAATGATAGATTGGTATGCAACCCGAACGATTGCCAGTGTCTTAGATCAGTTCAAGCATTCCATCCATTGCCTTGTTGTTGATGCAGTTAATGCCCCAAATGTGACAAGTATTCCCAGACAAGGGTCCCATGCTCATTGTGCTACTGGAATTAAGCTATACATGGCTGATGAGCCCTCATCAGGGTAAAACCGATCCTAGGTTGCTTGTATTTTGGTTCAGGGAGGACCTGGCTTGGCAGTTCGGGCTGGACTGTTCCTATAAGGAGCAGGGTTAAGGCTGATTTGCATATGTGACCCTGTGCTGACATTAATTCAAGCATTCCATCCTTTGCCTTGTTGTTGTTGCAGATGATGCCCTAAGTGTGTCAGGTGTGCCCAGACATGGGTCCTGTGCTCACTGTTTCACTGGAATCAGGCTAATCCTGGCTGTTGAGCCCTTATCAGGGTGAAACTGGTCCTAGGTTGCTTGTATTCCGATTCAGGCAGGACCTGGCTGGGCAGTTTGGGTTGGACTGTTCCCATGAGGAGCAAGATCAAGGTTTATTTTTATATGTCCAAACTGAGGTTGCATGGTGGGCAAAACGATGGATTGGGATGTGCCCCTGACCGATTACCAGTGGCTGAGATTAATTCAAACATTCCATCCATCAACTTGTTGTTGTTGCACCTAACGATTCAGTAAATATTACATTTGAAGAAGCAATGTGCTTTAACATTTTATTTCATTAGTTCTAGGGAAACAATAACTAGTTTAATATATTTTACATTTATATTTTAAAATAAATAATAATTTTGTTTTTAAAGTTAATAAACTTTAAGAATTTTCCATATTTCTTCCTATTGTGAGATATCCATAGTCATGCATGTGAGTACACCAGGCTAGCTGCAACTGTTTGCCAGGAGTATTACTGGAATTTGTTAACTCAAAACAGCTAGCAATGTGTTCCAAACATAGAGCAATCTGTCAGAGTATTTTTCTGACCTTTTTGTTTCCAAATCAGGCATGTAGACTCATATGTAAATACTGCAGTTGGTACTTTGTGATTTAGAGCCAGGTGTACTAAGCTGATTCAGCATTTGAGAGTGTAAAAAAGTTTTTTCCTAAGCATTAATCCCATTTTAGCAATTGGAAAAGTTTCTTCAACTACTAAAATGGGATTCAAATGGATAACAATTCGGTATCTGAAAGGGATCCATTGTACACATACCTTCCAAATTCTGAATTGGTATCTTATGTATAAATGTTTAGAATCTGGTCACAAACATTGAACATGTACTGACACTTCAAAGGAGGAGGTTACTGATTGGAAAAAGGAAATGGGCCTCTTTGGGAGTCCTGCCCCTTTTTTAAATGTAAACAAAAAGTTTGTTGAAGGGAAGGCAATAGACGAGGGGAACATTGCCAACTCTTACACAAAGTTTAACAAAAAAACAAAACTTATTTCTCCAAACGCAGCCCTGCTTCCTTACAGAAAAATGGGTTGCATTAAAAAAAGAAACTTTATTGAAAATCAATCACGGACATAGTGGCCTGCTTATCCATCTATGTGATGGTAGCCAATTGGATTAAGTTGCAATTTGCGACCTACCTAATTAATTTTAATTAGGTAGGCTGGATTTTGACTCAATCTGATTCTGTTTTTACAAACCGACCTAATGGTGCATATGTCGGTTCATACAAATATTTACTAGTTACAAAAATGCTGATCATAAATCATATATTTGACTGAATCTGACTCCGGTGTGGTGCGCTTTTTTATTGTACTGGTGCTGGGACGACTGAGTACCGCCACTTGTATTCCTCCTAATATTTCTGCAACCTCTACAAAGAATTCTGCATTCAGTTGGAACTGTGAAAACCTTATATTAGTGCAAAATAAATACATTTTGTAAGCCATACCAAAAGGTGCAAGCAGAACCTACATCTGCTTGTACCTTTTGTTATGGCTTGCAAAATGTATTAATTTTGCACTAAAATAAGGTTTTCATACTGCTGAATGCATGAATTCTTTGTAAAAATGGAGGAATTGGTTGGATTAACATATATATATATATATATATATATATATATATATATATATATATTTTAATATAAATGTATATTTATATCGAGGGGACCCCTTCCACTCTTATGACGCCGGTGCCATTAAACGGATTGTGGAGTTCATCTACCAGACTTTCATGAAAAGATAATAACTAGGCTCTGTTCTGTGGTATGTGCATCACAGTCAATAACATTTTTGATCAGTATATTCCCTGATGACGTTACCATCTTATGCCCAATAGCAACATCCTTAATCCATCCAAATATTTTTATAGGTATATGTATCTTCATTGGGTCCATATGATATCCATGACTTGAAATAGGTCATGCACCATTATGCAGGAATAATACATGTATTCATATGAGCCAATGATTAGTCTCCATGATTTTCATATAAGACCCCAGTGGGCTAGTATGCCCCCCACAAATCAAAATTAAATTCAAATGTTTAGAAAAATCGATTATTAAGCCACACAAACATAAAAACATGAAATAGAACCAATGGTATCAGATAATTAATCAACATAGTAAATGTATACTGTCCCAGTGGGCTATACCCAAGATAATAAAAAGAAAAAATGGTCACATGACTGTTATCCAGCCACGCGGATATAAAATGGAAACAAGTGTATACTCTTGTGTCCATATGTAACTAAAATGTGTGTACCCAATTGGGGGAAGGTCCTCATTAGACTTGTAGAGGACATATATGATAGTTGCATACAAATAATATAGTAAATTATTTCAAATATACAGCCAGCTCCTCATACCGATTCAAGCCACAGGGTGCTTTAGTATCTAAACCAATGATGATGCTCGATTCCATGGTTCCTAATGCTTTCTCCTTGTGTCTGACCCTTGGGGATTTATCAATCCTGTTGACACCAAAGAATTTCTATAGATCAGGATTACTGTCATGTTTCTGTCAAAAGTGATATGTGACATCACAGTTTTTCATTGTACCAACGTGCTCCACTACACTTTTCTTTAGTGGTTGGGTGGTACATCCCACATACCGTTATCCACATGGGTACAATGGCAATGGTATGTTCTACACATGATGAACTGTGTAATTGTTCTCTCCCTTCCATCATATGAAGCATACGCTTTGCAATTGACACTAGTCTGCATGTCTTACATTTTCCGCATTTATGAAAGCTCCTCATCTTATTCAGCCACATCGAGTCACTAGATGCATGCACACCATTGGTTTGAGAATAGGATCTTCCTTTAGGATTCCCCAATGTTTGCTCATTAATCACCTGACATCTGTTGGTTTGTTGTTAAAACCAGTAATTAACCTAACCTGATTCTCTGGTGTGTTTCTATCTTTTTTGTTGAAAAGTAGCTCATTCCTTTTCACAGTAGCTACCTTTCCCTAGGCTTTACTCAATACCATACTGGGAAATCCTCTCTCGCGGAACCTGCTGGCTGTGTTCTCTTGCTCAACTGCACATAATTCACCTGTGGAACAGTTCAGCTTGGCCCTGAGCAAATCCCCATCAGGGTTGCTCCAATTGAGATTCTTTGGATGGTAGCTATCAACATTCAACAGGTTGTTTCGTGCAGTGGTCTTCCTAAACAATCTTGTGGTGAGTTGCCCCTTTGTTACAATAAGGAGTGCGTCAAGATATTCTTTGCACTCTCTGCTTATTTTATGGGTGAAGCTGAGGAATAGAACATTATTTTGCGGCTTCCCCACAAATTCCTCAGCTTTTGCTCACTGCCATCCCATATCAAAATTAGATCGTCAATTTCTTTTATCCATAAGGTAACATGGGAAGTGTATTGCTCATGCTCATCTGTGCATACCACTTGCTCCTCCCACCAGCTTATGAATACATTTGTGAAGCTGGGGGTGAAGCAGGTGCCCGCCGCAGTCCTGGAGACGTGTCTGAAGTAGGTATCTCCAACAAAATGATTTTTCTTTCCTAGCAGAAGGCCATCTTTTCATACAACATCTTGGTATGATTCAATATCCTAATGGATCTACTCTACATGCATTGATACCCTGTTTTTGATTAATGGATATATAAAGTGAATTCACATCCAAGGTTATCATTAAGTGCTCCTCCCTCCAGTGAATGACATGTACCTTCGTGAGAAAATCAGGTGTATCTCTACAGTAGGATAGTAGAGATAAAACATGTGGGGCCAAAAAGTGATTTAGAAAGATGGCTGTGGGTTCAAGAAGGCTACCATTAGCTCATACAATTGACCTCCCTAGCGGTTTGATGGGATGTTAATGTACCTTAGGGAGAAAGTAAATGGTAGGTGTTCTAGGGTTAGTGGGCTTAAAATATTGGTGTTCGTCATCATTAAGCAAGCCTCTCCCTTTCCAATCATTTAGTAAATCATGGTAGTCTGAAATTGATTTTTTTATACTCAGATTAACTGATGATGACTTAACACCTGTCATCCCGTAGCTATCTATGCTTCTTCACAGTACTGCATGACATTCTTGATGACAATGTTCCCACCTTTATCAAAGGGTTTGATAATGACGTTAGAATGTGTGGGTATCATATCTAGTGCCTTATTCTGTTCTATTGTCAGGTTGTGTATGAATTGCTGCTTTTGATCTCTAAATTTTAGTAATTCCATGATCATAGTCTCATGAAATTAGTCAATTGCATCATGTGGGGTGTTTTGATTGAATTGGCGCTTTGGCTTGAAGACACCGTGTGACCTTGAATCTGCTTTGATTCCCAAATCTACCAGAATATCCCTAGTGGTACATATCCCATCGTTTCAGGACCATATGTCATCTCCAGATTCAAATTGCAGTCTCATATAGTCTGATGCTCCTAAAGTATCATGTATGTATAACCCAGTCCTATGCGTGTCAAGATGGTACATAGAAACCACACCTTTAATGGTAGTTTACAGCAGAGGAGAAAGTGTAATTGAAATAAGCTGCTGGGCTAAAGGAAAGGCACATATTTTAAACACTTTTCTCTTCATCAGTCAAAGTTTGATCAGATTAATGAATGGTATGCTCACCAGTTCCACGCGTTTGCCCTTCTTTTTTCATGACCTTAGGCCTGGAGGATACACCTCCTTGCTCGTTTTCCTTCTCTTCTGACTCCACCTCTTCCTTAGCTTTTTGTTTTGCTTTTTAATGGAGTCTCCTGATTTTGTTTGAGCAGTTAAAATGCTTGCTAAAGTAGTTGGTTTGCTTATTGTTATGTATGGACCAGGGGCATCCTTGACCCCGGAACTCAAATCTGAACTGGAAACTGCAGATGACAGTTCATATGTCACATTCATGGGTGCTTGCCTCAATTGCTGTCTGGATGTATCAAATTGTTTGGCAAAGGTTAGAATCCTCCCTTCAGCATATTCTTTTTAATCTCTCAAAACTTCTTCCTGTTCTTCCTCTTAATCTTCTCCTAAAAAACCTTTAGTTTCTCACTGAGGGCTGTCAAAAAATCCTTCACAAATATATCTTCCTTATTCTGATTGACATCTGATTTCAATTTTTCAATATACATGATGAAAATGTTATTGGCTGTGATGCACATACCATTCAAGAGTGGATTTGTATGGATGAATTGATAATAATAATTCAGTATTAATAATATACTCTTTAGACTGCAATTGATACCACTATATCTGTGTTCATGTAAATATTTCTTCTTTGTAATTGGGAGATCACATTATTGTTTGTTTTGTAAGTTTATCATTTTCCTTTCATACAGAGACACATCAATGGCATTGTTCTTCAGTATTGGTATCTAATATTTTTTAATTTCTATGATACACTTTCTTTTACAGACTATTTATTTCAAAGAGGAAATTGGATTTGCACTTGAGAAAGGCTGTGATAGCCGAAACGCATTGTCTTTGACATTGTCAATAAACACCATAAATTATCATGAAGGAGTGACTTGTTAATATTTTTTCTTGAAAGTATATATATGTATAGTGAGCAAGACCGCAATGGCGGTCAAAATGCGTCATGTTTTGTGTATCCACTAATAAAAAAGAGCATTTGAAGGCAGCCCGAGTGCATGACTTATTTCTGTTTTTTGTTGACATGGGGGCAGATTTACAAGAAAGTGACGCATCTGTATAGATGCGTCACTTTCCCTGCGCCACCCTTAGAAACCCTTGCGCCACCATAGATGCGCCGTATTTACAATGGAGTCAAGCTATCCTGGCTGATGAGGGCTGAAAGCCCGAAACCGGTCCTAGGATGCTTGATTCCGGTCCAGGGAAGACATGGCTTGGCAGTTCGGTCTGGACTGTTCCCATGAGGCACAGGGTCAAGACTGATTTGCATATGGCTATGTCTGAACTGGGGTGGCGTGGTGAAGCAAAATAATGATGGATTAAACCCAGATCTGTGACTGGGGGTGAATGTTTGCCAATGTGCAACATTCCGTCCATCATCTTGTGTGTTTTGCATTTCGCCCTAAGTGGGAAGAGTATGCCCAGACGTGGGTCCCATGCTCACTACGCCACTGGAGTCAAGCTATCCTGGCTGATGAGGGCTGAAAGCCCGAAACCGGTCCTAGGATGCTTGATTCCGGTCCAGGGAAGACATGGCTTGGCAGTTCGGTCTGGACTGTTCCCATGAGGCACAGGGTCAAGACTGATTTGCATATGGCTATGTCTGAACTGGGGTGGCGTGGTGAAGCAAAATAATGATGGATTAAACCCAGATCTGTGACTGGGGGTGAATGTTTGCCAATGTGCAACATTCCGTCCATCATCTTGTGTGTTTTGCATTTCGCCCTAAGTGGGAAGGGTATGCCCAGACGTGGGTCCCGTGCTCACTACGCCACTGGAGTCAAGCTATCCTGGCTGATGAGGGCTGAAAGCCCGAAACCGGTCCTAGGATGCTTGATTCCGGTCCAGGGAAGACATGGTTTGGCAGTTCGGTCTGGACTGTTCCCATGAGGCAGGGTCAAGACTGATTTGCATATGGCTATGTCTGAACTGGGGTGGCGTGGTGAAGCAAAATAACGATGGATTAAACCCAGATCTGTGACTGGGGGTGAATGTTTGCCAATGTGCAACATTCCGTCCATCATCTTGTGTGTTTTGCATTTCGCCCTAAGTGGGAAGGGTATGCCCAGAAGTGGGTCCCGTGCTCACTACGCCACTGGAGTCAAGCTATCCTGGCTGATGAGGGCTGAAAGCCCGAAACCGGTCCTAGGATGCTTGATTCCGGTCCAGGGAAGACATGGCTTGGCAGTTCGGTCTGGACTGTTCCCATGAGGCACAGGGTCAAGACTGATTTGCATATGGCTATGTCTGAACTGGGAGTGGCGTGGTGAAGCAAAATAACGATGGATTAAACCCAGATCTGTGACTGGGGGTGAATGTTTGCCAATGTGCAACATTCCGTCCATCATCTTGTGTGTTTTGCATTTCGCCCTAAGTGGGAAGGGTATGCCCAGACGTGGGTCCCGTGCTCACTATGCCACTGGAGTCAAGCTATCCTGGCTGATGAGGGCTGAAAACCCGAAACCGATCCTAGGATGCTTGATTCCGGTCCAGGGAAGACATGGCTTGGCAGTTCAGTCTGGACTGTTCCCATGAGGCACAGGGTCAAGACTGATTTGCATATGGCTATGTCTGAACTGGGGTGGCGTGGTGAAGCAAAATAACGATGGATTAAACCCAGATCTGTGACTGGGGGTGAATGTTTGCCAATGTGCAACATTCCGTCCATCATCTTGTGTGTTTTGCATTTCGCCCTAAGTGGGAAGGGTATGCCCAGACGTGGGTCCCGTGCTCACTACGCCACTGGAGTCAAGCTATCCTGGCTGATGAGGGCTGAAAGCCCGAAACCGGTCCTAGGATGCTTGATTCCGGTCCAGGGAAGACATGGCTTGGCAGTTCGGTCTGGACTGTTCCCATGAGGCACAGGGTCAAGACTGATTTGCATATGGCTATGTCTGAACTGGGGTGGCGTGGTGAAGCAAAATAACGATGGATTAAACCCAGATCTGTGACTGGGGGTGAATGTTTGCCAATGTGCAACATTCCGTCCATCATCTTGTGTGTTTTGCATTTCGCCCTAAGTGGGAAGGGTATGCCCAGACGTGGGTCCCGTGCTCACTACGCCACTGGAGTCAAGCTATCCTGGCTGATGAGGGCTGAAAGCCCAAAACCGGTCCTAGGATGCTTGATTCCGGTCCAGGGAAGACATGGCTTGGCAGTTCGGTCTGGACTGTTCCCATGAGGCACAGGGTCAAGACTGATTTGCATATGGCTATGTCTGAACTGGGGTGGCGTGGTGAAGCAAAATAACGATGGATTAAACCCAGATCTGTGACTGGGGGTGAATGTTTGCCAATGTGCAACATTCCGTCCATCATCTTGTGTGTTTTGCATTTCGCCCTAAGTGGGAAGGGTATGCCCAGACGTGGGTCCCGTGCTCACTACGCCACTGGAGTCAAGCTATCCTGGCTGATGAGGGCTGAAAGCCCGAAACCGGTCCTAGGATGCTTGATTCCGGTCCAGGGAAGACATGGCTTGGCAGTTTGGTCTGGACTGTTCCCATGAGGCACAGGGTCAAGACTGATTTGCATATGGCTATGTCTGAACTGGGGTGGCGTGGTGAAGCAAAATAACGATGGATTAAACCCAGATCTGTGACTGGGGGTGAATGTTTGCCAATGTGCAACATTCCGTCCATCATCTTGTGTGTTTTGCATTTCGCCCTAAGTGGGAAGGGTATGCCCAGACGTGGGTCCCGTGCTCACTACGCCACTGGAGTCAAGCTATCCTGGCTGATGAGGGCTGAAAGCCCGAAACCGGTCCTAGGATGCTTGATTCCGGTCCAGGGAAGACATGGCTTGGCAGTTCGGTCTGGACTGTTCCCATGAGGCACAGGGTCAAGACTGATTTGCATATGGCTATGTCTGAACTGGGGTGGCGTGGTGAAGCAAAATAACAATGGATTAAACCCAGATCTGTGACTGGGGTGAATGTTTGCCAATGTGCAACATTCCGTCCATCATCTTGTGTGTTTTGCATTTCGCCCTAAGTGGGAAGGGTATGCCCAGACGTGGGTCCCGTGCTCACTACGCCACTGGAGTCAAGCTATCCTGGCTGATGAGGGCTGAAAGCCCAAAACCGGTCCTAGGATGCTTGATTCCGGTCCAGGGAAGACATGGCTTGGCAGTTCGGTCTGGACTGTTCCCATGAGGCACAGGGTCAAGACTGATTTGCATATGGCTATGTCTGAACTGGGAGTGGCGTGGTGAAGCAAAATAACGATGGATTAAACCCAGATCTGTGACTGGGGGTGAATGTTTGCCAATGTGCAACATTCCGTCCATCATCTTGTGTGTTTTGCATTTCGCCCTAAGTGGGAAGAGTATGCCCAGACGTGGGTCCCGTGCTCACTACGCCACTGGAGTCAAGCTATCCTGGCTGATGAGGGCTGAAAGCCCGAAACCGGTCCTAGGATGCTTGATTCCGGTCCAGGGAAGACATGGCTTGGCAGTTCGGTCTGGACTGTTCCCATGAGGCACAGGGTCAAGACTGATTTGCATATGGCTATGTCTGAACTGGGGTGGCGTGGTGAAGCAAAATAATGATGGATTAAACCCAGATCTGTGACTGGGGGTGAATGTTTGCCAATGTGCAACATTCCGTCCATCATCTTGTGTGTTTTGCATTTCGCCCTAAGTGGGAAGGGTATGCCCAGACGTGGGTCCCGTGCTCACTACGCCACTGGAGTCAAGCTATCCTGGCTGATGAGGGCTGAAAGCCCGAAACCGGTCCTAGGATGCTTGATTCCGGTCCAGGGAAGACATGGCTTGGCAGTTCGGTCTGGACTGTTCCCATGAGGCACAGGGTCAAGACTGATTTGCATATGGCTATGTCTGAACTGGGATGGCGTGGTGAAGCAAAATAACGATGGATTAAACCCAGATCTGTGACTGGGGGTGAATGTTTGCCAATGTGCAACATTCCGTCCATCATCTTGTGTGTTTTGCATTTCGCCCTAAGTGGGAAGAGTATGCCCAGACGTGGGTCCCGTGCTCACTACGCCACTGGAGTCAAGCTATCCTGGCTGATGAGGGCTGAAAGCCCGAAACCGGTCCTAGGATGCTTGATTCCGGTCCAGGGAAGATATGGCTTGGCAGTTCGGTCTGGACTGTTCCCATGAGGCACAGGGTCAAGACTGATTTGCATATGGCTATGTCTGAACTGGGGTGGCGTGGTGAAGCAAAATAACGATGGATTAAACCCAGATCTGTGACTGGGGGTGAATGTTTGCCAATGTGCAACATTCCGTCCATCATCTTGTGTGTTTTGCATTTCGCCCTAAGTGGGAAGGGTATGCCCAGACGTGGGTCCCATGCTCACTACGCCACTGGAGTCAAGCTATCCTGGCTGATGAGGGCTGAAAGCCCGAAACCGGTCCTAGGATGCTTGATTCCGGTCCAGGGAAGACATGGCTTGGCAGTTCGGTCTGGACTGTTCCCATGAGGCACAGGGTCAAGACTGATTTGCATATGGCTATGTCTGAACTGGGGTGGCGTGGTGAAGCAAAATAACGATGGATTAAACCCAGATCTGTGACTGGGGGTGAATGTTTGCCAATGTGCAACATTCCGTCCATCATCTTGTGTGTTTTGCATTTCGCCCTAAGTGGGTCCCGTGCTCACTACGCCACTGGAGTCAAGCTATCCTGGCTGATCAGGGCTGAAAGCCCGAAACCGGTCCTAGGATGCTTGATTCCAATCCAGGGAAGACATGGCTTGGCAGTTCGGTCTGGACTGTTCCCATGAGGCACAGGGTCAAGACTGATTTGCATATGGCTATGTCTGAACTGGGAGTGGCGTGGTGAAGCAAAATAACGATGGATTAAACCCAGATCTGTGACTGGGGGTGAATGTTTGCCAATGTGCAACATTCCGTCCATCATCTTGTGTGTTTTGCATTTCGCCCTAAGTGGGAAGGGTATGCCCAGACGTGGGTCCCGTGCTCACTACGCCACTGGAGTCAAGCTATCCTGGCTGATGAGGGCTGAAAGCCCGAAACCGGTCCTAGGATGCTTGATTCCGGTCCAGGGAAGACATGGCTTGGCAGTTCGGTCTGGACTGTTCCCATGAGGCACAGGGTCAAGACTGATTTGCATATGGCTATGTCTGAACTGGGGTGGCGTGGTGAAGCAAAATAACGATGGATTAAACCCAGATCTGTGACTGGGGGTGAATGTTTGCCAATGTGCAACATTCCGTCCATCATCTTGTGTGTTTTGCATTTCGCCCTAAGTGGGAAGGGTATGCCCAGACGTGGGTCCCGTGCTCACTACGCCACTGGAGTCAAGCTATCCTGGCTGATGAGGGCTGAAAGCCCGAAACCGGTCCTAGGATGCTTGATTCCGGTCCAGGGAAGACATGGCTTGGCAGTTCGGTCTGGACTGTTCCCATGAGGCAAAGGGTCAAGACTCAAGACTGATTTGCATATGGCTATGTCTGAACTGGGGTGGCGTGGTGAAGCAAAATAACGATGGATTAAACCCAGTTCTGTGACTGGGGTGAATGTTTGCCAATGTGCAACATTCCGTCCATCATCTTGTGTGTTTTGCATTTCGCCCTAAGTGGGAAGGGTATGCCCAGACGTGGGTCCCGTGCTCACTACGCCACTGGAGTCAAGCTATCCTGGCTGATGAGGGCTGAAAGCCCGAAACCGGTCCTAGGATGCTTGATTCCGGTCCAGGGAAGACATGGCTTGGCAGTTCGGTCTGGACTGTTCCCATGAGGCACAGGGTCAAGACTGATTTGCATATGGCTATGTCTGAACTGGGGTGGCGTGGTGAAGCAAAATAACGATGGATTAAACCCAGATCTGTGACTGGGGGTGAATGTTTGCCAATGTGCAACATTCCGTCCATCATCTTGTGTGTTTTGCATTTCGCCCTAAGTGGGAAGGGTATGCCCAGACGTGGGTCCCGTGCTCACTATGCCACTGGAGTCAAGCTACCCTGGCTGATGAGGGCTGAAAGCCCGAAACCGGTCCTAGGATGCTTGATTCCGGTCCAGGGAAGACATGGCTTGGCAGTTTGGTCTGGACTGTTCCCATGAGGCACAGGGTCAAGACTGATTTGCATATGGCTATGTCTGAACTGGGGTGGCGTGGTGAAGCAAAATAACGATGGATTAAACCCAGATCTGTGACTGGGGGTGAATGTTTGCCAATGTGCAACATTCCGTCCATCATCTTGTGTGTTTTGCATTTCGCCTAAGTGGGAAGGGTATGCCCAGACGTGGGTCCCGTGCTCACTACGCCACTGGAGTCAAGCTATCCTGGCTGATGAGGGCTGAAAGCCCGAAACCGGTCCTAGGATGCTTGATTCCGGTCCAGGGAAGACATGGCTTGGCAGTTCGGTCTGGACTGTTCCCATGAGGCACAGGGTCAAGACTGATTTGCATATGGCTATGTCTGAACTGGGGTGGCGTGGTGAAGCAAAATAACGATGGATTAAACCCAGATCTGTGACTGGGGGTGAATGTTTGCCAATGTGCAACATTCCGTCCATCATCTTGTGTGTTTTGTATTTACAATACGGCGCACTATGGTGCAAGGATTGACAGATGCGTCAGAAATTCTGACGCATCTGTTGGCGGAAAAGTCACGCATTGCTGGAGTCGTGTCGCAAGCACGACGCAACTCCAGCAATGCGTGTTGAGGCCTATTCCCACTACACTGTGTCACTACTTACGCCTGCTTCAAGTAGGCATAAGGTTTTGACGCAGTGGCGTCCTAAATGTGGCGCAGTGAAATCTTGTAGATTTCACTGCGTCACTTTTACGAGGCCTTCCTGCGTGGGAACGCCCACCCTGCATACATTATACCTGACGCAGGTATAATGTGACGCAGGGCTTTACAACGTGACGCATCTCCCTAGATGCGTCACGTTGTAAATAGGCCGCATTTTTTGCGCCGCCGTTGCATCAAAAAAAGTGACGCAATGGCGGCGCAAGAAGGCGCAAGGGGCTTGTAAATCTGCCCCTAAGAATTTTGGACGTTCTACTAAAAGATCACAACACCTATATATATTCTCAACAAACGGTCACCTAAGCACAGTGTGCACTTGCAGTTGGCCAGTGTAATGGCAGACCAACTCCTTTTGTTTATTTGTTCCAAAAATAACATGGCACTCTGGGAATAGTGATGTAAATTCTTTAATTATCCATAATGTGTGAGCAAACAGATAATATCAATGCGTTTCAACCTTGCGTTCTTGCTCACAGCTATTAAGTTCTTTCTCAATGTCACCTTTTTTATACTCCCCCACTTCTGCCTATTATGATGCATGTTGGGAATTGTAGTTCATATTTTTAAAAAAATGTTTTAATTAATTGTTTAACACACCCCATGAATAAATGAAAAAGGAAAATGAGAAGCAGTCTATCTGATCAGTTTGTATCATAATTATTGTTACTTCTTGCGCATATTTTTATATAAGGAACATAAACATCAGTTACTGCTTTTAGGTCTTATAGTGTCCCCAACTGGGAACTGACTGTCCCAATTATTGTTTTTAGATCATTGTCACCTAGGTGACAGTGTGAACTACATACTCTTTCTTAATCATATGCCATCTGTATGTTTTCAAGTTAGTGGCTGGGTTGGCTACTACCAATTTGTATTATAGCTTAAGTGGCACATTGTTCAAGTTACTCATTCCATTGAGGTTGGTTATTTCAAATTAGTTATCTGTCATAATCAAAACTCTATGGGATATAATGTATTGTTTCCTGATTGTGATCAGCTCTTTTTATCTTCATTAATTACCATACTTGAAACCTTGGTCTATTCACACAGTCTCTGATTGTTTTAACTTCTCATCTATTGTTTCACTAACAGCATATTTTCATTTGTAATTACTCATTGCCCCATATGTGGACACAGAGTTCCTCATCATTATTGAGGCCATATGACTGTCTCTTCCTTAACCGTATAATATATTTAGATTCTAGTTGTCGAAGAAGCAATGTCTGATTTCCTTCTCTTTCATTTTTCATAACCATATCAATCTCATAGTAGCTCATTGTTTGCCAACCCTCCATATGTCTGTAGTTATATGTTTTGCAAGTGCATATGTTGGATCTTTTTGTTGAAGTGCCCTTACATATTCCATTATTTACTTTCTCAAGGGACAAGTGGTACTCCCCACATACCTTAATCAACTGGGGCATTCTGCAATATAAACTACATATTGAGATTTGCATGTGATTCTTTTATTATTAGTTAGGACCTTGTTTCTATAGGAAATGACTTTTTGTGTTGCTAATACCTTTTCTGCTATTTGACAAATCTCCACAAAACTTTCTATAAAAGTGCTTCTTTCTAACTAGTTTACACATGCAAAGTTTCAGGGTTATCAGTCAAGCGGGAGCCGAGAAAAAGGGGGGTTTCAAAACGTGTTTTCCCCATTCATTTTTCCATAGAAATTTTAGACACAGCTACAGCCCAAACTGATCAACGGATTTGCACCAAAGTTGGCAGAAAGCTAGACGTTGGTCCAGAGAGAGGGCTTTCTATGTTTTGGTGTAAATCCGTTCAGTAGTTTTGGAAAAATGAAGGTTCAAAAACAATGTATATATCACGCAGAGAAGGATCCACAGAGCCGACAGATCTCATTCTGATATCTGATTGAATGCCACCACATCAACCAAGATGTGGTGGCAGCCTGTCCCACTTCCTATATAAATGCTCAAAAAAAAAGACATAGTGGGCTGGGTACGGATACCCTGACCCCCTAGGCCTGGTGATGGGGTCCCAGAGAGACCCCATTTGGGGCTCAAAACATTTTCTTTTTAATCTTGCTGCACAATTGCAGAGGATCCATGAATCAGCATCATTTAAAAAAAGTGCATTTGTATTAAAAAAAAACTCCAGGTGGGCCAGGGCCTGGGGGAGGTACGATGTATATTTTAGGGGGAGTGGACCCACGTGGCCCCCTCCTCAAGCCTCCAAGAGGCCCCAGGGACCCCATCTCCCAGGGACCGACATATTTTAGAAGGGGACGGATTGCCCTCTCCTTGAACCTAATAAGGCCCCAGGGATCCGATTCCATGGGGACAAAATGCTTAAAAAAGGGGAGGGGGCATGCGGCCTCCCTTCCAGAGCCTAAAAAGGCCTTGTGACCTTATCTCAGGGGCTGTTTAATTATATGAAGGGAGGTGACGTAGAGTCCAACCCTGATTACACCCAGGGACCCCATCCCTGGGGCCAAACTGTAACAAAAGGAGGGGCCAGAGTGCCTCCTCCCTGAGTGTTAAAAAGGCCCTGGGTCCTCATTCCCTAGGGATGTAACTTAAATAAAAAGGGAGTGGGGCACAAAGCCAAATGCCCTGAGCCTTAAATGGTCCTAGGGACCCCATCCCTTGGGGCTGACTTACTTACTATGTTCCGGGGAGCCCACTCCTGGGACACAGTAGTTTCCCAGCTTGCACTAGCGCAGGTAGGGGAACATGGGTTTGCTCCCCTCTGGCGGGTGGGAGCATTTTTAAATCTCCTGCCAAACAGAAGACAACAATAAGTTTGCTCCCAGCTGGCAGAAGCTTTAAAAATCCTTCCCCCCGACTGGGAGCAGACTCGTGTTCTGTTTCTCTGCCCTCAACGATGCAGACAGAAAAACAAAACACATATTGCTCTCACCTGGAGGGAGCATGCAAAAAGCAGCTGCTCCCACCAGGCAGCCGCAATGCCAGCTCCCACACCATACGGGGAGCTGGCTGAGGATGTGGAGGCCCTGAGGCTTCCCCCGTGGCCCCCAACATGTTGGTCAGTGGGTGCCTCGGGTGGGCAACGGGGCACATACCTATAATTGATGTGGGCCACGGGGGATGGGGTTTCTGGGGCCTATAAAGGCTCAGGGACAGGAGTTGCATGGCTCCCTCCACTTTTATTTATGTTTCGGCCCCGGGGATGGGGTTCCTGGATCCTAATTAGGCTCGGAGGGTGTATTCCTCCTCCACCTTTTTATTAAATTTGGCCCCGGTATGGGGTCCCCAGGGTTCAAGAAGGCTCAGGGAGGGACTGCATGCGCCCTCCCCTTCTTAACTGGCTTTGGCCCCGGGAAAGCTGTCCCCGGGGCCTGATACAGTTCAGGGGGGGCCACACACTCCTCTTCCCTTAGAATTCAGCCTGGGGCATGGGGTCCCTGGGGCCTATTAAGGCTCTGGGAGGGGGGCCACTCATCCCCTATTTAATTAGTACAGCCACCCACCAGATGTTTGAGGTATGTGAGGAAACACATCTGCAATCGAGCTCCGTTTCAGGAGTTCTCGGTAGGAATGACAGAGATGAAAGAGCATTACCTATGCTCGAGGATGCCTAAGAATTGCAAAACTAGCCTCTTATTTGGTCAGACCTCCTAATACAGCAGTTCTTAAAATTGTATCTTTGACGGACTCCATCTGAATCACTACTGCAAGCCAGAGACCCGTACCTAATACACACGATCTGAACCTCAAAATACACAAAATTACAGAAAAAAGTATATGTTAAACAAATACACACATTTTGATATATTTTATTTAATTCACAAATAGAAAAATGGGAACATGTAATTGTTTTTAACGGAAAGATTTGACATATATCGGTGCTGCATCAATAGAGGCCAACAATTGTCCACACTCTATCTTGCATTGTGCTGCTTTCAGAATCAAGATGGGATACCAACGTAATGTTTTGCTTCCATTTTCAAAGGTCTTTACCTTAACAGAGCATTATATCACAGTGGCCCTCAATATCAGTTTTACCAAATACGAAAAGAAAATCATTACTGCAGACAAATTTTGTGCATATTGTTTCTCAAACTTGCTCCCCACACAAACACGGTCCTCCACCCACCAGCCCTCACTGGAGATGAGCCACTTCAAACATTAATTCATGCTAAATCTACCCCTAAAGTGGACCCCACAGGAGATAAAGAGATAAATAGGTTCCGACTGGCATTCATGACAATGGAGATGACCTATTGCACATGCTAATTTAAGCTCTGACGTTTCCATTGGAGTTGTATTTTAGAAAAACTATCATCAAGCAAGCTGTTCATGCATACACTGATGTAATTAGCTAGAGCAAAAAAGATGTGGCATACTTGAAATCTGCCTACAGAGGGTGATATTTTTTTTTTATTCTGCCGGGAGCTTCAGGCATTAAGTAGCAAGGTGGAAAAGATTATGAGGGCTCCAGTGACAGACCATATTGTCACTACAAGTACTCCTTACCTGGGTACCTCTTTTCTCTCTGCTGCCTCGGTAGTAGATGGCTTTGAAGCCAGGAGAGTTGCTCACTGTGCTTAGTATGGACCTAGATCTTTGCTTCACAAAAGCCAGGCTGTTCTGTCCCAGTAAATATAAGAGCAAAAGCCAATCCAAACACATTCATGTTCAGAATTCTGCAAACTATATTTCAGCAGAAGAACAACCATGACCCTTCTCAGCAATACAGAATGTTGTGCAGAAAAAAAGAGGCCAGTTGAACAATGCCTTTGCCAAATGTTATTTAAACTTTATAGCATCCATACCACAGAAAAAGTGCTATATACATTATTTAATGAGACATAGTTATATGTTTAAAAAACAGAAGGACATATTTATTAAGTAGATGCATCACCCTTACGCCACGCAATGGAACGCAAGGGCGACACAACTACTAAGTAAGATTTATCAAGCCAAGCAAGGCCACCTTGCATGGCTTGATAAATCTAGAGTAACGCAACCCAGCGCAAATCACTGCATTCCAATACTCTGCCCAAGGAAATCATGCCATGGGTGGGGCATGGGTGTTCTCATGTATCCACCCATGGATTTTGGCGCATTCCCAGATTTATGATTACTAGTAGACCTAGGAATTTGTCAAAATGCTACACCTCTCCAGGCGAGGAGTAACGAGGAGAAATAACTTGATGTCTCCTCGTTACTTCCTCTTTCTATGTGT
Source organism: Calotriton arnoldi (assembly GCA_963921515.1). Lineage (NCBI taxonomy): Eukaryota > Metazoa > Chordata > Amphibia > Caudata > Salamandridae > Calotriton > Calotriton arnoldi. The sequence continues at coordinate 261,608 of CAWUFW010016295.1, forward strand.
GCTACATTCTGCAGCACACATAGAAAGAGGAAACGTCTCAGACGATTGTTTTTTTGCAGGAAAGTGTCTCTTCCTGCACAAAAACAATACTGTCTGCAACACAGATACCCTTGCACCATGGTGCAAGGGTGCCTGCATTGGCGTTAGGCACCACATTGTGCGCCAGCGCAGGGAAAAGTCAGGAATGTGCTGTATAATGTCAAATACATTGCATTCCTGCCCTTTCCCTATCATGCAGTGCAGCAAGGTGACGTGCTACGATGCATGATTTGTTTTTATAAATATGCTCCAGAGACTTAAAGAGTGTTGGTGCAAATCAGCATTTTGCACAGACGTATTTATGTTGTAACTGAGCATGCACTAAGGCTTATTGAGTAATGAGGCAAATCTGGACATGCTCTAAGGACTACTACCTGATGGTTCAGAGCCCACTGAGCTACCGCAGGCAGTCTAAGAGAGCCTACTCATTCACCCACCTATTCAGGTACCAATTAACTCCCTCATTGAACCATTTGTCTATGTACTCAAACCATGGTTCAACCACACATTTACTTCTACACTCATTCACTCTGTCATCAATTCATCCATCCATGTGCTAAGGCACTCATTTATTCTTCTACCGACAAACTCACTCATTCACTTATTCTTACATTCATGCACTCATCTGTCTATACACTGACTTGGCATTCGATGAAGTACTTTCAGTTATAAAACAAGATCTAGACCTACTGGTTTTGACAAAGTTTATTATTGCTTGACTTCTACTAAATTATGTTGATTAATTCTTATTTCTGCTGTTGTTCAGTTAAGGTGTGTATATGTGTGAACTGCATATGTTCGGCTGTGTGAGGAGCTTGTCCTTAATGCATGTTCCTTAATGCATGTTTGACATATAGTTAGTTTTATTCCTCATTTCTTTTTACTCCAAGAATGTTTTCAACGAATCTTCAGCGACCTTGATTTACTTGCTATGACCATCTGTTTCCGGTTTTCAATTTAATTGTATATGGTAAACAGGAAATTAATTAGTTGATACAAACAACTCTATAAAGGATCAAGAACTTTTATATTGATTTTTAGTTGCAGTCTAGCATGAGATTTTTGAGGTACTTATTTTCAAAGATTAAAAAGGGCAACATAAAAAGTATTATTGATTAGCTTAGGAAAGTATTCTTTACATCCAACTCATGCATTATTGATGAATGCACTCAACGCTGCTAACCTTTCACTTTTAAATTCCTAAACAATTTTCATTTCACAGCTGCCAGCCTCCAGCACATTCAGTTGCACGTCATTTAATCTCGTTTACATACACAGATATATAACTTTCCAATAATGGTATCTTTTGCATTAAACCTCCTATTGCTACAATGATGAATAGGTGGAGTCTTTGGTTAATCCATTTTATGACTTACAAAATTATTGTTGCATGTCTGAGATGTTTTTATATCACTGGCTTTGTCAGAGGTAGATGAAATAATAAAAACAATCTGTCAGTGAGATAAGATTGTGCTTGGCTTTCCACAATCCCCTTGAACTATGCTTTTTTTCAAACTGTAAAACTTATATATCCTTTCAAAAATGGTATGATACAAAGGGGCCTATTAGCAATAACCGGCGATAATTATCGCTAAGCGCAGTTAGCGCTTGGATAATTATCGCCGGCTATCGCAGGTTTCTATCGCGGAGATAGCGTGCTATCAGCAACGCTTATCTCCTAAGCGATAGAAACCCTGGAGAACAGTGTGAATATCGCTTGAAAACAAGCGATATTCACACTGTGACCAGTGTTAGCTTGGTGATAGGGCGAGGGAGATTTAGCCATGTAATCCACCTCCCATTGGATTACATGGCTAAATCAGGTCTGGACCAGGCGTTAACAAACCAGCGCTAAACATGTTTAGCGCTGGTTCGTTAATCACCTCCCTTGCCTCGCTTATAGGCGATAGCGAGCTTAGCGACTGTTTCCAGTCGCTTTTAGGTTGGGAACGCCTACTTTGCATGCCATTAGCGATAAATATCGCTGGCATGCAAAGCGGCACCCAACCCGGTCGCTATCGCCTAGAAGCTGTCGCTAACAGCAGTTAGCGACAGCTTGCTAATAGGGCGTTAGAATTATCGCCGCTTTAGCGGGAAAAAGTCCCGCTAAAGCGGCGATAGAGCCCTTGATAATATGCCCCAAAATGTTTAAATACATAAAGACAAACATTAAAAAATCAACATATGTTACATGTATCCCCACAATGATTCTTGTTTACGTACAGCCAATTAATTAAGTGAGATAGCTCCGAGGGTTCAGCAGACGTGCGTAAGGGCTGACCTGCAATTATAAGGTTTAAATCCTGCAGACTTCAAAGTACTTTACCCGCCCCACGGTTCATAACAGAGTACCAATGAGCTGAGGAGACAGCAATACCTGTTGTGGGTACACTTCTTCGAAGCAATAAGTGATTGCTGTAAGGTCTGGGCAAAAATGCTGTTAATATCAGGAATGAGCAAGCTTCAATTTCCTCAAACCGAGTAATGGTTTGAGTCATTAAAATAAAGATTTGAATTATTTCGAACCAACTCGGCCACTTGAGAGGGAGCTTGAGCCATGCCTGAAAATAATCAATAGGACATGCAGTTAGCTCAGATAGCCTTCTCCTGCGTCCAACTAACTAGACGTATCGATTCGAATCTGCTCTTTCACATCTGTGTAGATCAGTCTGCACTGTGAACTCTTTCAAATAAAAGATGCGCTTTATTCCCTCCTCCTCGCTTTAGAATCGTCTGTAATCTGCCTTCTTGTCACCAACTGTCCTCTTCTTACTTTAGTTCACCACCTAAGATTCTGATTGGACCTCTAACAATCAAGATTGTAGCTCAGTGTGTGTCTGTCACTAGGTGGCGTTTTGCCCCTCCTTAAAAAGAAAGTACCAAGGACAGAAAGGAGGATACAAAACAATCCGTGCTTATGAATGACAAACACCATCTCCATATGAGAATAGCAGCTTACATCAGAGGTGGGGGCCGACAGCTGATCCCTGTTGACCTGTTGTCATTTTAAGCCTCGTTTCGAGGAGAGCTCACGGTATTGTTGGTAAGATCACACCCTTATCTTTCTTCTTGCTTTTTCCCCTCGAAGGGGCTCATCTTTCTTGTTTCAGACCAGTTTCCTGGTTTGGTGGGAGAGAAGGCTGCATTCTGGTTCTTATCTGCATATTGTTTCATTTTGGTATTTGCACCTTTATCTTTCCAACCAATTGCATTATGTTCGGATAATGGCAGGCGTTTCACTTGCAGAAGGGTAGTGTGGAGTGGCCTGCCAAACATCTACTCCGACGGGCATTTTTCAGTGGAACTTTGTAGCATGCTATAGTAATCCCAAAGTATCTGGCATAAGGCCTGATTGAAAGGCATCTGCATTCATTTACCTAATTGTACTGTTCTTTTAATGGTGGCCATGAACTCCTCAGCCGTGACAGTATCTTGGGGGTCTTAAGGGTATATTTTGTGGTGATCAATGCCCTAGTAGTTCATAAAAATTAAAACATTTACTTCCATTGAATTAAGGTTCATTGTCTGATTTTAACAGAAAAGTGTTGCAAATAAATGGTAAAGCATGGGCAGCACTGCAGGTGTCACAGTGGAGGATACTTGTCCTACACTAGAGAATCTTGAGTGTTATCAATGAAAATAAAAGTCTGCCGTAGTCAAGGGTTTGGGTGGCATGCTTTTCTCAGTACTTTGACACAAATGACAAATGTGGATGACAGCGTTAACTAGGTCCTCTGGACCAGGAAACCACTTCCTTTGTATCAAAAACTTCTTTGTAGCCACTCTGCCATGATGGTTTTCATCAGCGATATCCACAATGACCCTCTGTTGAGTAGGGTATTTTGATGCAAGACCCCAACAATCATACACCCTTAGAAGGGAATCTCAATTCCCCTTGAACAGGTTTATAGAAAAGTATTTTTTTTGCACAGCTGGTAATCGGCCACTTCTTCTAACATGAAGCCACTTATTTTGCTGTATGATCTTTTTGACTTAATTCAATGTTAAATCACCACGTGATGCTTTATTTAAGTCATTAACAGACAGTTTCTTAGCGATGGTTTGATAATTCACTAAATTGATATGCTCTTCAGCTGCAGAGGAGCACCTACTAGTGGCTGGTTGAGGGTGTATGGAAATATAAGCATCTGAGTTGTACAGGGCTATTCACAAAGTTAACCTACGCCTTTGAGTAAGATACACATATAAGTTTACTCTTACACTTTTGATTAATTTTACTACTGCTGGGTAAACACAATTATCAAATTATTTAAACTTCATTCTATATCAATTGTTTTGTCATTTTTAATTCAAAGTAAACACATCTGAAAAATTAACTTTCAGGTGGGATTATTTGAATACATCTTTAAAAAATGTTAGTTTAATTTAATATATTTCAATTATTAAATATTTAATTCAAAATTGGTTTAATAGTGCTGTAGCATTTTTCTGTTTTGTTCCACATTTAATCTAAATATGTAACAATGCTTAACATTACTATTTAATAAATGTTTTTACTTTCCCCTGTACTTTACCAGAGGGAGGTCTCAGCTACAATTATAGATGCCCAAGGAGTGGGGCTGTACTCTAGCTCTATTATGTCTTGGCTCAATAGACTATTGATCTCTTCCTCCACTTGTCTATGAAGATGGATTCCTACGCAGCAGTGATTAGGCTAATCACATGTGATTTGTTCTCTATTCTCAAAGATAATCAGTGTTTAGTGTTTTTTTTACACCATGGGCCCAATTTACACATGACATTTTACATGTGTCCAAATAAATGTAACATTAGGTTGAGGTAAACCTTAAGGAATTATCTTTATTCGTAGGTACCTCAGATATGGTTAAAATGAAAGTAATGGACTGTTAATGGTGCAATGGTCCATTCATCCAGAACATGCCAACATGCTTCTGCCTATACTTGTGTCAACAAATTGGTCAGGGGCATTTGACAGTGATCCAAGGATCCTACTGCTCCTATATATATTTTGCAGTAAATGTATGTGGGAAACGGAATGCCCTACATCCTCAATGCGCACAATAGAAACCCTAAGTCTGGTTCGTTAGGAATTCAAGGTCTGTTTAGAGCGGTGCACCCTCTGTAGTCACACTCTCATCCAGAGGTGTGCCAATCCTTTCCTCCTACTTCTCCTCGTAATTACCAGCCATAATGGTCACCTTTAGCCAGTTGATTTTCTTATAAAGAGCTCCCTCCCACTGAGATTGAGTCTGCCCTGGCAGTATCATCTTACCAGGGTGGTGTGAGTTTTTCAATGATGAAGCATGCCACAAAGTGAGAGTGAGACTTCCTCATCCTATTTGATTGGCATATTAGCAGATCCTAGGGTGTAGGCACGTGCCCAACTGAGACACTACCCCCACCACCACTGCATCTTTTTGTGGTTATTCTGATAACCTTTGAAGGATGTGCGGTAGTCCTAACTCCTACTCTCTTTATGTGTTCTATAAGTACTGGTGTTTCACACCAGACAAGGGAATCCCTTTACAAAATGCCCTTGCTACCACAATAAAGGCAAAGGCCTTCTTTTTTTCTGTGATCTCTTTTTTTCAGCGGTTAAGTGCCTTATGAATACTTCCGCTTGCATGGCTACATCAGCATACTGGTGTTCTCTTTGGGTGTCTCTGTAGATCCCGGAACAGGCATTGTCCTTCTTGTCTTCTTTGCAATTACTGGGCATCAAGCTGTAGAGTTAGATCTATCAGTGCCATAGAGGTGGTGGGCTGATTCACTACTAAAGAAATTTCCTCTTTTAATACTTCATTCAGGCCTTGATTGAAGGATTCTTCTGCAGACTTATCCATCCAGTCCGCTTCCACCATTATGTGCTGGAACAGGAAAATGCATGTTATTAATTCATCCTTGCCATGTTGTAGGGAAAGTAAAGATAGACATATAGAAGCTTGAGTTTGTCTTTTCTCAAAGATAGCAGTAATTGCGGCATAACTGTCTCAAATTTTTTAACCAAGGGCTTGGGTTTGAAATTAAAGGAGTCACCAGCACTAATGCATATTTGATTTGATAGGACAACATAAAGGTAACCTTAGCTTGATCATTTGCAAATTGTTGCGGCTTCACTAGAAAGTATATATGGCATTGAGACATACATTTTTTAAGGTAATACAGGTCACACATGTACTTTTCGGGTGGTGCCAAAACTGGATAGGTGTATGGAGGTATGACCGAAATGCTATATAGGATATTACTCCCTTCTCAAGTGAGAATGTTATTTCAATTAGGTGAAAGAGCCCTTAATTCTGGCCTCAATTGATGTGCTGGGTAGATTAATTGCCTGATTCAATTTCTATAAGGGAAAGTGTGCTCTTAATAAGCAACTTCAAGTTCACCTTGGATCTTGCGTCAGCACCTCCAGGGAGTTGGCCTCAGATTCCATTTTGTGTGGGTCTCTTGCAATCTGACACAGGCTCAGTACTACAAGCATGAGGATGTCAAGGCCAGTAGCTCTGTCTCCTTCTACAGGTCAACTCACCCCCTTAAATTAGGTCAAGGACGATAATGAAGACCCAGGCTAGGGGGAAAATAGGGGTGTGAAGAGAGAAAAAGAGACACTCCTGCAGGTTGGTATTCGAAAAATCTTAACTGGGTTCATTGCACATAGTCTCCCAAATCCAAACCTATCAGGGTTACATATCCACCTTTAGGTGAGAATACATGATTTATTAAGGGTTCACACAGCAGGAGGGAAATAAGACATACATTTAAATACATACATTTAAAACATTTCTAGACATACTTAGAGCATGCAGATTGTACACTGTAACTAGCTGCTGGTGTACTCCAAAATCAACTCAAGAGCCACAGATGAAGTCCACTGCATCACCGGGGGAGGTAAAGTCTGGCTAGGAAAAAGAACCTGGAAGAAAAGATAAAGAGGCAAGTGATTAATCACAACAGTTGAGGAATCGAATGACTGCAGGGAACTGAATAGGGCAAAAACTACAAAGGTGAAAGAACAAGTAAAGCCTAATGTGAACTAAAGTGATCAAAGAGTAGTCACAAAAACACTTTTCACTGATGAGAAAAGGTCTGTGTTAGCCAACCCTAAATACTTTGTTACCACTATCGATCTAGAAGTGTCTGAGTGTTATGGTTCTCTAGTGGGTGGGGCTGTGGCTTTGAGTCAGGGAAATGTAGTTGTATATATAATACAATGTACTTTCCATTGTTCTGTATGCCATCACTTCCATTTTTACTGTTTCTTGGCCTAACTGTTTCTTGTGACCTGATGCTTCAAAACAGAATTCACTGTCCCTTAAAAACCAGCAACATAACCAAAGCTTTCGAATATGTTTGTTGTTGGACTTAGCCATCTGTGCAGGGTCATCCCCAGACTTTCTGGCTTCACTCTCTTGGTTTCTGAACCCCTTTTTGTTGGCTTTTTGGATTCTGTGCACTTTACCACTGCGAACCAGTGCTAAAGTTTTTGTGCTCTCTCATTTAAAACATGGTAGAAATTGAATTACATCTAATTGGCACATTTCATTCACCTAAAAGTCCCTAGTAAAGTGATATGACATGTACCCAGGGCTTGTAAATTAAGTGCTTCTAGTGGGCCTCCTGTACTTATTGGGCCCCCCTAAGGTAAGTTCTAAACAGCCCAAGGGGCAAGGTGCAGTACAATTTACAAGTTGGACATGTACTTTTAAGTTTTACATGTCCTGGTAGTGAAAACTCATAAATTTGTTTTTCATCACTCCAAGGCCTACCTCTCACATAGGATAAGATTGTGTTACCTTCTTAGCTTTAGTACGTGATAACTTTCAATAGGGAGCAAGCAGGAAGGTCACGTTTGGTCTCTAAAGAATTGTAGTTTAAAAAACTGTTTTAATGGTAAAGTTGGATTTTAAGTCAGAGTTCTGACAAATTTGGTTTAGGACATGGAGGCAGAAAATTCCAGACACCATTGTAGGAGGAGGACTCTAGAAGTTTCTCATACTTCAAAGCTAACACCAACTATAAAAAGTGGACCCTCAGACCGAACTCTGTGGAAGACTCTGATGAACTGCTTTCCTGCCCTGCTGGAAGAAGGACTGCTGCTCTGCTCCCCTGCTGCCATAGTGAGAAGGACTGGACTTCTATCTAGAACCAAAAACCACCAGAGTTTCTCCAAGGGTTAGTTGGCTCACCTCCTGATCAAAGCCTCATGGACAGAAAAAGCTCAAACCTTTTTGAACCCTGTACTTGTACTCTGCCTACTGTGGGTCCTGTTCCCCAAGTGGTGCCACCCAATCCTGGGCCTTTGGAAGTGGGCCTGAATGTGCTCTGCCAGCCCATCTGTGGTCCAAGAAGATCTAACGCAGCACGATGCATCGCTGCGCACAGGAACCAACCCTGCGTGAGACATCCTCAATGCAGAACCACTCATTGCAGCCCCCAGCTCCTCGGAACTGCCACTGCGTGATGCATTCTCAACGCAGGACCTTGTATCGCAGCCCTGACCCGCCGCTCTGCGACGCATCCTCAATTTGCTACTTTGTAACACTCTGCAACCAGGCTTTAAGGTACTTTGTTCAGCTGGCCTAACCTGGTCCCTATATCCAGCCTGCGCTCCATCATGGTTGGCCTGAACTTGTGACTTAATCCTGGTCTAATGTGACTGATAATCACAGTTGGTGCTTTGTGCTTTTAAGCACTGCTTTTACTTAAACCTTTAAAATTCCATGTCTCCGGATCTACAGATTGCATTTTTGTTGTTTTGTTGTCAAATAATTTGTTAAAAATTTCTCTATTTTTTTAAGTTGGTGTGGGATTTTTTTTGTGCTGTGTTTTCACACTAATACTGTTTGAAGTGCTGCATAAATACTTTATACATTGTCTCTAAATTAAGCCTGACTGCTTTGTGCCAAGTTACCAGAGGATTAAGCACATGTTAAGTTGGTGTTTGCTGGTGTTTCACCCTGATGAGTATTGTGGTTTCTGCTTGAGTAGGGTTTCACCTCCCTCAACCAATAATCCAGTTTCCTACATTTGTGATATTCCTATCTGTGACATTTGCATGTGTTATGTATGAAAGTTTGAGTACCATTTTATTGCAGGAAGTTGAACATGAAATGTGGTTCCATTTTGTGGAGTCATACTGTTTTTAGGTCTGCGTACACAATGCAGCATTATAATTTACAGGGGTAGATTCACCAGAATTAATGACATGTTACTCAGGTAGCAGCATACAACTCACATATAAGTGGAATTACACCTATACTAAGAACATTCATTTTACAATAATCATGTCTTCTGTATGTTTTCATAAGGTCCATAGATAGATCCCTCAACCAATATATTTATTTGTTTCGAATGCACACCCCACCTGTGTACTTTATCGATCATTAAATGAAATTAAGAATCCTGTTGAAGCAACACCCACAAAGTAAGTGGTGTCAAAATCTCTCCCGATCTGTCTCTAATAAAATATTAATTTATCACCGTGTTCTTGAGATGGTAAACCTGTGAAGTTTCATTTCAATTTTACACCCCCTCAAACTCCTTTTCGCCCCTTCATAAAAATATGATTCTTCACTTGCCTTCCTCTAAACTGTACTTGCCGATGATCCTCCTATTGGCAATGTTATCTTTCTGGGATAAAAATCTCACACACTTCTCTGTGGTTAAGATGGGTTCTGAAACATGCATCATGTCCTAATAGCTCAAATGCTACATAATGCATCTCTGGCGGTAGGTACTATGGTGACCTTTTTGAGGGTGGTAGAGAGCCCCCAAAAATATTATTTGAAAAAAATTAGTTTGAACTGTATTGTAAGATAATGTCCTCTTCCGACTGCACAGTGAAAAATGTAATACGTCATCTTTCAAATTCGCAGACAAAAGCATTTGTTAATACAAGAAGTAGTACTACAGGACTCTTACACGCTTTTATGCATCTATCAGTATACCCCACGCACATAACTGACCCATCCTATCTACAATGCGGACACATGTGTTTAGCAAAACAAAATGGGACTCATTACGATGCCGGTCGGACAAGCGTCTGACCGGCATTGTGTCGAAAACGGGACCGCCGGACAAGGAGTCGGCGGTCCCGCTTTCCAAATTATGATGTGCCCGCCTTCATGGCAATCGGAAAGTGTATATTTCCTATTGGGGCTTGTGCTGCAGGCCGCAGCGCAAGCCACAATAGGGAATATATACTTTTTAAACATCCATGCACCTTGTGGCAGGTACCATGCAGTGCCTGCCACATGATGCATGGATGTTTAGGGGAGAGCCACCCTCCAGGGCCCATAGCTGAGGGCCACAGGGGACAGGAGCCCTGCTAGGGCCCCCAAAAGACCCTTTCCGCCAGCCTTTTCATGGCGGAAGAACTGACATGAAAAGGCTGTCAGAAACATGCATCGTAATCCCCACGGCGGTGCCTGAGCAGACATCACCTCCAATTTGGGGATTACGATCTGCCCCCAGTCCCGATGGGCTCCTTGAGCCTGTCAGAAGCAGAGCAGATTCCCCCTGCAGGCATCGATCGGACCGCCTGTATCATAATACAGCGGTCGGATCAATGCCTCAGATGTCGAGCGGAACGCCACTGACAAGCTGACGGATGGCCTTCCGCCCAACATCGTAATAAGGCCCAATGTTAAACGGTTCACAATCAATGCCATTAGTTAGGAATATGACCTAACATTATATCTGTAATACGAATATGATACTTAAGTTGAATATACTTTGTCAGATGTCTACAAAACAATCTACAGTTACCACAGTTTATGGAATATATGGTATTCATGAATGTTTATCAGGATGAGTACACATACATTTGACATTCGTGCGGAGTAATGGAAAATGATGATTTCAAAATTTGAGTAATCACAATACATTCCCCAAATCCCTCTTTGTTCTACCTGAATTGAAGGCACTCTCATCAGACCCATCAAACAGCTTAGAATAAAAAAGTGAACTTCCCATTGGAAAAGGTCCGTACATCATAATATGCTATTTTTTAAATATATATACACGTATATAGATATGTGTGTGCAGGGGACTGTAGATTTTCCTAGAAGCCTGCTGTAGCACTGCCAAAACCAGTATGGATGAATACATAGTCTTCCTAGTTTTGATCCCCTCTTGTGCACTTGTGCCTCTGTCTCCCACCAACCTACTCTTCTACTCTTGTTATATCAATCTTGCACGTTATTTTTCATCTCTGCTTTCTTCTTTTGTCCCTGCATTCCTTTCTGTCTCTTCCTCCCTTTTTCTCCCTTTTCTTTCTACTAGTGCTCACCACTTTCAAACACATGCAGGAATCAAGCAATGGTGATGAAAATGCTGAGGAGAAGTCGAGGAGGTCCTGCATGATCAGGAGAGAGGAAAGGGACTGAGAGTGTTAAAGTTAGGTAAAGAGCAGTATGTGGAGGATTGTGGTAGACTATTGTGTTCTGGTGCTGTGAAAGGAATAGAAGCATATCTTGGGCCTGATCACAAAACATTCATATGTGCTTGATATTAAGTACACTATTGATTGGTGCAAACACCTTTTATCACCATATTAGAAATACAGGTGTCTGAAAGAGCCAATGTGTGACAATAACATTTATACATGTTATTCTGTTGCATTTCGTTGTGGTGGTGATGTGTTATGTTGCTGTTTGTGCTGCTGTGTTTTTACGATTCATTAGTGCATGGTGATGTGTTTTGTTTGTTGTGTTGCATTCTCTTTTGTTGCGCTATACCCTTTATTCTTTAGTTTTGTCATTATGTTGCTTTTTTATGTTATTGTGTCATGCTCAGTTGCTTACTTTACAGATGTTAACACATTCTTCTACATTTTCAGCCTTAACCAGAATATTCCTTTACAGATTCCTAGGAGGTAAATAACACTACTCCTGCTCCTAAGCTATTTAAGACATGAATCAGCGGTGGCTGAGACCTGTCTTAAATTAGTACTTTCAGCGTTCACTTTATGTATTTTACCAGAAACTCTGCTTTAGCTATCAGTGGCTCGAAAAAAAGGTTCACTGACAGAATACCGAGGTCACTAATATCGTCCTACAAGATTATCAGTACAAAAATATCGACCATAAAAATATCGACATCCTATACTTATAATGTGAATGACAGAAATATAGAAACAAAAATATCGATGTCACTAATATCGTTGTCAAAGATATCATTTTTGGGATGTCTATATAAACATACATAGTAAACATTCTATATATTTAAAAGTAACTGTAACATAATAAAAATTACATCTTTTTATTAATATTTAATAATATATAAGGATTATACTTATTTAAAAAAATTAAACACATATAATATATACATTTAATAATATATATTTGATTTTAAATTATTATAAAACGAATAATTTTAATTTACATGACAACTAAATAATGTTTTACATATAATTATATATGTCCAACAAAATTGCCCAAGCATTGAAGGGTCACTCGACAACGTCCCTTACCAAAGGTATATTTTTACCTCGCTGCTGCTCGCATTTCACCTGTCAATTATTTCTCTTTGAGCCGACGCGTTTCGAGGCTACGCCTCTTCTTCCTGGGCTTAAAAACAGGCACTGATAATTCACTTCATTCAATTGTGCTTTTATTAACAAACGCCCTCAGTGGGTGTGGCTGAAAGCCATAATCATCTGCAAAGCATTATGGGACTCGTAGTCCCATTGAAGTAAATAACATTCTTCCCTTAGTAGGTTCAATGTCCTGTTAATATTCTTTAAAGCAATCTTTCTTCCTAAGTAGGATAAACAAGGTTGATGCGAGCTCCGTATGCATTGAGGATGCTGTGCTGCTCGGAAAGAATCCGTTCCTCTCCGCAGCCTTTCACAATCCAGGAAATGGTGCTCCCTTCCACGGCGGGCCGCCGTGTAAAGTATGTCCAACAAAATTGCCCAAGCATTGAAGGGTCACTCGACAACGTCCCTTACCAAAGGTATATTTTTGCCTCGCTGCTGCTCGCATTTCACCTGTCAATTATTTCTCTTTGAGCCGACACGTTATATATATATGCAAAATTATGTCATTGGATATATGTGTGTGTATATATATATATATATATATATATATATACACACATATACCCAATGACATAATTTTTGTTTAAAACATAGCAATTTAATTACAATTGAAAAATAAACAATGTAAGATTTTTAATTTACCACAAATATATTACATATTAAAACATTACTAATTAAAAATGTTATCATTTTATTTACACAAAAACATGATAATACAAATGTAATTAATAAAAACTAAACTATAAAATTCCACAAATAATACATATGGTATAGCCACTCCAATTTTTAAAACAGTAAGAAAAATATTAAACTCAGTAAAATTACACATTACCATTCTCACTACAATAAATGCAACAGTAGGAAAAGTGTTGAATTGCACAGGGGTAAAATGTACTATTCCCACCCCAGTCAGTGCAACAGTAGGGAAAGCGTTGGTTTGCGGAGGGGTAAAATATACTAGTCCTACTCCAGTCAGTGCAATAGTAGAGAAAGTGTTGCATTGCGGAGGGGTAAAATGTACTATTCCCACTCCAGTTAGTGCAACAATAGAGAAAGTGTTGGATTGCGGAGGAGTAACATTTACTATTGCCACTGCATTCAGTGAAACAGTAGGGAATGTGTTAGGTTGCGGAGGGGTAAAATTTACTATTCCCACTCCAATATGTGCAACTGTAGGGAAAGTGTTGGATTGCGGAAGGATAACTTTTACTATTCCCACTACACACTATGCAATATTAGACACACAGGGGCCGATTCCGATTCGGGCCGGAAATCTCTCCGACCGAGCCGGACCCGGAGAGATTTCCGACCGAATCGGACCCGTGCAGTCCGACCGAACGAGTACGATGCGCACGTATGCCATCGGACTCGAGTCGGTCGGACTCCCATTGAAGTCAATGGGAGCCTGTCGTACAACGCGTACGCGGGCTCCCATTGACTCAATGGGTGCGATGCTGGACAAGTGCGCCCCCTACAGCGTGTACGCGGCGAAGCGGTTCGCGCTGTACACGCACAGGTAGGGGGACCCATGGGTCCCCCTGTGTGCGACTCGCGCGGCTACGCGTACAGGGGGTCCGACACAGACCCCCAAAGTACGGCTCCGACAGCTCTTTCGAGCCGGAGTGCGCGGCTCGGTCGGACTGCTCGCGGCGCGCATCGTACTTACCCGGCCGGGGAACGTCTCCATTGCGCGGTGCGAGTCGTGTCCGTGCGAGTCGGTCGGTGCGGTTCGACCCGGGATCGAGTCGGTCGGAGCGGTCTGGACGCCCGGACGAGTCGGCCGGCGAATACGCATCGTACTCGCTCGCCCGGACGCGCGTACGGATCGGTCGGGAAATAGGGCTCCGAATCGGATCCGGTTAAGCCGAATCCGATTCGGAGCCCTACCGGCCGAGATCGGAATCGGCCCCACAGTAGTTCACTTAAAAAAATAAAAAAATGTTAAAACATTATTAAATAACAAAATGTTTAAATATTTAAATAGGAAAATCATATATATGCAAATTACATATTTATTACAATCTTGAATACATATTATAAATGAATACAAATATTATATTTATAATTACAATACCAAACTATGGGGCTTCTTAGGATGGTGGGCGGATGTCCACCGCCGGTCCGGCGGTGGCGACCGCCGGTGGACATCCGCCCGCGATAGCAAGCCAGAAAACCGCTGGTCAGATTAGGATGGCGGTGGTGACCGCGGCGGTGGGAAATTCCGACCGCCGCTTTTCCGCCGGTTGCCATCCGCAATCCTGCCTTGCGGACGGAGAAGGACTGGGATAATGGTGGCGGTGCCGATCTGGCTCCGCCGGCACGATTATGATGCCGGCGGTAGCCAGCCTTTCCTCAGCGGTCAAACTGCTATGAAAAGGCAGGTGGAGAATGTCTTCCGGGGGCCCGTTGCAGGCCCCCAATGTTTTGGGGGGGTGTGGGTTCACTGGGGGGGTACCCATGGTCTCCCCCTACATTCCCCTGTACCAGGTGGCAGGCACTGTGCAGTGCCTGCCACGCAGTGCAGGGAAATGCAGGACATGCTCCTTTGGACATCGCGGCGGTGCTGCGGGCAGCAGCAACCGCCGCAATGTTAAAGCCCGCGATCACACCGCCGCGGTCGGATTTTGACCACGGGCCATCGTAATTCGACCGGCGGTTATGTCGCGGTCCATGCGGGCGGTCTTTTCCCACTACCATGGCGGTCGGGGAGGTTTTCCGACCGCCATCCTAATGAGCCCCTAAATTCCCAAAACAATAACAACAAATAAATACAATATTTTTTTAATAAAAAAGCACAACACAATTAACATATAACATTAAAAAGTATATATGTTTAAATATTTGTACATTTTGTATTACTTAAATAACTTTGTACCCTATACATATACAAACTACACACAACACACCTAAAATATATTTATTAAATTATAATTTTACACATTTTACATAATTAAAATATGATAATAATAACCTAATAGTAAATTAATTATATTTAATTGCCTTCCAATCCTTTATCCTTAGAAAACAAACAACCCACACCTAATATATATATTTTTAAAAATGTTAATTTTTACATAATTATTATCAATTGAACAAAAAATAATAATCAACTAATAACAAATTAATTATGTTTAATTAACTCCCCACCCCCACTCTTTGCCACTATAAATACAACAATGGACATCTAATATATAACACAAACAATATCTTAATTACATAATTGTCATTATTATTTATCAATTAAATAATGTTTATAAATTAACATAAATTAAATACTACAATTAATTTCTTGCACACCCTTTACCCATACAAAAACAAAAAATTTAACAAAAATAAATATAGATGTAGTACATAATTTACATAATTAATTATCAATTAAATGACTAATTATAATAATAAATAATTATTTAATTTTAATTAATTTACCTATACCCCTACAAAACCCACAACCCACACCTAAACCTTAAATTAAAAATGTAATTATACAATTAACATAAATAATTATGAATTAAATAATTAATATGAACTAAATCTTCATTATTTAATTATTATAATTAAGTTACTTCCCACCCTGTACCTCTTTAAACCCACAACCCACTACTGTACTAAAAATGACAAAAAACTATTAAATTAAATTTAAAAAAGCACTAACAATTCACAAACTATTTAAAAAAATATTAACAATATTTATAAAAACAATTTATAACATATAAAATTAAAATATATAGTAAAATGCATAAAAAATATTTACAAATTGATATAATTAACAACAATATTTACAACATCTATATTAAAGACAGAGATATTTTTGTAATCAATATGAACACTTTCTATATTTCTAACATCGATATTACTTACCTTAAAATCGATATTCTAGTCAACGATATTCCTGCTGATGATATTTCTGTCTGACGATATTTCCAGCTCAATATTTCTGTTGGTCGATATTACATTTTCTATATTTTGTCTGAATACCATGGACATTCTGGTTTCATGTAATAACACTGACAGCAAACATATATTTAGCAAAAATATAGACACCAAATCATACAAAGCCATAATCTCGAACTTAAAAAAATACTAAAACAATCACACAGTTTTCAATTCCTAAATCAAGCCAAACTCACTTCTCATCTGTTTTAATATAAGGAGACAATGCTTAACAGTGGAATTAAGTACAAGTCACATTATGTTTAAGGAGATTCTTGTTTAAAGTCTCAGTTTTGGTCTGTGCTTTGAAGATTGTATATTTGCAAAAGACGGATTTGCTGTCTATGTTTTGACATGCTGTCTGCAGGGAATAGATTATTTCTAGAGAGAATCCTTTGTGTCAATTGGGGCCAGCCAGGGCTGGCGGATATTGTTCCTAGCTTGTCGTTTGAATCCCTCTAACTTCGTTTGCTACCTTTATTCTCAGAGGTTATGAAGGCAGAGACAGGACCTGGAAGTAAACTGGGCTCTAAGAGCTTATTTTAACTTTCTGCAGGTTGCATTCCATACCCATCACCTAGGGGACACATATCTGCAAATAAGAGGCAATTGATACTCAACGCTTTAATCTCATCGATGGGGGCACAATGCATCATTTCACTTTACTACTCCTTGCATTTTTGTGACTCAACATCCATTAAGAGATGAATAAAAGCATAATGATGGTAGCTGCAGACAGGAAGCTACAATGCCTCGATTACTAATGAATAACCTTCAATACTTCGAGAGCTACTGTCCATCATGAAAGTTCATAGAATGTGACAGGGACTTTTGTTCCTCCAGGATACTTGTCCCCATTTAGAGACTGGTGAATGGGATACTTACTCAAAACAAACTAGCCTGCACTAGCTCTGTCCGCAGAATCCTTTGACTGACGGTCCATCAGATATTGGGCCATCAGTCAAAGTACCTCAGGCTGGCTGCACAATTTAGGGCAGACATTCCTTAATACTTTGTGGCCACCAGAGAAAGCCTGGTTGTCCCATAAAAGGAAGCAAAAATATGACCCCCATACACTAAGAGAAAATGCCTAGCATATCAGGACCATTTGTTTTTGAAGAACAAAATGCAGCATTAATATGTCAGCCACTCAACACTTTTAATGCCTTTAATGAAGCCGTCACAAAGGTGGCTCTGCTGAAAGCAAATATATTTACCTGCCAGGAAGAGACTGAAAGGGATCCCTGAAATGTTCTGGGAAAGCCCTGTGACATACATTTGATGGGAAGCTCTCCCACCAAGCCTCCATCTTAGGTAGCCATATGCCCTGTATTATAATGTAATGACAATTTTTAGGAATACATCTAGGCAATCTGAGAAGGATTTAAGAAAAGTACAATGTTTTTACCCCCTTACTGCAGGTGGCTGGTGATGTTTCTAATGTTGACAAGCAAGGTGTTTCACAGTTTGTCTGAGAGAAAGCAGAAGGATTTGCATTCTGCTCCACTGTGTACGGTGCTGGGAAAAGTTATTGAGCAGCATTTTGCACACTCTGTAATCGGTGTAGAAGAAGAATGGACAATCCACGATAAAGAGAGTTCCTGTAGTTTAGGTTCAATACAATTATGTTATGTTATCAGTGCTTTTATAGCATGCTAATCACCCATGAGGGTATCCAGGCACTCTGTAGCAGGTGTGTGAGGCCAGCCCTGGGGGCTTACTGGAAAAGCTAGGTCTTCTGCTTCTTGAGAAAGTCAAGAAGAGAGGAGAAGTCTCTGATGTGTTGTGGGAGGTTGTTCCAGGCTTTAGGGGCAAACACGAGAATGATCAGCCTCAGCTCTGCTTTTGTGTATGCATGGTGTGTGTACATGTTAGTGACATGTATGGAAGGTTGGTGGAAGGAAATGCCACTGTTCAAGTAGGCAGGGCCAGTGTTGTGGAGAGCTTTGCAGGTGTGGTCAGAAGTTTAAAGTGGGAAATCATGTGTATCGGGAGCAAGTGAAGTTCCCTAAGGTGTGATGTGATTTGGGCTTTGCATGGGAGGTAGAGGACTAGACTGGCTGCTGCCTTTTGGACAGTCTGCAATATTCTTTTGAGCTAGCTGGTAATCCCGGCATACAGGGTTTTTCCATAGTCTAGTCTGCTGGTGATGAAGGCCTGGGTGATAATTTTCTTGGTGTTGTCTGGTAGCCACTTAGTCTGTTGAAGCAGGCTGAGATCACTGCATTCCTGTGGGTGGTCATGTCCAGTTTGTTGTCTATGATGATTCTGAGGATTGTTTGCTTGCAAGTAGGGTGTGGGGGTGAGTCCAAGGTCTGTGGGCCACCGGGTGGAGTCTCATGAGAAGGTGTTCTTCCCTAAGACTACCACCTCATTCTTGGCCAAGTTCAGTTGTTTTTCATCCAGGTGGCTACTTCTGTTATGCATGTAATGACATTATTCCTGGAGTAGGGTGTTGTGTCTGAGAGGGAATGCAGAAGTTGTGTGTCATCAGCATAAGTGAGGATGTTCCTGTTGTGAGCTCTTATGACATCAGCTAGCTGGGTCATGTAGATGTTGAAGAGCATTGGGCTGAGGGAAGAGCCCTGTGGAACTTTGAAAATCAGATTTCATGCTTCAGAGTGGCTAGACTACAGTTTGCCATGTCAACTCTGGGAGAAAACAGAGGACTTTGGAGAAAATTCTAAGCATAGATAAACAAGCTGCTGCTATCTAGTTGATATGAGAGAAGGAAAGCTTTCAGTCGAAGATAAAGTATGGGTTCTTGGCAGTGTAAGCCGGGTTAGGGGTGGAACCAAGCTGACTGTCCAGGAGGAACACCAGATAGAAGGATTTGTGTCTGAAAAAGATAACCTATGTTTTATCTCCATTTAGTTTCAGGCAGTTGTTTTGCATCCAGCCTTTAATTTTGAACATCAATCTGATAAAATTATTTTGAGTCACAGCTTTGTTATCTGATATGTCTTAATCTCCACATGCATAGTTCACATGTAGGTAATGCACAAACATGCAACAACTTCACATCTGTAGAACAATCACATGCAACATCCATTCCTCTTATCGATGAGTGAAGGACCCGGTTATAGGGAACGGGTAGGACAGTTTCAAATGTGCGAGAGGTCAGTAGGTTGCTCTCTAAAAGTAGTCAACAGGGAAAAGGGCCTGCTCGGCACTATATTTATTCTTCTGCTACCACTGTCAGTCCTTTACAGGCCTGGAAGAGGAAAGTTGATACTCTTCTAAGAATGGGAGGTGCACTTGGTGTGCCCTCCCATCCACCGTTTCCTACTCTTGGTGTCATTCCACATAATGGAAAGGACTCAACCCACCCACATGATCTTTTTTTTTTATTGAGCGTAAATAGCAGACATGATAATCATACTACATAAAAAAGACCAATTTACATAATATCCAATCTCATATTTAAATAGACAATAAATAGTGCAAATTCATATTCTGTTTCACCTAATATAAAACCAGCATTCTATACAGCACAACAAATATCGCCCAAGAATACAGATAAGGAAGAAAAAGAAAGGGCACAAGAAATATTACTACAGACTGGCCTCAATTTAACAGTATAAAAAATGTTATAGAAAAAATTATGAATTAAAACCCCTCATTTTTCATTATGCAAGAAATAGCCTGCTTTACATGTTATCGTTTGCATGCGTAGTCAGAATATAGCCCTCCCAAGTCAGCCTAAATCTACTAAGCACCCCTGTCCTTTTCACGTAAGCCTCTTCAAATTGGTAAGTCCGGTCCAACTTAAGAAGCCACTCTCCAATTGTGGGTCCCTTCTGAGATTTCCAGTTTTGCAACACCAATGATCTGGCTACCGCTATGGCAGTGAAAACAAAGTATTGCCTACATTTTGGTAGCTGACTGACTGCATAAGAAAAGCCAAATAAGGCCAACGATGTTGAGGGTAGGATTACCTTAGACATATAGTCACTGATAGACCTAAACACCTCCTCCCAGAAGTGTTGTAGTTTAGGGCATGTAAAAAATATATGTGTCCAGTCGCCTGCCTCCGCCAGATTACATCTAAAACATTCATTCGAGATTGATGCCCTGTACCCAAGCTCACACACTCGTTGCCATTCCTGGATATTAAACCAACAATTAGTTTCCTGAGCAATTTTATGGAGCATTGTTTCAACGAGGCTCTTATTCATGTCCTGACGCAGTAGTCGACACCAATTTCCAATACCAATTAGATTCGACTCAAAGGCTGCTTTTAAAATTGTTCTTGCCCTTTCGTTAATTACTTTATAATTATTTGAGAGAAAGCATGTTATCTGCCTAAAACTTAACCAGAGATCGCAGCTCTGGGGTTCAAATTGCACTACAAAAGCTTCCCACGTTATCAGATTAGTACCATTGTAGAAGTCACCTAGCTTGCAGAAGCCTAACATGTTATATGCCTGCATATCCTTTTGTGAGAGCTGAAGACCCCATAGCTCACAGTCTTTGCGAGAGGTATATGCATGGCATGTTGTAACATTGTAAATTTTATCAAATCGCTGCATGCGGTTTAGAAATATATTCACAACCTTGTATCTTGTCCTTTTAGGTAGTTTTGAATTGCGCAGGAATGCTGGTAACTTAATTGTACTTTCTGTTAACATGAGACTAAATAAGAAATTATCAAAATTCGAGGAGGGGGCCAATAGCTGAATTATTAAACTAAGTAGCACAGCTTGATAATAAGTAGATAAATGAGGTAGTGCAAGCCCCCCCCTGCTCTACGTCCAATTGTAGAATGGATAACTTAATCCTGGGGTTTTTTTTTTTGCCAATACGAACTCACGAATAACTTTATCAACTTCATTAAAATATGAAATTGGTATTTTTAGAGGGAGATTTAAAAACAAAAATATCAGCAACAGAAGTATCGACATCTTCACTAAGGAGACCCGGCCTATTATAGTCAAAGATAGAAGCGACCATCTTTCTAAAAGATTTTTTATTTTAGTAAGTGTTTTACATAGTTTAAATGAAATAGTTGAGAGAAGTAGGCTGTAACGTATAGGCCCAAATATCTAATAGGTCTTAAAGGCAGACATTTTAGCCCTTCAGGAAGATCATTTCCCAGTGAGTTGAATAAAAGAAGCTCTGTTTTAGCCTGATTGACCCTATAGCCCCCCCGCTCTGTGAACGCCTGGATTTCCTCAAGAGCCAACTGGATGTTGGCCTTGTCTGGGTTCAAGTATAAGATCAAATCATCGACAAACAGCTTAATTTTTGCCATTCCTATTAGGGGACCCTCACACGTGGTAGACTTCACCAGCTGCTTCACCAGATCGGGTGACCAGCGGCAACACAATCAAAGCTGGCTGACAGCCATAACCCTACGAATAGGGTCTCACAATAATTAGTAGCTGCATATTCTGAATACTCGTCTGCATCACAGGATATAGAATCTGCTTCATAAGGAAACTTTAATTAAATGGAATTCTGGTCTCTGTTACCCTTGAGACCATCTACTACTATTTTCCTTCGGGACGGAAGTACAACCGACAATAAGGACCGTAATCATAGGAATTTAGCCCTGAAGAAGTCGCTGTGTACTTCATGGTAGAGACGAAGCACGTGTTGGCTAGGCTAAGACTCTGTACCAAGGAACGCACAACATGGACAATAAATCCTGGAACCACACAAAGCAGTGGATGAACAGTGTTTCTTTCTTTCCTACACTCATTACTGTAGTAACTTAATTCTATGTACCACTAGTGTGTGCATGGGACCTTGGAATTCCTATTAGGGGGGCCTGAATTGATGTATTAGAGTGAATCTTTATCGCCAGTGGCTCAATAAAAAGAGAAAACAGAAGGGGGCAACACTGCCTAGTCCCCTGCCTTATCCCCACTTCTCCCGCCCGATTTGCGTTAATAATTATTTTTGCAACTGCCCCTTTATAGATTCCTTTTAACATCTCAATCAGGCAGAGTGGAAACCCAAACTTCCCTAAGATAAAAAAAGGGCCTGCCAATCCACCAGAACGAATGCCTTTTCTGCATCCATCATACAAATGGCTGCACTATCCTTCCTAGCTGAAAAATAATCGATAGCTTGAATTAATAAAAAGGTATTCTCTGACATCGATCTACCAGGCAGGTACCCTGTTTGATCTGCATGTATCACCTGTTGCGCACAGCCTGAGATCCTATTCGCCCAAATGTTCATGAAAAGCTTGTAATCTACATTTAAAAGACTTATTGGGCGGTAGGAGCTCAGGTCTTTAGGGTCCTTGTCTTTCTTCAAGATAGAAATCACAACTGATTCCTTAAATCTGTCCGAGATGGGCAGCCCATCCATAATCTGATTATACAGGGTTATCAAAAGGGGAGAGAGTTCATCTAAAAACAACTTATAGACTTCAATCGGTATCCCATTGTTACCACTTGCCTTGGCACTAGCCATTTCTTTTACAATTCCCCTTAGTTCTGTAGGTGTAATCGGTTCATTCAGTGCCTTACAGTCCTCCTTAGAAATTGTGGGTAACTGGACTGCCATCGAATAATCCTCGAGGGCCTGAATGTTGACTAGCTGGGTTTCCGCATAAATCTTCCTAAACTGAGACACAAAAAGTTCGGCAATTCTATCTTTATTATTAACCAGACTCGCAGTGCCGGGATCTCTTATTTGTGGGCTTGATTGCCTACTCTGCTGTGTTTTTCTTGACCAGGCTAAAAATGTACCTATGTGTTGGCTCTCTTCGTAAACGTTTTGTTGAGATGCTTTGCTCCCAGAAATCTCCTCAAGAATAAAAAAGTTTTTAATTGCTCTTTCACCCTTAGTAATTCCTGCTGGAGAACCTCTTCTTCAAAATCTCCTGGGAGCCTGGACATAAGATCTCACCTAGCCCGATCCACATCATTCTGAAGTCCTACAATCTTATGTTGCCTCAGTTTATAGAGATTCGCACTGTATGCAATCACCCGTCCCCTAAAAGTTGCCTTAAATGCTTCCCAGACCATAAAGCCTGACACTGTGTTAGTATTTTCCTTATAAAACCATTGTATAAATTCACGAGTTTCAGCAATCTATATTGGGTCCGAGAGCAATGCTTTATCAAAATACCACCTGTTATTATTTTTTTAGGGGTGGGTAAATATACTAACAAGGAAACTAAAGAGTCATCTGAGAATGAATTAGAAAAAATTACAGATTCTCCTCTTGCGAGATGATTACTTATAAAACAAAATCAAATCGGGATTCTGTTTTAAATCTAGCTGAGTAACACGTGAACTCAGCAAGGCCTGGGTGGTCAATATGCCATGGATCTACTAGGGCGAAATCTTCTTTCAAAATTTTTAATAATCTAGCTGTCTTTGGTTTTAATTGCTGTTCACCCTTATTCGATGTATCCAGGCCTAGATCTTGAATAAAGTTGAAGTCCTCAATCATAACTATAAAACCCTGGGCGTTTATCAACAAATCATAAATCTGTTTCAAGGCCTTAATATCATCAAAAATTGGCCCATAGTAGTTAAGCAGCACAAGGGGTACCCCATTGACTGAGACCTCGATCCAGATCGATCTTGCTCCCTCATTCCGAATCACCTTACCCAGCTCCCAGTCTAGTGCCGAAGAAAGTTGGTTACCCACCCCACGTACCGCAGTATTTGCTGATGAAAAGTGCGTATATGCATACTTCTTGGGGAGTGCTAAGTTAGGGAAGTTGGACTTAAAATGTGTCTCTTGCAAAAAAATCACCTGTGGGGAAAAGGAACCCAGCCATTTTAACATCGCTCCTCTTTTCTGTGCATTTAGAAATCCATTCACATTGCATCAAATTACCTTCAGTGGTTGTGTCATTCTTCAAAATAAAACATGCCACTTTAGCAGATACATGATATACTCACTCCTACACCATACTTCGATTTGTACCATCGCCAATATTAAGGTTACATATAACCCCTTAGTGACATAGAAACCACTGTATATCCCTTGACCCCTGAACTTGATTATGTTTCTATCTTGTTATTATCCAATGCTTGCCCGCTATTCAACCGCCCATTTTTTATCATACTTCACCTCCCATCCCCACCACCCCTTCCCTCCCAAGCTATCTGCAGAGGGAGGTAGCCCTTACCTCGCCTCCCCAGCCCCCCCAACCAACAAAGGCGCCGTGACTTGGCACCTGGTTGCACATCTAACCCACCCCCCTCCGTGCTAAATACCATATAATTATTTAACCCCCGCAGTATCACCTGCCTAAAGTGCTCTCTTTAACAAAAAGTGCTTGTGCTTTAAATAATGCAATATTGAAAGTGAGCACATCCCATTAAGTGCCAAGTGCAATCTGGAAACTTATCAGAAGAGAAAGTACTATCTATAGCAGGAACCAATAGTAGCAGCTGTATCCAATACATCATCCCCCAAAGGAGAACAAAGTGCAATGGCAAAATTACAAAAAAAGAGAGAGAAGAGAGAAAAAAAAAACCAGCTCATTCCTTGCTTAAAAAGGGAAAGTACAGATCGTCTTTCAATATCAAGCATTTCTTCCACAAAAAAAAAATTGCTGCAAGCTTACTCTCAGTCCAGCAGAAATAGTACCTTCGTCCCTCTTAAGGGGAAGAAAAAATAAAGTGCAACAATGCAATAGTGCAATATTGAAAGTAAGTACTGTGCTTAAAGTGCAAAGTACAATCTCATACTCAAATACTGGATACTTAAAACAAGAGAAACAATACATGTAGCAAAAAGCAGCAATAGCAGCTGTATCCAATGCATCCTCCCCCTAGAGGAGAACAAAGTGCAATGGCAAAAATACACACTATTAAAGTGGACATAGTGCCTACATATCTAAAGTGACTAAAGTGCAAAAGAATCAAACTTGGAAAAAAAACAATAATCTGAGCAGTGGTCTCTGCTCAGACACCCCCGCTTCCATTATTTTCCATTTGCTTGGACAATCTTTTGTCGCAGTTCTTGAGCTTCCTCAAGGGCGGAGCAGAGATGGAACCTTCCTTTCCATAAAACTTTCAGTTTCTATTGCTGGGCAATAGAAACCTGTGCTCCCGCAGTGTTGCATTGACTCATCATGCCCACCCACATGATCATTGTGTGAGCTAAGGTGGAGGTGAGAAACACCACAGCTTGCTATGGGAACTTCAAATACATGTTCTTCAGAGCCATGTACGGAACTACTCTCCACCCCAACAGGGATTTCCTGAAAATCTGGCTTGGATTCCACCTCCTGGAACGAGGTTGGTGACTCCTGCTCTATGTTATACATACATTCAAATGCACTTTGTGAGGATATCCTGAAAATCTGGCATTCATCCTATCATATTTGGACACACTTACTCCATGATCTACACCATCAATAGCTGCACTATTGCTGGCCAAATGAACAATGGAGGGGATTAGCAACATATTTATTTAGTTTTTTGCAGCAAGAATAAAAATGTAATTTCATTTTGTTAGAATTTGAACCAGAAAGCCAGATGTTGCACTAACGTTGAGTGTTGCACCCAATATTTAATTTATTTGAACTTGTGACCTTCAATACAATGATACCATGTTTGCAGGTAAGTGGCACTTCAAAGAATGGGCCAATAGTTTTAATGCTAATGTCAACATCAAGATGCATTGTTCAAACCCAACTGAAGAATGTTTAATTGCAATGCCTAACAATTTTCCCCTGTAGTTTTTCACACTGAATTCTTTTTTCTACCCAGCCTAGATCTACAATCCTTAATGTAACTGATCGCGGCATGAGATATTGCTGTGCCTCATGCATAAACGATAAAACCATTATGCAGTATCAGATTTACAAAGGGTTGTGCATTGCATTAGTTACGTTTTCTGCAGTGGTTGTGCAAAAAAGCCTGTGTTTGCACAATGATCAGCCTTGAATCGTGGTACAAAGGTTAACCAGATGTATCTAATGTGGGTACTTGTACTCTAGATACTCCCTTCAGTACAAACTCTGATGAGACATCCGCACAAGTGTATGCCATGTAGCATGTGACTTCACTTAAATGATGTTACGCTTAGGAATATTATGTGAAATATTGCCTGTCTCATAATGCTTGTCTTATTGGTTGCACCTGGTTTCACTTGGAGTAGGGATTTGATGCAAAACCATGTTAGATTAATTTACTTAACCTAGTTTTTCATCAAATCCAAGGGGTGTTTGCATGGGTTTGCCCCAGACAGTAATAATTTGCATAACTTAACAGACATTGGCGCTTAGTGGCACATACTGATTTTGGTTGACTGCAATGGCCAATTATTGGCACTAAAATCCTTTACCTGGGGAAGATGATCGATGCTTCAGTTTGTGGCTCTTTGTGGTGCTAGTGGGAATGTGTGTTATTTAAGTAAATCTGGTCCCTACAGGCTTTTTAGAAGCAGCCAGGAATTATCTTCAACTCCCACAAGCCGGGCTTCCACTAGCATAAATTATTTTAGTACATTGAAATACATGTCAGAAAGTGGATTATTAATTTTGAAAGGGAAGAGGACTTTCTCAGTATATTAAACACACCCTAGTTAGATCTTAACACTGGTCTCACTGAAAATCTACTCAATCTCTGGTAGCTGTGGTGCAAGGATCTGGAAATTTCTGCGAGAAATGTGTTAGGTTCAATGAGTTCTAAAACTTTTAAAGGCAAGAAATCAGCACAATAAAATTCCTAAACCAATTGAGAAAAAGATAGAAAAAAGAAGCAAAGAGAAACCGAATCAGAGAACAGAAGCTGTGAAGTTTTAAACATTTAAGGCAAAAGTCACTTAGAAGAAGTAAAACAACTTGGAAAAATATCAGTTCCTGGTTGACAGGAATCTAGACATTATTTCAGGCTGCTGCAAAGAAGAGAGTCAGATACACTAAGAGTCTCAACACGCTCAATGTTTTTTCCTTGGGACTTAATTCATTTTTTGGAGCACAGATACTTCAAGTTGGGCAAGGTCCAATGGGGTCCCTTTAAGTTGGATATGCCGTCATCTAGCTTCCACTGAAGCCATTGATTGTGGCACCAAAAATCTGAGTGGTACAAAGCTGGATTTTATTGCCAACAACATTGCTTCACCACTGAGAGAGGTTTTCGGCATTGCTCTGGTACAACGTTTTACATTCAGACTATAGGACTCATTTAGCAGTTGGCGGGTGACCCTCTGTCCACAAGGAGGGTGGAAGTAATAACCTCTGCTTTCCTGTCAGACTACCATCCAACATATTTAGAGATCTTCACCTCCCTTCAGCTAAGACTCCTGATGGGTCTAGTTCTCAGTGGTCACATGGTCCTTCGGCTAGGCAGGAATTTGTTTGCTTTCTGTTTGCCTGGAGCAGGCAAACAGGAGGTTAAACACTTGATTCTTAAAGAGCAGTTCTAATCCTGCGAGTCAGGAGTCTTTCAACTCTTTTCATACAGCAGGGTCTTATTTCTTCATTAGGGTCCTATTTCTTCAGGCGCTGTCTTCGGAGATCCAGGAGTGATCTAAGGAGATGGCGGTTAGGTGCAAACCCTTTTCTGGGCACAAGGAGTGAATAGAGAATTTTCTGCACTCAGTGCCTCAACGTTTTTTACCCTACGCCCACCTTCTTTTGCTGTAGTCCTCTTCATTTTACAGTAACATTTCCCTGAAGTGCTGAAGCCAATATAACTAACCCCTTCTTCTATATGGAGGAGTTCCAGCTCTTCCTAAGCCACTCTCCTATTTGTATGAGGTTTCCTCCCCACCCCTGTCAAAGCAAAACATGCTTTAACTCTCCTCTTTGGGCTAGAACCCGAAGATCTAGAAGGACTCTTTGAATGAATGGGCTCAGATCCTGCCAGCACCATTTGGCATCTGCAAGCCCAAAAAAATAAATATGAAGGTTGTCCTTTGGGTTTCCCAACTGTTTCTGTTCCAATCCCAGATGGATATTCCTCTTAGGTGGCCAGTTGTTGAAAATACCACTGCCTTTCTTAGTTTAAAGGCCAAGTCACTGTCCTCTAGAAAGAACAGGAGTTATCAACTCCCTATCAGGACTATGTATTAGGCCTCCTAGATGGTTCTAAACCACTTTAGTTTCAATCAGCATGAAATACACTTTTAAAGTTACTTTTCATTTAAAGTTATCAAATACCTACTTTCACCATTACATTAGATTTTTGAAACTAAGTGGAAAATAACCTTGAATTATTGTTCTAGCATTTTCCCACACCAGGATGTTAAATACAAATTTTAATCACACCTAGTCCCATTCATGGAAAATCTAGCTTAATTTACATAGTAAAAGCAGCTGTTGGGTATTTAGTCACTGTGAGGACACATGATCTCCAGTATGTAGTGTGTTAACTTTTATATATATTAAACACCAAGCCATGTGTGCATGCAAGACACACTTTAGGCGTCACATATTACCCTATGCAATATGTTTTCCTTTAGCGCAAAGGCCCTTTTCCTTTTTACGTGTTACTGCTTATAATTTGCAATCCAGACAGAAAACTAAGGTGCTCCGGGCAGCCATAGTTTTTTCATATATGTAGGTACTGTAACCGCACACTGTAGACCAGATTTCATATTTCATTTTCATTTCATTGGTGCAATTTCTGTGCCCTCTACAATGGGGTCACAGGAAAATTAAATAGACCATCTGGGTGAAACCAATTTTAAAAGTACCATTTTAGCAGCAGAGCACAGGCACTGTGCCACTGAATAGCAGTGCCACAGCGCAGAGTCCCAACACCGAAAAGAGTGTCCAAAAAATGAAAAAAATCAGGGGAGAACACAGAGAAAAGGCAACTTTGCTACAGTGCTATTCAAAGATTTATACACAGTAACTTTTAATTCACCAAAGGAGACTATTTAAACTATTGCTAAGTTAGCACTATTAAGAGTTGGGAACAATCAATGTGTGCTGCTCCTTTGCAAGAAAATTCTTTCCACGAAACGAATTTATTTTTGCCTAGAAAGAAATTAGGTCCCTAGTCAAGAACAATTAGCATCAAGTGAAAATACACTAAATAAGAGGTTAGGACAATTTATAGCAAGCACTACCAATTCTTGTGCTTAGAATGCCCACAGTTATATCTATAGGCAACTGGAAATAGGTTTAGACTGCACATAATAAACGCATGCCTTTCATTAACTTCAGTTTAAGGAGAAGTTTTCCAGCTATAACATGTCCTTTTATTAATACAAAAACAAATGTTTTGACTTATTTAACCATGGACCACACACCTAATGGCATCGCACTCTGGCCAAACTTGAGCCTTGTATTATTAATAGAGTCAGCATCTCCTGTTGTGGATTACTGTGAGTACTAGTAGCTGCTGTATGCATTATACATGAAGTCGAAGCATGGTCCAGTGACATGCATTATAGAAGCAAAGAGTGTTTTTTACCTGTACATTGTCAATAAAGAATTTATGATTTCTATTTCTTACTTTAAATGGAATTCCAGCTTTTCTTCTACATTTTGGACTCAGGGCTTCACTTAAAAAAATTAGGCTGTTCGTTGAGCATCAATTATTTGAAACATATTCAGCAAGAATATTATTTAAAAAAGTCAAAGTTTGCATTTTTACTTACTGTGCACCTTGACACACTGTAAATATGATAATGCATGCATGTTATAGGTGGGTTGTGTACATTTGATTACGTTTCCATCTCTATTATCACAGTATTAATGGTGTATTACAATATCTTCTATTCAATTTAATTAAAGCTAACAATTTAGACCTAGATTTTTGCAATGCGATAATTGTACTAGAAAAAACAGTTATATAAAGAACACAGGGGCATATTAGCAAGACCGGCGATAAAATTATCGCCGTTTTAGCGGCAGGAAACTGCCGCTAAAGCGGCGATAATGAGCTTGTTAATATGCGTTATAGAATTCAATAGAAGCCCAGGTTAGATGTGCAGGACATCTAACCTGGGCTTCTATTGAATTCTATAACGCATATTAGCAAGCCCATTATCGCCGTTTTAGCGGCAGGAAACTGCCGCTAAAAAGGCGATAATTTTATCGCCGGTCTTGCTAATATGCCCCATAGTGGCTTACAAAGTCGTTCTAGGGAATATTAACACGTTTATTTGAATCTTATAATAGCAGTCAGGAGGGCCATACAATCATGACACAAATGTCTGCCGAATATAATCGTATACCGTCTTGTTTTTACAGTAAGAAATCTAGAGCAATGGAGCATTTCGGTAAAATGTAGTGCATACATCACTTACTCAAAGTCCGCTCTGTTTGAGCTGCTTCCTAAGTAATGGTATGTTAATGGCTTTTTACGTAGCACAGGTTTCGAATTCACAATTCCATAATTTATGAAGAAACTAATATATCACTGGAAAAACATGTTTAATGTGTTCCGAAATGTCACGTTTACTACTTTCAACTCATAAAATATGATGTCTTTTATTCAGTATGGACCCCGTCGGTGGGTGGCCTTATATTTATGAGTAGCACAGATATTAACAGAAATGTTGACACATAGGAGTCGATTACGATGTCGGTCGGAGTTGCCTCCGACCGTCACAGTCTCAGGACCCACCGACCTCCAGTCGGCGGTTCCGACCATCTGATTACAATGCGACTGAACACTGTTCGGTCGCTTGCTCCCATTTCTCTGTATTATGAAATTGAAATTTGTACTTGTAAAGCGCACTTATACCCCCAAAGGGGTGTCCTGGCGCTGTACGCATACCGCTGTGGAACCCTTCCTGGCTTTTCCCTGTGAAATGTCCACTCCTGGGCACCCCCAGGGTGAAGCCAGGCATCCCAGCGCTGTTGGGGCCGTTGTGGAGATTAAGCAAGCTATTGCCCAGAGTTGCAGAGTGGGACCCATGATTAGAATAGGCACCGAGGCGAGAATTATCAGGTCCGAGGAAATTGAGCCCAAGACCCGCCGAGGCGGGAATTGAACCCTGGTCCCGGGCCAGATCTCTGCATCAGGGTCTGCCGCTCTAACCATTGAGCCACACTTCTCCACTGGCTGTAAACTGGCCATAATACAGGCTTCCATGAAGAAATGGGTGTGTGTGTAAAACCCTGCACCATGTGGCAGGCACCCCATGGTGCCTGGCA
The DNA here is from genome assembly GCA_963921515.1 of Calotriton arnoldi. NCBI lineage: Eukaryota > Metazoa > Chordata > Amphibia > Caudata > Salamandridae > Calotriton > Calotriton arnoldi. The sequence continues at coordinate 293,140 of CAWUFW010016295.1, forward strand.
CACAGTGCAGGGATTTACAGGGGGGGCACACTAGGTAACCCCTCGGCCACCAACCGCAGGCCACGGAGAAGTCGCTTTCAGACAGCCTTTTCATGTCAGAAAGGCCGGCACAGAAAGTCTGTCGGAAACCGATATCGTAATCCCGATGGCAGAAACGCCTTCCATGGGGGATTACGGTGTGGGTCCGACTGGCTGAAAGACTCCGAGATCCAGTCGGAACCACGTCCAAATGAACGGCCGGTTTACGCAACGACCGCCGAAATTGTAATTCGGCGGTCAGATCGCAAACCGACCGTGTCGGTCGGAAAACCTCCGACTGTGGTTGGAAAGCTTTCAACTAGCGGTCAGAGGCTTTCCGACCTACATCGTAATCGGCCCCATATTGTTCACCTTGGAGGAGTCTTTAGACAGTGTCTCATCTGTTCATTTTCCTGAAAATAAAACCGAGAAGGGAATCTCTGAAGCATTTTTTCCATTTTACACCTGTTTAAGATTGAGTATAGCAAAAATGCTTTGATGACTTACAAAGAAGTGATGCATGGAGAGAAGAGAGTAGTGTGGTTAAGAGGAAATTGTCAGAAATCAGTTTGTGGAGAAGGGTGACAACCTTCCTCCAGGTCATTACCAACACTCTTTCCAGTGATAGTCTAATGCATTTTGGGTGTTGTCTTATGTTACTTTCGTTGAACTAACTACAAAAATATAATAGAAATCAATGATTTGTAGGTGAAACACATAGGACTGCAGTCTGCACCTCCAATAAAATAAATGGAGGGAAGTGGTCACTCTATTTGCAGTCAAGAGGACACTAAAAATATAATTTATATTTTCTTCATTAGAAAATAAGCTACAACCCCTGGCAGTGGCTATTCTCTGAAGTCCTGCATTGGAATTCCTTAAAGTGAACTAAGTCAAAGACACAACCCAGATAAGTTCAACATATACATAACACCATATCCCCTTTCTTCACTTTCTTCACTTTTAGCCCAAAGGTGGCAACATTCTTAATTTAGAAGATATAATAGTAAATAAAGGAATTGTTGATACATTTAATACTACATTGATAAGAAGTTTTAATTAACTTATTATAAATAATAAACTCCAATAGTAGCATAAAAACAATAAAGACGCCACTAAAGTATTCAACACATAAGCTAGAGGAAAATATTCTGCATCAGTTCAGTTTAAAGCCCAATATAAGAAACATAAGTGGACTAGCTAACTACACATGTAATTTTCAAGTTTCCTGGCTTAGCATTTCATCCGGTCACTCATGAGTAATGGCTTTTTCACCACTTCATTGGAAGCATCATTTTGACTCAAGCCATAACCGTCATTTCAAATTCTCACATTTCATGACTTTTCTCATGTTCAACCTTTTCACGTTTTCCAACTCCACACAACCACCCTACACACCGACCACTTCCTTGGGATAAGATCATTTGGACATTCATTTCCTATGGCCTGTTCCTTTAAATATTCTCACATACTCTCAATAATAAACCTCTGAGATTTCAATGTCATATTGTCATTGTATTGTTGCGCAAACTGATCCTGCTTACTTTTAAACCTCTTCATTACTTGTACGTTTTCAACACTACGGATTTCCCTTCTCCCCTTTCACACAGGTGTAATTGAGGTACATGGTAACCTTCCTTTCAATAACATGAAAGGAGTTTCTCCAGTCACTGACTGTGTAGTTCTTCTAGAACTCCATTACATTTTCTTCACTTCTGTCTCCAGAGGAAACCACTCTGCATAGCCAACTATAAACTTTCACCAAGCATTCTATTAAAGCACTCAGGAAGGCCATTTTCACATGGATGTTCATACACTATTCTATTATGTTTGATTCCTTTAAACCTCAGAAACTTTTCAAATTCTTCAGAGATAAACTGGGGCCCATTATCAAGCACTATCTCCAGGGGGGCATCCTACTCATTTAAAAACTTCCTCACAAACGTTCACCAAATTGGACAAGTTAACATCCTTCAAAAAGGAAACTTCAGGCCACCGGGAATGATAATTAATCATCACCACAGCATATATACCTTCCAATTTTGGACAACAAAAGGACCACAAATGTCCGATGGCACTTTTTCCAATAGATTTTTGGGAAACTCAACTGGTGCTAAGGCTGACTCTCTGACTAGATGTGACTTAGTACTACACATGCAATTTTTCTCACTGTAATCCTTTTTCTGTGTTTCTACTACTTATACTTGTACGCAATAGTGGTTAATGTTTAAACATTATATATTAGCTTGTGCACTTATCTTTCCCCACAGTTTTTCTACTTATTTTGTTGGATGTTGCAGTCTTCTTTGTACGTTGCTAGTCTAGAAGCTAAACTATGTCTCTAACCTCAAAGGCCTGTGGTACATGCTAATTTTTTGTTCCGACCAGTAAAGACAAGCTACTCTGCCACTGTGTACTTGAGGGTTGGCCATGATATAAGTTGTTCTGCCACTCTTTCAGTGCACAGGTATGCACAGAATACCAAGGGTCTCGAACAGACTCCAGCAGTGACTCGTGCAGATATAAGAAGTACAATAAATTCTGTTTTCCTGGTTCACAGCTGTGTATCTCTCTCTACCTCTGCAGTGGTGTGTCAGTAAATATGTAATTTCTTTTATTGTTAATACAGTCTCAATAACCAATCATATGACTCCATGTAATTGACAGTTATATGACAAATTTAGCAGTGCATGGCCATAATTTAAAGTGAAATTTCTGTTGTCCTTCACAAGTTGAGAAACTCTATAGGGGTTGTTGAAGATGACTTGAGCCAGCCTGGTGTAGATTTGATGATCACCAATTTTGTACTCAACAGGACACTGAAAATATAATGATATTTTCTTTATTTGAAGCTGACCAATCAAGCCGTGACAGCCCCTGCCAGTAACTTTCCTCTGACTCCCAATCCATTCCAGAATGCCAGCACAGAAATTCCTTTAAGAGAACCAAGCCAGAGACTCGACCCAGATAAGTGCTACATATACTTTACAGCAACCCTCATGTGCAGATATGGGAAAGAGAGGGGTCACATCACATGTATGGTTGAGCTCTCAAAAGGCCCAAACTGTCTGACCCACAGGAATCACCATGTTTCTTTAATGAATCCTTAATTCACTACTCGTAGCATGGCCCAAGCAGCAAGGTTTTCCCTAGAGAGAATGCTGTAGATTGGGAACATAAGTTAGTTTAAGAGCTGTACAATTGAGATGAATAAAACTAAAAAGTTTTAAAATAAGTTAAAGAAATAAGCATTAATACACTCACACAAAGGGACGCAATAGGTAAAATGGTGAAACAGGCATTCTACAAAAGAATTAGAAATAATTAAGAATGAAAATGGGGAAAAATAGTCCAGGTTATTATAGAGTTAAATTTCAAATCAAAACACTGATCAAATTCTAACCATTGAATAAAACAACATGGTCTCACTTGTTGAAACGGTGATGAGTTCATAATGAGTGGGTACAAAGATGCATGATATAGCTTTGGAACTCCAGTTCAAAAAAGTGGAATAGCTGGTTTTAAAGTATCTAGCTACTTGGTGGAAAACTGAAGAACTAAGGGCCTGATTACGAGTCTGGTGGTCCATGGACTGCCAGACTTGTGGTGGCGGTGTTCTGTCCGCCATATTATGACATGTGCCCCCCTGTCTGCTTGCACCCCCACTTGCAGCACGGCATGGACTTCACAGTCCATGCTGTGCTGGAAAGCTTTTGCCGTTCCCACTGCTGTGCCCATTTCTCAGGGCACCGCCGTGGTAAAGGCAAAAGGACCGTCCGCCTGCACGAGTTGAACTTGTAGTCAGGCAGACGGACCTTGTGCGGCTTTGGTGCAGCACTGCCAGCAGAGAGCCGGCGTAACTGCTCCAAAGTCGTGATCGGCCCTTTAGATGGTGTCACGAATTGTGGAGTTTTTGGCGAGACGTGGCTTGAGCGATGGTAAGTTCAGGTGAAGCAGTATGGATCAGTGAGTGAGGTCAAACTACGAGGAGGACTTGTAAAGATGAGTGGGACAAAACCCATTCCAGCCAGGACTCAGGAGTCCAAGTGATGTTGTGAGGACGTGTTGGACTTGCTGAAAGTAGGTGCTGGGTAAATTGCAATATTTTTCTCATGCATAATACGCAAACATCTTGTGTGCTTTTTGCATTTCATGTTTAACATGTGGGGATTAAATTAAAATGAGTCAATCAAGCAATCAATATCTTTGTCGGTTTATGCGAAAAACCATAAAAGACAACAGAGATAAAAGTAATAAATACATCATACAATGGAAAAAAAATGTACACTGTCGAGCAGCACTGAATAAAAAGCAAACCACATCATACATTGAATAAAATCTTGTGAAATCGGACAGCACCAGATAAAAAACAAGTTATGTTAAACAGGTAAATACATCTGGTAATAACATTAAATTGAACAAGACAGGTCGTACTTGATCAAAGTGCTTATCAACTAATAGAGGTACAATAAAAGATTTACATAATTTTTTGTAGAGAGTGCAACATTGTAAAGTGCAAGAAGTCCTGAGCTTAAACTTTATCACAACTGCTTGGGATAAAAGCAGGTTTGAATGAACTACCTCTAGGGACGGCTAACAAATGATGTTTTACATTTAATCTAAAAAGAAACAATGATGTTCTGGCATATCATAAGTTAGATACAGTTTGATTAAAAGAGTTGTCTAAAGTTGAAAGTAAGCTCTAACATTTGGTTTTTCTGATGCAAATAGGGATCTCTCATTTGCTCGCAAAGCCTTAAAAGCCATCTTAGTCCATCCAATATCTTACGTAATTTTTGATTCAGGATTTTTAAAAATCTCATGTCACCTCATCTTAAAAACTATCCTTTACATAGCTTAGCCAAGTAAAACTGGACACTCGGACAAGGGTAAAACTTTAAACTTCTTAAAAACGTGTTCTCTAGAACAGTTAATGAAGTCGAGTTTGCAAACTCCCATATGTCACTACCATAAGCAGTGATAGGAAGAGCTTTTGCTTTATAGATTTCAAGCAAAGCTTTGATTGAGTTATGCCCCAACCTAGTTGAAAAGTTAAAAACAGAAGCAATGCTTCTGGTGAGCACATGACATCTGACATATAAAAAGGGAGACCAGGACATAGAAGAGTTGAATAAGACTCCTAGGAATGGGAATGTATCAACTCATCTGATAACATTACCCTTCATTTGATAGGTTCTGGTCTTAGTAGACGGGGGGCAAAATACCATGACGCGTGGTTTTGTATAGTTAGTGCTTAGATCAAGGCTATCCATAAATTCTACAAAGGGATTAAGCAAACAATCTAGTCCCAATGCTGTTCTAGAATTTAGAACAGCATCATCTGTGTAGAGCAGCATGGGGATCGGACGAAGATCAATATTAGGCATATCCTTTCCATCTTCAATTAATGACTTTTCTAGACTATTAATATAAAATGTAAATAAAAATGGGGCCAGGATGCAACCTTGGTGGACCGTCTGATTAGCTTAAAATGCTCAGTACATTCCACCATTGCTCCAAATCGGACTGAAACAGACAAGTTAAAATGGAGAGCCCAGCATGATATTTCAGAACTTCTCCCTGTTGACCCTATCAAATGCGATAATCAAATCCATAAAAACCAAGTGTGAGGCCCCTTGTTTTACAAGTGTGTATTTGTTAATAATAAGGTTGAGACACTTATCAACCATCCCTAAGCCAGGCCGGAAGCCATATTGTACATCGGACAATAAGTTGTGATCGACAGCCCATACTAATAGCCTATTCAAAAAATTCCGGCCTAGAACCTTGACCATAGAACTGATCAGAGAAATGGAGTGATAACACTTAGGATCAGAGCGGTTACCTTTCTTGAAAGCAGGAAAAATCACAGAAGTGGACCAGGCTTTTGGGCCAGATGATTTCCTGTTTGCATTAAGGTATAAGGTTATCAGGGGGGGCCAGAGCTCTTAGTTGGATTTAAAACAAATGATGCCCTTGCATAGAAAAGCAGGGAATGGTATTTCTGCATCACTTATGTCCAAGCCACAGATCCAGTCAGGGTCCACATCATAACAATTCTCCTACACCTATAAATTACACAGAAGAACACATGTTACTAAATTAGAAATTACATGAAATATGGATAAACTCATATTAAAGACTGTAGTTAGATTACACTTGCAATAAAACACCTGATACTTCTGCAGGAATATTTTTTTAGGTGCAGCTCAATCTGGATTTAACAGGTTGGGCAAGCTTTGAATGCCAGATTGACATAGATGGTGGCCACAGTTCACTCATTTTCATATTGCAGAATAAGGTGCAAAATGTATGGTAAAGTTCAGGTTTCTTCAGAACTAGTTCAACTGATCCGAGCCTTCTTTATTACTCTCTCTAAGCATCTTTCTTTTATCACTAGCACTTTGTGACACCTTTAAAACACAAGCTCTTTGGGCTGGTAGCACGTTTCTAGAAGACAGCCTTTTCGTAACACAACAACACTCAAATATAGTGAAACAAGTTCTTCCAGCAGACAGGTTCTTCTCAAGAGATGGTCCTCAGTATCCCTGTATGCCCAAAGGTAGACAAATAAGGTTACTCATACTGTAGAAGAGTGGTGGAGCAAGATGTTCAACATGAAGCTGGAGACAGGCCCAGAATAGTCTCTGGCATAAATTTAACCATTTGTGCTACAGTCCTTAGAAGTGGAAGCGAGATCAGAGCAATTCAAACGTGAAGTGACAGTGATTCAGGTGGAAATGGTTTTTGTCTTTGGCATGCATTGTAGGTGAGTTTAGTCAGCATACGTGAAATCTAATTAAGCATTTTTTTTTCTGAGGGCGTTTTCTAATCAAAAGTTAGAAATTAAATGTCACATTATATTTTCCTGGAGAAGATATGTTCTTTAAGTATGTGCTGCTAGGAGAACGAACATTAAGCTACACATTATAGTCTTGGAAAAGCTGTTCAGTACCACTTCTCATATCTGTACTTTTGGTAGCTGTGGAAGGAAACCATACAAAGACAGCTGTTTTGCAAGAGGGAATTTAGCACATAAAATGCCTGTCCTTGAAACAGATCAGATGTGTAGTTCAGTAGGTTGGAGTCACAGCAGAGGTTAAAATGCAAAACCTCCACATCAAAAGACAGTGGGAAATCACTAATGAGATGGATTTCCTCACACACTATTAGCACAGACAAAGTAGCATTTATCCTTAAACCAAGTTTACTATTAGGCTTGTATAAGTGTGTAATTTCTGACATACCTCTTAGCAATTCATGGTTGAAAGTCAATGTTTACCAGCTGTGGAGGACAGAATTAGTTGATATCCCTAATAATGAGTGTTTTTAATATGATTATAATGTCTCTTAAAATTTGCGGAAGGATAAGCCATTGGTTATGAGGAATTTTAATTCAAGGATTAGTGAAGCTAGGGATGAACACATTCAATTATATAATGTTTATTAAGTTATTAATGCAATAGGTCCTGACCAGCATTGCAATGTGTGTGATATAAAAATAACTAACTCCCTCCCTGAAGCTTCCTAAACTACAAGGGAGGGTCAGGACCCTGGAAGACACTACAAGAAGCAAAACAACAATAAAGGGCTGGCAGGGATGTGTGTTGAGCCCCATCCCATGAGTACATTCGCTCCTGCTGGCTCCCATCAACCCCAGAGCCAGAATGAATAGAGAGCATTGCTCTCTTTGTCAATCTGGCCCTGAGGACCTCTATTTCACCAGGGGCCACATGGAAAGGTCAAAATGGGCTTAATGCTCATCTCACTACCTGTGCCTTTTCTTGGGGGAGAAGGGAAAAGTGTTTCAGCCAGAACCTGCCCACCACCGGTAGTAGGAAGAAGTGAAGCTCCTCCTGAGGCTCACCTGCATAGAGGTCCGCATGGAGTGGCTGTGTCTGCCAGAGCTTTGAGGTTCCCTCTTGGGGCCCCCAGCAAAAAAAAGACGGTTGTGCTTGCCCTGTTTGGAATCTGGGCATCCTTTACAAATTGAAAAAGAAAAATGCAATGGCGAGGGGATACAAAGGCATTTTCCCCTGAGCACAAGGCCACTAATAAAATATTTGTGACTCACAAATATGCATATTTGTTTCTCATTGTGTCACAAGAAAGGCAGGGACCCCACCAACGTCCAACCAAGGGGCCGATTCCGATCTCGGTCGGAGGCGCACCCAATACCATTCGGTCGGGAAAAAAGCCATGCGAAAGCCTGTTTCCCGACCGATCCGTACAGCACACCGAACGAGCAAGTACGATGCGCACAACAGCAAAAATTCCGGCCGAGCCGTACTCACCCAAACCAGGTCCTGTTCTCCGACCGAGGCGAATCCGGAAACGCCGAATCGAGTCGCACGGAAGGGAAAATGCAGCCCCGTCCGGCCGGACAAGTACGATGCGCTTCCCGTACGCGCCGAACCCGTCGCTACGCACGGCACGTCAAAGCATCCGGGAGAGGCGCACATAAGCTCCGAATCGCGCCACAACACGATCCACGGCTACGAGACGAACACGGCACCGACGAGGAGACGCGAAGCGACGAGGACGAAGCGAAGCGACGAGGACGACGCGAAGCAACGAGAAGGACGAACGACACGAACCAACCATGAATCCCTTCGTCCCGATCATACCAATATTCTACATCTACTACCGGAACAGGCACGGACGCGTACGGCGCAGAAGGTAAGTCAGACACCAACCACAAAACACATACAACACGTACACGACACATCACACACATACACTGGGAATCTGAATATACTTACACCAGCAACAGCAGCACCATAGGGGCGGGATGCCCATCACCAATGCCACATATGCACACAGGGGCCTGAATGCGCGCCACCACCCCAACCCAGGGGGCTGGATGCCTACCACTACTACCACCCTGACCCAGGGGGGCAGGATGCCTACCACTACTACCACCCTCACCCAGGGGGCAGGATGCCTACCACTACTACCACCCTTAGCCAGGGGGCAGGATGCCCACCACTACTACCACCCTTAGCCAGGGGGCAGGATGCCTACCACTACTACCACCCTTAGCCAGGGGGCAGGATGCCCACCACTACTACCACCCTAGCCAGGGGGCAGGATGCCCACCACTACTACCACCCTCACCCAGGGGGCAGGATGCCTACCACTACTACCACCCTTAGCCAGGGGGGCAGGATGCCTACCACCACTACCACCCTTAGCCAGGGGGCAGGATGCCCACCACTACTACCACCCTTAGCCAGGGGGGCAGGATGCCTACCACTACTACCACCCTTAGCCAGGGGGCAGGATGCCTACCACTACTACCACCCTTAGCCAGGGGGGCAGGATGCCCACCACTACTACCACCCTCACCCAGGGGGCAGGATGCCTACCACTACTACCACCCTTAGCCAGGGGGCAGGATGCCTACCACTACTACTACCCTTAGCCAGGGGGCAGGATGCCTACCACTACTACCACCCTCACCCAGGGGGGCAGGATGCCTACCACTACTACCACCCTTAGCCAGGGGGCAGGATGCCCACCACTACTACCACCCTTAGCCAGGGGGCAGGATGCCCACCACTACTACCACCCTCACCCAGGGGGGGCAGGATGCCTACCACTACTACCACCCTTAGCCAGGGGGCAGGATGCCTACCACTACTACCACCCTTAGCCAGGGGGGCAGGATGCCCACCACTACTACCACCCTTAGCCAGGGGGCAGGATGCCCACCACTACTACCACCCTTAGCCAGGGGGCAGGATGCCTACCACTACTACCACCCTTAGCCAGGGGGCAGGATGCCCACCACTACTACCACCCTCACCCAGGGGGCAGGATGCCTACCACTACTACCACCCTTAGCCAGGGGGCAGGATGCCTACCACTACTACCACCCTTAGCCAGGGGGCAGGATGCCTACCACTACTACCACCCTCACCCAGGGGGGCAGGATGCCTACCACTACTACCACCCTTAGCCAGGGGGCAGGATGCCCACCACTACTACCACCCTTAGCCAGGGGGCAGGATGCCCACCACTACTACCACCCTCACCCAGGGGGCAGGATGCCTACCACTACTACCACCCTTAGCCAGGGGGCAGGATGCCTACCACTACTACCACCCTTAGCCAGGGGGCAGGATGCCCACCACTACTACCACCCTTAGCCAGGGGGCAGGATGCCTACCACTACTACCACCCTTAGCCAGGGGGCAGGATGCCTACCACTACTACCACCCTTAGCCAGGGGGCAGGATGCCCACCACTACTACCACCCTCACCCAGGGGGCAGGATGCCTACCACTACTACCACCCTTAGCCAGGGGGCAGGATGCCCACCACTACTACCACCCTTAGCCAGGGGGCAGGATGCCTACCACTACTACCACCCTCACCCAGGGGGCAGGATGCCTACCACTACTACCACCCTTAGCCAGGGGGCAGGATGCCCACCACTACTACCACCCTTAGCCAGGGGGCAGGATGCCCACCACTACTACCACCCTCACCCAGGGGGGCAGGATGCCTACCACTACTACCACCCTTAGCCAGGGGGCAGGATGCCCACCACTACTACCACCCTTAGCCAGGGGGCAGGATGCCCACCACTACTACCACCCTTAGCCAGGGGGGCAGGATGCCTACCACTACTACCACCCTTAGCCAGGGGGCAGGATGCCTACCACTACTACCACCCTTAGCCAGGGGGGCAGGATGCCCACCACTACTACCACCCTCACCCAGGGGGGCAGGATGCCTACCACTACTACCACCCTTAGCCAGGGGGCAGGATGCCTACCACTACTACCACCCTTAGCCAGGGGGCAGGATGCCTACCACTACTACCACCCTCACCCAGGGGGGCAGGATGCCTACCACTACTACCACCCTTAGCCAGGGGGCAGGATGCCCACCACTACTACCACCCTTAGCCAGGGGGCAGGATGCCTACCACTACTACCACCCTTAGCCAGGGGGCAGGATGCCTACCACTACTACCACCCTCACCCAGGGGGGCAGGATGCCTACCACTACTACCACCCTTAGCCAGGGGGCAGGATGCCCACCACTACTACCACCCTTAGCCAGGGGGCAGGATGCCCACCACTACTACCACCCTCAGCCAGGGGGCAGGATGCCTACCACTACTACCACCCTTAGCCAGGGGGCAGGATGCCTACCACTACTACCACCCTTAGCCAGGGGGGCAGGATGCCTACCACTACTACCACCCTCACCCAGGGGGGCAGGATGCCTACCACTACTACCACCCTTAGCCAGGGGGCAGGATGCCTACCACTACTACCACCCTCACCCAGGGGGGCAGGATGCCTACCACTACTACCACCCTTAGCCAGGGGGCAGGATGCCCACCACTACTACCACCCTTAGCCAGGGGGCAGGATGCCCACCACTACTACCACCCTCACCCAGGGGGCAGGATGCCTACCACTACTACCACCCTTAGCCAGGGGGCAGGATGCCTACCACTACTACCACCCTTAGCCAGGGGGCAGGATGCCTACCACTACTACCACCCTCACCCAGGGGGGCAGGATGCCTACCACTACTACCACCCTTAGCCAGGGGGCAGGATGCCCACCACTACTACCACCCTTAGCCAGGGGGGCAGGATGCCTACCACTACTACCACCCTTAGCCAGGGGGCAGGATGCCTACCACTACTACCACCCCCACTCATAGGATGGACAATGCATGACACAACCAGCACACCACAACCTAGGGAATGCAAGATAAAGACATCCCCCACCACCATGACAAGCGTGTGTAGGCTGTGTCAAATGCCTACAACACCGAACATGACTTTGAACATACAATGTGACCCCCTAGCACATGTGCCACACATATATGTGTGTGGCACCCACAATGCAAGCAGCCCATGACCATTGTGGCAATGGGGCCTAAACCCCCATCATCACAGTGACCAAAAGGTAAGTGTGGGGTCCATAGCTGAAGCACATTTTGACCATTGTGGCAATGGGGTCTAAACCCCCATCATCACAGTGACCAAAAGGCAAGTGTGGGGTCCATAGCTGAAGCACATTTTGACCATTGTGGCAATGGGGTCTAAACCCCCATCATCACAGTGACCAAAAGGCAAGTGTGGGGTCCATAGCTGAAGCACATTTTGACCATTGTGGCAATGGGGTCTAAACCCCCATCATCACAGTGACCAAAAGGTAATTGTTGACAAAGAAAGAGCTGCAACTGCCAAACTGCATGGATCATTCCTGGTCACAGAACCAAAAACTCATGTGTGGCAAAGTAGTGTATGTGTCCCATTGCAACATAAATTGGGGGAGCCAAATACTGCAGTGCAAATGAAACATTCCTTTGGCCATGTGCAGACAAACAACACCCATGGGGGCTGAGACCGTCAACAGTCATCAATGACACAATGACAGAAGTGACCATCAGAATGCAGAACCACATATTTGCACCAATGGGCACACAAATGCAGATACCCTGTGGAGACAGCAGATGTGAGGTGAACAGATACCATACCATGGCAGCAATGGGACACACAAACCATGATCACTGTGCTGACCGATGACCTAGGAGTCCCAGGGACAGCAGGGGAAACACACCAAACAACATACAGCCAATGGCACACCCAAGATATGCCAATGCAGTGGTGCAGATGCACAAACACAAACAGGCAGACCAACACTGTCATCATACACAGCAGGTGAGGGGTGGGGGTGCCAGTGTCCCCAGGCAACAACACAACACATGAGGAGAGCTGAATACCAATCATACAGATGTGCATACACTGCCACACTAAGGTAACTCATGGATCCAAATCCCCTATGTGGGCAAGCAGGCATTGACAGGTGAGAGGGAGCACAAAACACACATGTCACACAGGCACGTAGGAACAACAACTGACACAGCAAGTCACAGACACACCACAGCACCACCCCCAGGGCCCCCACAATGTGGTGACCCTGGGCTGAATAAAAATACCACTGTGATGACAAAGCTAAATGTCGTTCACACTGTGAACCACAGTCAGGTGTCCTGAGCAACAAACTACCATCACACCTACACAAGCACAAATCAATCAGCATGGCCAGTAAGCCAAGGCCAACATGGAGGCAGGGGACTAGCCGGGCAACAACTCTCATCTGCACACACTCAAGACCACACCCCTCGACCTCCAACAATGTGCAGCAGTGAAGTACACATGCACTGGTGACATTGCACATGCACCCATGACTATTCCAGGGTGGTGGGTGGGAACCAAGGTGTAGAAACACATCACACATGGACACTCAACAAGACTCCTGAATGTCTGACACACTGCACACTACGCTGTACATGGACATGACGGCAATACCACACCGACCAATGGGATCCCAGCCACAGTCACACACCAATGAAGAAGCCAAGGTCACCCACAAAGAACACACATAGACAACAACCAACATTGCAGCCCGGACCCTAAGGAGTGCCAGCAGTCACACACACAACGTGTCACAATCACTGAAAGATAACACAAACTGGAAATCACATGACAGGGGCAAACAACAAGTGCCAAAGGGAAACCTGACTGTGACCCATCTGCGTCTGCACACAAACTCTGCCCTGACAGCAAACACACCTATGGGTGACACCCTGATGACCAGTAATGTGCCATGCACCCACATCACAGAGAACACAGGGAGAAGACTTTGGGGGAACATAGCTCAAGTCAGCAAGCATCACAAACAGGTACAACACTAGGGATCACAGCATGCGCAGATGAATGGAAGTGAACACACAGACATGCACATACAACACACACCTTGGGCGCAGGCAATGTCACACGTGTACACACTGCCATGAGGGGACTCCACTCCTGTGTGAGGAAAGCTGTGCCATATGTTGCCTCAGTAGGGCCCCATCATGTCAGCTGAGCACTTGGTCACACAATCAACAATTAGCACCAAATGAGGGCTCCCATCACATCAGCCTGGTCATGGATGTGCCAACGGAATCATCAGCACAGATCCAACACACTTGTATAGCAATGTTGCACTGACTACACGGATGAGTCCCTCCCCATTGATGCCCAAACCTGCATGTCCACTGGAGATGGCAACACGGTCAGGGAAGTAGACAAATGCAACGATGGCAGGCACAACAGATGTGCAGGGGTGGAAGCCACAGATATGAAATTGCCAATGTAAGTAGGAAACCCATTGCCAAATACTGAACACATGACACCCTCAGATGCTGCTATTGATGACATGGATACACCACATGATAGGACACATTCCCCCTGGACCACATGGGTTCCTGCACAGTAACACTTCATAATCATGAGACCAGATATCACCATCACTGCAGCAAGGGCATGGTTAGCTGCACCAACAACATGTACATCTGAAGCATGAGCACTAGAGAAAAGAAAGTTGCTTTATTCAGCATATGTGTTGTTTGATAACGACGTCCAGAAGAAATTAGAGCAAAGGCCAATGGCCAGTCCATTGTCAAAGTTCAAACAGGGTGACACTGGCAGATGTCACCCTACGCATGCCTGCACAATACCAGGGACAATCCACTAGGAGGGGCAACCGGGGGGCAGGCCAGGCACCGCAGGGACAGGATCAGGGCTCACCAGGGGGAGTCAGGGAAGGGGTGGTGGGTGCTGGAGAGCCACTGACAACTGCAGTGGAGGTGTCTGACATGGTGTGTGCCGGCACAACTGGGGGCATGACACAGATGTCGTGGGTGCCGGCACAACTGCAGTGGACCCTGCAGATGGGGTGGACAGGTCCGCCACTGCAGTGCCCAAGTCAGACAGGGCGGTAGTGGACTCCACTGCAGTGCCTACCTCCAGGGGAGGAGAATGGGGAACAGGCAAGGTGGGTTGGACAGAGGGGGAGGACACCCTCACCACATCAGTGGCACAGACAAGCGCAGCGGGGGGTGTGGTGCTGGGAGAGCAAGTGGCAGGGGGAGAAGGCCGGAGCATCTTGGGGATGGTATATCTGTGGGTGGGGGAACCTGGGGCAGGGTGTGGTGGGGGCACCTGTGCAGTGGGGGCCTGAGGGATGGAGGACGGAGACCTTGTGCCTGAGCTGCAGGGCGGTGGCGGGGTCTTGCTCTTACCACTCCGGGGGACTTGCGGGTGGGGGCCTCAGTCCGTCTGCGCCTGGGGGAGGGTGTCCGGGGGCGAGGGGCACTCTGCTCCGTGTGGGTGGGCTTCCTCTTCCCCCGGGATGCTGGAGCAGCTTCATCGGTGGGGAAGAGGCCGAGGTCACAGAGGAAGAGCTGCTGTGACTTTGGGGTTGCAGGTGAGGCAAGGGAGGGTGCTTTGGAGGGAGAGGGAACTGAGGACTGCGCAGTGCATGTGGATGCGTGTGTGTGTTCCAGGGCCCCATCCCCTGTGAGTCTGGCTTCAGTCCCCTGAATGTGCGTGCGTGTGCGTTTTGTCATTGGCGTGTGTGTCAGTGTGCTGGATGTGTGTGTGCTGGTGTGTGCCTGTGCCGGTGTGTGTGTGCCTGGGATGGGTAAGGTGCTGGGGAGTGTGGATGGAGCAGAGGCAGGAGGGGTGAGGGACCGTTTGAGGAGGGACACTGCTGCCGTCAGGGAGGAGTCCATGGACCTATTGCCCCTCTGTAGGTCAGACATGCCCGATGAGATGCCCTCCATGAACGACACCAGCTGAGTCAACAGCGCGGTGTGCGCATGGAGGACACTCAGCATGGCTGTCTGCCCTACATGGAGCTGGCGAAGGAGGTACACAGACTCCTCACTCAGGGCAGCAGGGGACACAGGGGCAGGGGGTGCGGTGCCTGGCCCAAAGGAGACACGCTCCCGGACATGGGAGCCTCCACGGACCTGGGGAATGGGAGCCGATGGGAGGGCGGTGGTGGTGCTGGTGGTGGCGGGGACAGCAACACTAGCTGGGGTGTGGTGGCTGCTGACACCCGCCTCCACAAGGGAGTCATCCTCCGAGTTGCTCTGGTCCTCAGCTGAGGTGGATGCTGCTGAGGACTCCTCGGTGTGGCTCCCCTCGCCCTCCGTGCCACTGGGTCCCTCCGACCACTCCTCGGCTGCTGACCCAGTCTGGCTCTCCGGCTCCTCCTGGTCCGTGGAGCTGTCCCCTTCCGTGGCCGTGGATGTATCTGCAAACAATGGGGAAACAGACAGACATCAGTCACCTGCACATAACGCACACACCACTGTGAGCACAGCACATCACAGAGCAAGCCCTGGCATCATTAGTTGTACATTGCTAAAAGTGCACTAATTGAACAGGAGAAGTCAATTGTCAGTCTGATGCCAAGCATGGCACTCACATCCCACATGGCCTTGCACCCATCTGTCTGGTGTCTGTTGGATTGCAACACCCCAGTGTTGACACATGCACCAAGTACACAGTAGTTGGACAGTGCAGAGGACACGGTGTGGACACATCACAGCTCTTGCCACTGAGTCAGTACAGGTTTCCGGATGTAAGGGATGCCCAGAGTCAAATAGGAAATGCATGTGATGCATACCAGCGACAGACACCATGATGCACCCATGTCCTGATAGCCAGCGCCACTATGGTGTGCATGTAGCACATGTCACTCCCCTGCAGGCTCACCAATCAGTAGACACATGCCATGGCGGAGGCATGACTGCAAAGTCATACATCACTGGCTCAGTGATGTATGACTTTGCAGCCAGACAACAACACTCTGCACTGTGTCACAATAGTAGGTCATGGGGAATGCAAGTCCTGGAGCTGCACAAGTGCACATGTACATCCCCCCACAACACATCCTCTTAACCCTCATCTGTCCAGGTCATACCTATTGGACATATGGGAGACCTGTGACACTACCCTCTGAACCTGAGCCCCTCACACTCTGCTGTGCATGGGGAACAGCTGCCTGAACTTCACATTTACATGCCCCAGTCTGCATGGGCAGCTGATCAGACACCTATGTGTCACACAAGTATCGTCTCCTATGGTCACATCTCCAGTGGCATGCTGAGCCCCTACCAAGAAACTCCACAGCAGTCCTGGCGACTAATCCACAGCACACTGACACAGAGGCAGACACCTGAGGGGTCAAATCACTGTGCACAATGTGTCCGCTGATACACGGGAGTGGGAGTACAGAGTGTATTGTATGGCCTGGAGTAGGCATGACTGTCCAGCCCCACATGAATGAGGGATGAGCCCTGGACTGTAGGCAGCTGGCTAAGTATGTGTGACACACGTCATATACATACTCCTGGGGCCCAAACATTGTTCCCACCCGCAGCATGGGTGTGTGCCAGGTACCCCAGCCACATGTGGTGGATCAGCTCAGCAATTGGACCACAGATCAAAGTAACACGCTGAATACATGTCAGAATACAGGCATTGTGTAAGCAATGGACCCACCCATGATGCCCACCACAGAGTCAGGGAAACAGATGCTGTCTCCCACCTTGAGTCAAGCAAACTGCAAGGACACAGTCCTAAGTGACAGAATTCCCTGCATGTAAGGGCCACACCTGGGTATCAGATGAGGAGTGGGCAGTGCACAATAGAGGGACATGGCTCCTGGACAACATGACTGCTGTACTGTGGCAGTTTAACCAGGCCCGAGGAGGGCACATAGCATGTTAGACAGAGTACACAGTGCAGTCTTTGACTCACCCCTCCTTGCTGCTCTCTGGCCTTCAGCTGCCCATCCAGGTCTGGAAAGACCACCGCCAGGATCCTGAGCATGTGGGGGTCAGGGTCCGTGTTCCGCCCTCCTGCGAGGAGGCGACAGCTTCAGCTGGACCCGTGCAATCCTCCGGGTCCAGCCCCGAAGGTCCTGCCACCTCTTTTGGCAGTTGCGGATCCGGCGCTTGTAGACCCCCACGGACCGGACAGCCCGGACGATGTCCTTCCATATCTCATGCTTCCGATGGGCAGAAGCCTGTCAGGATGACAAAGTGATAAGGCCATTACTACACATGCAACATATCCGTGCATGACACAGTTGCATATACATGTCGCAATCACAGGGGCACATGGTGTACCCAGGCAGTGCACGGCTGCCCATGGACAGTTTTCCAGAAGTCACTACATGGTATCATTGCATGGGGAGTAAAACCCTGTTCAGAAGCACTGTCACTGCACCATACCTGTCCAGTGCAAGTCACTACACACTATGGGGGGTGACAACTACTCAGTGAGCCTGCTAGCCAGTGGTGTGCTGACTCTCAGCCTTGCTAGTCAGACAAAATGCACATTCAGAAAGGCAGTGCACAGAACACTCACCTGCTCCCCTGGTGTCCCATACAGCTTGCTGTACTGTGGAAGTAGGCTGTCCAGCAGGGCCTGGTTCTCCTCAAGGCTGAAGGCTGGGGCTCTCTCCACAGTACGTGCCATTGCAGGGTCCAGAGGGGCAGAGACAGCAGCAGTGCAGTGGCAGATGTCGTCCTGGAGCATGTAGTGCAGGCAAGTGGGCTCTCAGGGGAACAGGCAGCAATATATATGTGCTGGAGAGGCAGATACTGTCCCTTGTGTCCAAAGTGATAGGTCCAAGTCGTTTGCATCTTCTGAATCTGGCCAATCCATGGAATAGCAGCACCAAAACACGCCCACAGCATCCTTCAAAACTTCAACTTCATGACATACATGATTTTGCAACATTGTTGTGGGTGACCAACTGATTTTCCAGCAACCGACTCGCTCGAAATTCGAAAACGCGTCCGTTGCCAGGCAAGCCCATTGTCAATGGGTGCGCACCGATCGGTCCATTGAGGTACAACGCGCACAGGGGTACAACGCGTACTCGCACACATTGAAAGCAATGGGCCGGCCGGAGGCACCGATCGGTCCATTGCTGTTCAACGCGCACAGGGGTACAACGCGCACCCGCACACATTGAAAGCAATGGGCCGGCCGGAGGCACCGATCGGTCCATTGCTGTTCAACGCGCACAGGGGTACAACGCGTACCCGCACACATTGATAGCAATGGGCCGGCCGGAGGCACCGATCGGTCCATTGCTGTTCAACGCGCACAGGGGTACTAACGCTGTACCCGCACACATTGAAAGCAATGGGCCGGCCGGAGGCACCGATCGGTCCATTGCAGTTCAACGCGCACAGGGGTACAACGCGTACACGCACACATTGAAAGCAATGGGCCGGCCGGAGGCACCGATCGGTCCATTGCTGTTCAACGCGCACAGGGGTACAACGCGTAC
This sequence comes from Calotriton arnoldi, assembly GCA_963921515.1. Classification (NCBI taxonomy): domain Eukaryota; kingdom Metazoa; phylum Chordata; class Amphibia; order Caudata; family Salamandridae; genus Calotriton; species Calotriton arnoldi. The sequence continues at coordinate 312,336 of CAWUFW010016295.1, forward strand.
CCGCACACATTGAAAGCAATGGGCCGGCCGGAGGCACCGATCGGTCCATTGCAGTTCAACGCGCACAGGGGTACAACGCGTACCCGCACACATTGAAAGCAATGGGCCGGCCGGAGGCACCGATCGGTCCATTGCTGTTCAACGCGCACAGGGGTACAACGCGTACCCGCACACATTGAAAGCAATGGGCCGGCCGGAGGCACCGATCGGTCCATTGCAGTTCAACGCGCACAGGGGTACAACGCGTACCCGCACACATTGAAAGCAATGGGCCGGCCGGAGGCACCGATCGGTCCATTGCTGTTCAACGCGCACAGGGGTACAACGCGTACCACGCACACATTGAAAGCAATGGGCCGGCCGGAGGCACCGATCGGTCCATTGCTGTTCAACGCGCACAGGGGTACAACGCGTACCCGCACACATTGAAAGCAATGGGCCGGCCGGAGGCACCGATCGGTCCATTGCTGTTCAACGCATCACTGTATATGTGACTGGCATAGGTCAGCATGCCTGTCTCAGATGGACATATGCCAGCCACAGATAGCTCCCAGGGAGTGAGGGGCACACCTACATCACGACAGCCTGTCCAAACCTTATCATAAGGCATGTAAGGCTGCATTTCCTATTGTGTGTATGTTGGTGTACATGTTGTCCTGTGGGTGTCACCTGTGGGCAGCCACCCCCAGGCTGTGCACGTGTTCATGGGGACAGGATCCTGGGTGTTACGTGTACGTGACCACTGTGATGTGCAACTGTTCATATCTGTGCATGTGTCATGGTCACATTTCACAGTGGTGTTTGTGTATGTCATGTCACATACCCCGTGAGTCCCATGTGGGACGGTATGTTTGAGCCAGGGTGTCCCAGTGGCACAATAGTGATGGCCCTCCACAGTCTTTGTGCATGTAGTGTTTACAATGTCTCTGATTTCATGTGCACAATGGGAGACAGTCTCCACATCCACGTTGTGTGTGCATGGACTCTGATGTTGTGCGTGTGTGTCACAGACGTCCATGGCTCTCCTGCCATGGCAAGTGTGGCCACTACCTGTGGGGGTCATGTTTGTTTTGCTGTGGTGTACACATGATACTCCAGGTGATGCCAGTGTCCATGTGGCATTACAGGGTCCCTGGGAATGTGCCTGTCGTTGAGCTGTGGTGCCTGGGGCACATCTGTCCTCACATGTCACTGGGGGGTGACTTTGACACAGCATCATGATATCCAATGGGCCAACCTGGGACAAATTGATGCCACCTGTAGGACCGTGTTGACAGATGTTGGCCATGTATGTACCATACATGTCGTTCCGGTACTGCACACTTCATGTAGTTGTGCCTCATGATGATGTATGTTGGGAACTTGAGTGTGTTCAATGCCGCATATGTGGGGTGACTGACGATCTTGCTTACTTCTCCTCTGCACTGCAGGGCTCCTGCTGTCCATCGGCCATTCCCAGACCTGGCAACGATGGTGGAACGGGACAGCATCCGACGGTACCGCTTCACCAGGCAGCTGATTGAGGATTTGGCAGTGCAGTTGTCCCCACATTTGCAGCCTGGCCGGCCGTATCCTACAGCGCTGACCCCCAAGGTGAAGGTGATGGCAGCCCTACACTTCTTTGCCACCGGTACCTTCCAACATACTGTGGCGTCTGCTGGTGGGATGTCACAGACCATGTTCAGCCGTGTGCTCCGCGATTTCTTGGCGGCAATGTTGCTCTTCCTGAACCGGTACATATATTTCCCTAGACTGCGACGACTCACTGACGTGAAGAGTGACTTTTATGCCCTGGGGAGGATGCCGCATGTCATTGGCTCCATTGATGGGACACATGTGGCTTTGGTACCACCACAGGCCCAGGAGCAGGCCTACAGGAACCGCAAGCACTACCACTCGGTCAATGCACTGGTGGTGTGTCTTGCAGACATGACCATCACACACGTGTGTGCCCGTTTCCCTGGTTCAGCACACGATGCCTTTGTGATGAGGAGTAGTCGCATCCCCAGGTTGATGGCACAGATGCAGAACCAGCGTGCCTGGCTTGTCGGTGTGTACTGACTTTGTGCCATTGTGTGTGATCTGATCTGTAGTATTCCGCCCACTTTTCCAAGTCAGCTGATGTGCACTTGTCTGTCCGTAGGTGACTCGGGATACCCCAACATGCCGTGGTTGCTGACACCCCTCAGGAACCCTGTGACACCTGCCCAGATGCGCTACAATGAGGCACATGGTCGGACCAGGAGAGTGATTGAGCGGACCTTTGGTCTCCTGAAGAGCCGCTTCCGCTGCCTGGACAAGACCGGAGGGTCCCTCCCATATGCCCCTGCGAAAGTGTGCAAGATTATCATCGTCTGCTGCATGCTCCACAACCTGGCAGTGCGGAAGGAGTTGCCTCTCATCCAGGATGACGATGACCAACATCCGCCACCTGTGGAGGATCCTGGCCTGGACCACGATGCCAGTGACGATGATGATGATGATGATGGTGATGGTGATGTCCGCACACAGCTCATCACCAACTTCTTTAGCTGAATGTGAGTATCCTGAGGTGTCATGTGAATGATGTGAGTTGGCATGATGTGTGGGTGGTGCTCTGGTGCTGTTGGAGTGTGTCCATGGGCTACTTGACAGGATGTGTGTTGCGATGTGTGGTGACAGGTGGGCTGTACTCCCCAACAGTGTTGACATGCTAACTTGGTTCTGGGTGGGTATCTTGTAACATGTATTGTGCATGAGTTTTGCTGATCTGTCCTGTACTGCATTGCTTTTGACTGTGTGTCATTTCTGTCCTTCACAGGGTACTTTCAGATTCGTTTGGTCAACTGTGTCCACCGACGACGTGATTGCACATCCAGGCTGGTAGCTGTTGTGTCCCTACAGGTGATGTGCGCCACACCCATGGACTTCCTTCCGTCTACAGTTGTTGACTGTGTGCCCGCTACCAGGTGGGGTTACCTTGCATCTGTAGTGGTTACGGCATGTTGCTACTGTGTAATAAACCTGTGCTTCACTTAGTGATGTGCGTTGTCTGTGGTCACACATTTGACTGCCATTTGCTTACTGCACCTGTGGGCTACTTGACTACAACTGGGAATGGGTGTGGTGTCTGTGCATTGCACCGTCTTCCCTGGCAACATCAGTGTAGGCAATGAGTCAGATGGCCTAGGTGTGTATGTGTTGTGTAGCCCTGGTGGTGTGTCTCCCTCATATGTGTCACGTTGCCTGTACTCACATGCCTGTGTTGTCCTTGCTGTTGCAGTTCGCATACACAGTGTAATTTTGCAGTTCATCATCCCCATAACAGCACCCACGTTGGAATCACGACAGAGGCAAGTATGGTGTATTAGTGTGTTTATTGTGATACATCTGTGTTAATAGTGCATAGGATGGATTGTGCTGTACATGAATCTTGCAATCCCAAGTTCCTAGGTGAATTGAAAGTCCAGGTAGACAGGATCCCCAGTATCGGGGCCACAGTTGTCTGACACATTGTTCCAACTTGTACTCCCCATGCAATGTGTGGGAGTAGTGTTGCCATCAACAGGGTGAACAGTCTGTGCACAAAGGCGAAAATCCAGAACAGGTTCAGGCTTCCTGGGAGTTGCGCTTGGCCATCAGCCTCTCACTTTCCCCTCCTCGGACGACCCCTCTTCTTGGGGGGCCCTCAAGTGCAGGCTGCTGCGGTGCAGGGGACTCTCCGCCAGAGTCCTCCTCCCTCCCTGTGGCAGTTGCAGTTTGTTCGGTACCAGATGTTGTTGGCACACAGGGAGGTGTGGACTGGTTGCTGTTCATCTGGCGGAGGCATTGTAAAATGTCCCTGTGCACCGCCGTCATCTCATGTAGTACATCCCACTTGGACTCCACGCGGGACATGTGGGAGTCCACACGTGACATGTGTGACTCCACGTGGGACATGTGGGAGTCCAAGCGGGCATGATGGGCAGCCTGCTGCTGTTTGATGTCTCTGAGGAGCCCCACTACCTGGCTGAGCTCTCCGGTGCTGGACTGGTACGCATCAGCTATGCGTACCAGTTGTGGGTCTTCATGCACACCAGCAACGTCTGCAAGCAGCGACCTCTGTCTCCCACCCCTCCCACCACCCCTGCTGACATGTGCAGTGTGTGCAGTTGCACGCACAGATAACCCTGGTCCACCTTGGGGGTGGTGGTGGTGGTGGTGTCCATGGCCCCAGGTTGGTCCAGGGTCACTGCGCTGGTGTTGTTCCTTATTCTGTCCATGTCGGCAGGGATGGTATTCGTGGTGACAGTCGTTGGAGGGGTGGGTGCAGGGGGTGCAGCTGGTGGACCTGCTGGTGCTGCAGCTGGTGGTCCTGCTGGTGCAGCAAGTTGACTTGCACCGGATGTGCCAGGTTGTTCATCGTCCGAGGAGGACAGAGGCTGTACGACGCCAGTGAGCTCGGCATCCTCTTGAGCCTGGGACTGGGACTCCTCAGCGTCTGCTGCTGTGTCCCTATCATCACCTGTTTTTGGGAGACACAAACAATGTATTTCATGTTTCTGCAGGCATCAGTGGTTGACACACCTGACAGTTGTGACTGTGCCTCGGGGTGCGGGCCTGTACATTGTATTGTCCTAAGTCGTCACAGTCAGGGGTTGATATTGGTGTGGCACATTGTCCTGCATTATTTGGGCATTTCTATGTATTCTCTGGGGTGTGAACATGGTCTGCAT